>CM047431.1:35946457-36546457 GCA_026168455.1 Theocolax elegans | reverse complement strand
GTGAACGACTAGGGTCCACTGCACAGGTTATTCTGAAATGAGAAAACATTTTTTTATGCTGTTTTGAAAAATCACGTTTACATGTAGATGTGTGTAGATATAATATCATCAGTAACAACTAGATCTTTATATGTAGGTTGTTGTTTAAGAATATAGTTCGTAAAAATTTGTTTTCTTCTTATCAAAATAAAAGTAACGAATATAGCATTATTTATTTCAGTCGTAATTTAAGTATCTTTATTTTTTTCCAGTTTCTTCTATCATCTATCTATTTTTTAAAAACGTGTTTTAAATATTTATCGTTTCTGCTTCGTTATTTTCCTTCAAGATATTCTGTAATTTTTTAACAAAATTTATGTATTTAAAAGTGGAAACACTATTAAGAAAAAATGATAATTTTATGAGATTCTGCAGCACTGAGATAAGTGAACATTGGCTTCAAACTGTGTTTTTTCCGCGCATAATAAATTTTTCTCCTATACAAAAAGTTATTTTATTTATTAAATATTTATTTGTCTGAAATATATTCACGTTTATTACTCTTTTCATACTGAAAAAATTTATTTTTTTACTTCGCGTTTTACATCTCACCGTCAAATAATTATATATAGAACCAATTTCAACAGCACATGCGCTGCTTGATTCTCTACGTGCCCCAATCGAGGAAACTAGTAAACTAGTAGAACTAAAACTATTAGCATAGGTTGACGGTCGGCCTTCCTTTCGACGGAACCGTCACTTCTTCGAAATTAATACATTGTGTTAACTCCAACTTCGTAAAATATGTTTCTATGTATACACACAAAACGTATAAGCTCAAACGCGAATTCAACGGGAAATTTCAATTGTCCTCGATTAAACAAATGCGATGTTGTTAAATCGAACGAATACAACTTTTTAGATAATTTAACTGTAACAATTTACATTGTTGTTAATATTTATCTCCCTAGAAATGATAACAGATATTTAGACAGTTGTTTATAGTTAATTTTGATTAATTACTTGAATCTTGGATAACAAAATTATAACAAGTTCGATATAATTATCAAATACTTGATCAGCATCCACTTGTTGACCATTTTGTTAATATAAATCATAAGGAAATGCATATGTTACGATATAATATGGAAAATAGTGCCAAGTTTTATATGCGCTATGTGTCAATCAAAAATTAGTCTTAATTGATCAGAAATTGGTTACGTTACGGTAATTATAAACTATAAAATTTTATGTATTTTTAGGTTAGGTGCATATATTGTACAGAGGATTTAACTAATTTACTGGATAATAATTATCATTATTTATAATTACTAACAAATATTGTTTTACATCATACGTTTTTATTAATAATTAATACTAATAATTTTTATCGATTTTAAACAATAAATTAGGTAATCATTAAATAACTTTAAATGAAATTTTGCATCTTAACTGAATTGAATATTTTTTACTATAGATGTCGAATATGACCTACTAAATAAAACGTTGCTTTATATGTCTAATAAAAAAAACAATCTTTAAAAATTAATTTTACTTTATTAAAGCTATAGCACAAGACAAGTAAACTGCTAAGATTAAAAGTATAAAGAACAAAATACATACATGTATTGACCCTTAGACTTACTTGAAAAATAAAATTTGACACGGTAAGATTACAATATTAGACCGAACATAGATTCATTTACGTTTTCATGACATTATTAAGAAGGGATATTTTGTTGATCTCCGTTAATTAACCATTTTTATATTTTTGTGTCACATAATTTTTATATTCTTTTATGTCTCATTCTACGCGGTAACTCATCTGGAACATGATCATATATTTGTTTCGTTAATTCTTTTGCAACTTAGTTTTTTAGTACTGTACACTTAATCTAATGCTTAACTTTGATAATGACATTAAACTTTCTAATAGTCTCTTTGTGCAGTTCAAACGTATAATGCATTTATTAATCCATTGGATCCAATTGGATGAACTGATATTTATACTATATTTATCATTGAACTAGTTACAAGAATTAGATTTGTTATACTTGTATGATGCTATATGGATTTTTAAAAGTATTAAATCATCACTAGATATATTTTCTTTTTCCATTGCATGACGCCAAAGCATTCTTAGCTACAATACAATATTAAATCGATTCAAAACTTCTTCTACAGCGTGAAACGAGTCAATTCATATATTGGACGAAATTAGGCAAAACAGTATTGCGACTTTATGGATAGCTATTTTTATACAATAGGACTGATAGATCTACCCGCATTGATCAGGAATAATAAATTAAAAAGGTGAGAAAAAAAAGCGTTTCGTTATTTTTCTATTTTTCGGTCATTTTTTTGAAAAACCTAGCCAGCTCCTACTCCAAAAATGAATTCGTTTTCCACTAATGATATATTATAGAAACACAGTATTATTCGTTGATTACTAATTAATTATACAAAAAGAATTTGAATCCTAGTATATAACATACACTATTTTCGTGTACATTAAACCCGTTTAAAGTTTAGTTCGCAGTGCCAACTACACAATTCCGACAGCATCTTACGGTACTTAACACGCGCGAGTACACCGAGTTGAAACTTATACAATTAAAGTTTAAATTTAAGATAATCGTATATATACATCTTGTGTTACATTTGTATATTCGCCCACAACAATGATTTTAATTCTCGCACATTTTAAGCAATCTTATTCCTAGAGAATCTAATCGAGAAGGTTATAAGCCGTTCCGAAGTTAAACGTCGGTATTTCATTTTTAATTAGGTATGAGTATAAGAAGAGGTTTCGACTGCACCATCAACGCTGCTTTCAAATTCATCGTATATCCTCGAACCTTTGATTCCTCTCCTTTTCCAATTTCACTTCGGAATAATATGCGCAATTATCGTCTCTGAAATCCCATTGATTATCATTCGCATCTCGAGTAATTGGATATCAATTCTCCATCTTCTTCTTCCTTTAAATCTGTACTCCCGCAATATTGTTTTACGCGAGGAACTCGTCTAACCGTTGTTAATATTTATCTAAATATAAGAATTTCAAGGAGGCCAAGGTCATTTTTCTACATGTAACCTCAATTTTTGGGCAAATTAACAATGTTTCTTATTATTGCTTCTTAATTATATACAGCGACGTATCACTGATGATATCAAAATGTAGACATTTTTTACGTAATGGCAGGTAATCGAATTATTTACAATATATGTAAAGTTTGTGATATAAAATTTGCCTTGTAACTATTGGTAAATTGAAAATACGGTGCTTCTTCATCTTTCTGTGGGTTATTATTAAACGTTTTGACCGTGTTTAAAAAAAACGACGATCATCTTACTAAAATTGTATAAATATTGTATTGTAAAACCGAAAAAATGATATGAACGAAGTTGTGTGACATAACACTTTCGCGAACTTAATGGAATGTCGCAGCTAAATTACGAGGATCTACATCTTTGAACCCGAAAATTCTTCCAGAAATATTGATTTAAAAATCTGAACGAAATTTATACGGATAGCTTAAAACATATGGGGGGGGGGAGTCTGACGTTTGATCTTTTAAGTAAAAATAATTTTTAATTTCAAGTCGAAAAAGGCGTAATTTAATTATCGATTTCAAAATCTGGAAAAATTTGGATATATTGTTTAAAATACGCCTGAGGGCCTGAAGGACAGACTTCAAAAATTCATTTTTTGTTTATAAAAAAAATATATAATTGACCATTTTCTGACTCCGACATCCCGTTAAATTCAATTCTTATCATGTACAAAATTATTAAACGTATCAAAACTTATCAGTTTTGATGTTTCATCAAATATTTACATTTTTTAAATTACATTCGAGTATTTTAATGAACATTATTTGATTAAAAAATTCTATACACGACTTTTACTCCTTAAAGCAGATGTCCGATTGACAACTAAATTAAAAACTTATTCATTGTTTGATAGCATATTATTATTAAACTTTAATATTTAATAAAGTGAATGAAAAATAAAAATCATCGCAAAATATGTACGTTTCCAAATGGATATAAAATTTATATTTGTTTATTTAATTAAAGGTGTAACGTAATTAGTATAAAGAATGTTCAAATATGCAATCTGATTTATTCGTCAGTATATATATCAAATAAAACATTTGTTAATATTACGTCCTCCACGAAGGTGACCTAAATTTTAGGAATATTCCGTCTATTTCGACTTCTTAAAACTGTAAACATTATTTACGCAATAAAACGTCACTTTCCGAAAACGTATATATGCAAATATCAATTCCTCAAGTTCGTGTCTTTATTCCGCCCGTATCAAAAGAACCTTTCGATACACACATATTTCCGGTCGCCGATTCTGAGGTATTCGCCTTTCAAAGAGATTCTCAAGATTTTATTCCTTCCTCACGGTTGTAACTCACAGTCAGTTACACCCTTCGTATTTTCTCCTTCGTTTTCCACTGCGACATCTCGCGATGAAACAAGGATACTTTATTGTATATTAAACATTTGAAAAAGTGGAAAATCTGTATGTGTTCGCCCAGAAAATTTTCAATTTAATCCGTCTCGATTATAAACCGTACGGAGGAAAAGAGAAAAGGAAAAAGGGAATTCAGGATAAATAATGTGAGATATATATATATTCATTCTTATTTAAGTAACCCGGGCACCTTTCCGATAGAAGGTTCGTGATATACTTGAATAATCCCATTGTGTCCGGGCTGATCTCGTCTACGGACGGGTAAAGGATTTTAGGAAAACTCTTCCTTGTAATCTCTCTCTCTCTCTCTCTCTCTCTCTCTCTCTCTCTCTCCCTCTCTACACGTGCAAAAGTGAATAATGAACTTTATAATGAATCGTCAATTATTAATCAATATATATATATATACTTATATATCCGACTTTTTCTTCTATACAAAAACGACATACTGTTTAAAAGAAAAAAATTAATTAACAATAATATCGAACGATAAAGAAAATATTTAAAATTTGAAAATTCAATTCGGATGTAGAAAAATAAATCACGTATAAGATATGCAACATTCGCCTAACCAAAAGTTTCTTGGCACTCGTTTGAGAACGTACGTCATTTATAAAAGAGAATAAATTTCCGAGTTGTTTTATTCCATTGTTTATTACAAACGAACGCATAGCGAGATACTTATATCGTTACCCAAAATTTTTATGCAAAACTTACAACTTTTCCACTGCTTTATTTTATATTATTAGACAACAGTCAGTCATTTGACCAAAAATGACACAGTGGGTACGTAATTAATCACCAACAAATGGTTGACGACTAACCTTCACGGAATATATTTTATCGATATATACGAATAGGTACATAATAAAATATATTAAAACAAATTTTAAATATAAATTTAGGGTAAAATTTACCATAAAATCTTGTAAACCCAGGTTATTGTCATATTGTTCTAGTAAAATTTACCGTTAACTTTTAACCTAATCAAATACCGTTTAAAGTTTTGTAGTATTTATGTACATGTAAATAATTATACAATTCGATAAAATATTTATATATAACAAAAATAGTAAATATATATTATTATACGTATACGTAGTAGCACATTTCATTTTATAAAAACATCAACATTGACAAACTATTATTTATCGAATATATATTTTATTTTATACAAAAAATAATTTTAATATCAATTTATTATAAATAAAAATTTTTTTAGCGACAGTTATAACGACACGCGTTACTTTAAGTTTTCAAAAATTCAATTTCGAATTTTTAAAAAAAAATTTGAATTTGGACAAGAGATATTTTACTATTTAAAATTGTTAAACTTTCTAAACGACTCGATAAAAAATGAAAAATTAATTTACATATAAAAAGAATGTTATTACGTATGTTGAGACGTAATATTTCAATTCACATCCAAAACCGAAATAATTAATTATTTCAATTAATTTCAATATATTATTCGGTAAAACGAAAACATAATAATGAAGATGTCGTCGATTGCAATAATTCACTTGCATATTATATTTATAAATAAAATACTATAATTTCTGAAAAATCTATTTTTCAAAGCAGGTGCCAAAACTTAGATTTGTCAGAAACACGAATATCGAAGATCTTTTAAAAAATCGAGTATATAATAACACTCAATACGACGATAAAAAATTAATTAATATATACAATTCAGCTACAAATGCCGAATTTCCATTACTTATAACAATGATACAATAATAATTTTTGGTAATATCCAAAAAAATATTTGAATTTATGCGTAGTCTCAGTTATGAACGGCACAAATAGATTATTTTATTTCATGATTACAATAAATTAAATGGTAATTTTTATAACTGGTTTATCTTCGTGTTCTGTCGAATAAATAAGAATTATACATGAATTTCCGCCATATATTAATACACGAAGAGATACATTTCAATAAATTTTACCAAAATTTCTATAAATTTGACTAAACTTTCATGAACGCGGTAACACACTGTAAAAATACGAAATATTACTAAATTTTTAGTCAATTTTTACTAAACTTTCTTAGTTTTTGCAAAACTCTACTAATTTATATTAAAATTTTAGTCTTTTGTGCGTTTTGGCAGGCTATTACCGTGTTAGTGAAAGTTTAATGAAATTTGCTGAAATTTTTGCTGAAAACTGTCCAAATATCATAATAAAATACCGAAAAATTCCCAATTAATGGCGAAATTTCGAGATTTACTTTAAATGTTTAAATGTTAAATGTTTAATTTCCACATCCAATACAAAAAAAAGTGTGGATTAAAAATGATAATAGCGTCTAGTAGTGACTAGTCTATAATAAAATTTACTGTAATATTTACTATAATTTTTGTAAATTTTAATATAAAACATAGTAATTTTTCCTCATTTTCTCAATCTGTGATTTCTTTACTGTAATTTTTACAAAAAATTTTGTAATATTTAATACAAAATATCTGTAAGTGTAGGATAATGTAGAACCTATAAATTCAAAATCGCCACCGTTCAATCCCCACTGTTCCTTCTCGTTTCCTCATTTTCCAATCGAATCCGAATACCATCCCACCGTATTAAGCTGAGATCTGCATCTTTCACCCTCGTTAATGAGTGAAACTAAGAGAGGAGAATCCCCGAAGAGCAAGTTTTTGTTAATTCCGAGCTCCGGTGTATCCGTGTCAAAGTAAACGTTTACACAACCCAAGGAACAAAAGGGCCAAGAGTTGAAATGTGGATTGCTCGACCGGGGGTTAGTTAATATTCAAGATAACATCCAAGAAATTACATTTATATAAGTATATATACGTACATTCATTCTTGCAAGAAATCGTGTTTCTTCGCCCTACTTTGCTTTTCTGTAACTTTCACATTTTTGTCTTTCTTACCGGATTATTTCCCTTTGTTTTATCCGGTCTATTGCGTATTTTCCTTTTTCCAGTATTTGTATTTCTATATGTTTTCTTTACTACGTTAATTTGATTGTTTTCCACGGAATTCGAAGAATTAACGGAAATAAAGTGTTTGCCTGTTATGTTTGAACGTTGCTGATTTTGTTTGTTACGTTCGATCTGAAGTGAATAAAATTATTTTCAACAAGTGCTTTTTTTCGCGTGCCTTTGATAAACTCCGAATTTTAAGGGGGTGACTTACCCGGTGGATTACCGACCGAGCCAAAAAAGATAATTATTACATTTATTTAAAAAAATACGCATTTTTATACAAAACCCGAATACAGAAGCACCAGATAATTAAATAATAAATAATTCTACAAAGTTCCAGATCAATACGTCAAAGACACCCTAAACAATTTCTGCATCGAAGAATCTCGGATAATCGTACATTTTCGGTGCAGAAATTTTTTAGGGTGTCTTTGTTGTATTGACTTGAAACTTTGTAGAATTACTTATTATTTAATTATTTAATACAGTTTTGTATTCGGGTTTTGCATAAAATTGCGTATTTTTTAAGTAAAGAGAATAATTATCTTTTTTCCTCAGTCGGTAACCTACCGGGTTTGCCACCTTCTTAAAACATCAAATCGAGCAACATAAAATAACCCCTACTCGGTAATTTATATTTTCACAATCGGTTCTTCTTTATTTTATAATTAATCGGATCGATTCGTAATATACAATGTCGTTAGGTATGTAGAAAATATAAGTGAAATTCGCAATAGTATATTATGACACTGTTGTGAGAGATGGTTTTTTTCTACTTTCCTCGAGGTTGTTGAGAACATCGAGAAAGGTAAAAAAAAAATCTTTCACAATAGTTACATACGATATTTTATAACATTAGAACCTCAAAATCTGATATGAAAGTGGGATTTTGAGGTTAAAATGTTATAAAATATTTTTTATTATTAATTTTCTTTATATACTGTATCTTATGCAATTTATAAGTATATCCAATAATTATTTATTATAAAAACATTTGAACAGTTTTGTAAACTAATAGATTTAGAGAAATATCCTATACTATTTGGAAGTATTTTATTTATTATTTATTTCGAGATTCGAACCTCCGATTTTCTACTTCGAAGTCTCTCGCTCTACCGCCCGAGTAGAAATTCTAGCCAGGCCGCCTGAACTAGAAAACAGGGCCTGAAAAGGCCGCCTGTTAAGGGCCGGGATACGAATGTAATGGAATTTAAGTCAGGGCCTAATTTTGTTAGTTCGGATGTGACGTTATAGTAAAAGTCAATTTTGTTAGTTCGAATGTGAGGTTAGTAATAGTATCTACAAATTATATAGTATTGTATATAAATTTTCAGGTTAGAATTTTATCAAGAATTTTTTATAAATATAAAATGAATAAAAAAATTGATAATGCTCAGAAGCTTAATTTACTAAGAGTTCGAAGGTATCGATTGAAAAGGAAAATACAATATATAAATAGTGAAAGTTTAAAAAAACACTTTAATAATATAAAAGTTTATGCAGTATTATATTGCTTTAAATATGTGAAAAGATTTAATTTTGTATTGTATAAAAAAGTGCAAAGTTATTAATATTATATTATATTAAGATGGTTGTAATTATTTGGAAATTATATTAAACCATATATTTTAATTATATTATATATAATATTTATGTTTAATAAATATTTATGTATTAAAATGCATTTTATTTTATTTACAAAACCTATACGCACACACACGCACACGCACATACACGCATGTACGCACGCCTAATTAACCTTATATTTATAACTTTATATTAGTATATTTTGTGGTTTTTAAGATTACAAAGCTGTTACACATGTAAGATAACGTTTTTTTAACCTATTAACCTATACGGGCCATGCCCATGATCGACCCTTTACATGTGTTAGTTTTGAGATGTGAGACATCACATAAACTCGATTTCTATAGAAAAGTGAGAGAAAACAGTAAACCCAAATCCCCGTCCTCTAAAGGTTAAAAGTGATTCGATGTTTTTAGACATTAATTTTATTGAAAAAAAAGCTTTTTTGAACCAGAAAATTCCCGTCCTCTAAAGGTTAACAATTAAAAACAATTGTAAAATAACAAATACATTCAGATTTAGTTTTTACTACTAATTAAGTGCCTTAATATCACCTGAACATACCCACAAAATAGTATTACATAAAACAGGCCCTGATCTCCACCCCATTACATTTTTTAAAGGCCCTTTACAGGCACCTGTTCAGGGCCTTTTAATATTCGTCAGGTACCTGAACAGGGCCTTCTTTTTGCCTGGAATTCATTTCTACTCGGGCGACTGAGCCATTTTTATTGTTTATGTCATAATATTAAATATTGGTTATAAAGAACAATTGAAACATGCTTCTAAGTTTATAACCTGAATGTAACTTATTTAACATAAACAATAAAATAGCTCAGTTGATAGAGCGAGAGACTTCGAAGTAAAAGATCGGAGGTTCGAATCTCGGAATAAATATTTATTTTTATTAATAAAATTTTACCCGTTCAAAAATAATATTTTTACACTTATTTAAGAGATTATGTCAAGTTTATCTGAACTTTATACAAATGTTTAATTAATATTATTTTTTTAAATTTATAGCTATGATTATCATGTAGAACTTTAATGATTAAAAATTGGGTATGATATGGTACTTGATAACTACACATGTTTTTCATGATTATCGTCTTAGTAGAAATCAAAACATTAATAAAACACTTTTTAAGCCAAAAATTAGACGTTTGGCCAAAATTGGCCAATACGTTTGTAATTAATGGTTAAAAAATGGATTCAAATAACCTAACTCTTTTGAATTTTTAATTCTGCTTTGTGTAACAATAATTTATTTCTAAATTTCTAAAGTTGTTCAATGTTCCAATAAGATTTTTGATATTTAATAGAAAAGACTAAAATACGCGTAAAAAGTACGGCTACGGTGAATAAAGTGATCGAAGGAATAAAATGCAATTCTACTTCACTCGCGTACAGGTAAATAAAGTAGATTTTTTAGATGCTAGCTCTACCTGCACCTCGTACTGCAAATTCATACTCGACCTAAAAAAGCCCACTTTACGCTCGTGTTACATACTATACTATTATTTATCAATCGTATTATTTTCGCTCTCAAGTTTAAATCATTTATACAATTTTCATTACCATTTTAAAGTAAATCTTATCACACTGAATGAACGTTCGATAATTTCAAAAATTAAAAATCGATCTCGATATACATTGATTATCCCAATCGTTCGATGAAAACGACATAAAAATGAACGAATATAATTGTTTCTCTTGTATAAAGAGTTTATATATAGATTCTATAAAAAAATCTTGATCATCATCTAGTAAATCATAAATTACAACGACACTTTATTCATTACCAATATCACTTTCCAATCTCTCCGACATTACAATTATAGACTTACACAGTGTGATACATTTCATACATATAAAATATAAAGCATTTCGCACAATATAATCACCAAGAAAGGACAATATAAAAAATATATACCCACTAGACAAGTGAACCGAGTGATTAACGAAATGTGAAAGGTAAAAAAATTATCACCTGCGATCGACATCCTCTATAAATAACAGACGTATATAGACGACACATCCGGACCTATAGATACATCGGTATACATATACGAATCGTCGTAAGCTCCAAATGGAAACAATAACCACAGAGACCGAGAGAGAACTCGAATTGAATGGATCAAGGTATACAGCTCGGAAGACAATATGTTACGTCGATACCCATTACTCAACAATGATCGAAGGTACTGTCGCAAATCAAACTATAAAGAAGAAGAAGAAGAGTTTTCCATCCAAGATCGCGATTAAACCTCGGTTTTAAATCTCAAAATCCTATCTTCGGGCGTGCGAATCGACAAAGCGGTCTCTTTGTCCTCTAGTTTCTTCTAATCTCTCTTGTTACCATCTTCTTTTTTTTCTTCTTCTTCTTACATACATACATATAGGTATATACACCAGTGACAAACATTTTTGGGTTTCGATCCGTCGATTCATACGACGTACAGGTGAGTTTCCTTTGGTAAGTACAATATTTTAATCGGTCTATCTTCATCTCCCTTAAAATTGATAAAAAATAAATGTATTTATGTGAAGCTCGGAATAAAACAATGCGCGTGATGGTAAATCCCTTTTGAATTCATCGCCGCATTTTGTAACGCGTTTAAAGGTGTGTGTGTGTATATATCTTCTAAAACTAGATTCCCGTAAGCTACTTACTTTGTAAATAGAAAATCTTCTTGATCTTAGATTATGTGCCGAACAATAAAGTCTTCCGGTGTAACCATACGTAAACATCCCTTATTGTCTCGAGAGCACTGCGATGAACGAACACGTCGAAATAAATCTAAAGAAGGGATATAATATATTGATAACGTTTCCTAGAAATATTCTATACTTTGTTTTGTAGAAATTAAATTTAAATAAACTTTGACGGGCACTTTGAAGGAGGCACGTGTAAAGTTGATTATAAGTTAATTATATTTTTTTTAATTATAGTTGCTATTGCTGGTTGTACTTATACTTATATAGATGCAGGATCAACGCCTCATGTGACCAATGTTCTACGTTTCAAACTTAAAATTCAATTTCTATTTCTTCCATAACTATTGACCAAATCAAGACATCTGATCTTCTATTTTTTCAAAATGTATCTACTCAATCTCAACTTTCTTTTAAACCTCGGTTTTAAATCTCAAAATCCTATCTTCGGGCGTGCGAATCGACAAAGCGGTCTCTTTGTCCTCTAGTTTCTTCTAATCTCTCTTGTTACCATCTTCTTTTTTTTCTTCTTCTTCTTACATACATACATATAGGTATATACACCAGTGACAAACATTTTTGGGTTTCGATCCGTCGATTCATACGACGTACAGGTGAGTTTCCTTTGGTAAGTACAATATTTTAATCGGTCTATCTTCATCTCCCTTAAAATTGATAAAAAATAAATGTATTTATGTGAAGCTCGGAATAAAACAATGCGCGTGATGGTAAATCCCTTTGAATTCATCGCCGCATTTTGTAACGCGTTTAAAGGTGTGTGTGTGTATATATCTTCTAAAACTAGATTCCCGTAAGCTACTTACTTTGTAAATAGAAAATCTTCTTGATCTTAGATTATGTGCCGAACAATAAAGTCTTCCGGTGTAACCATACGTAAACATCCCTTATTGTCTCGAGAGCACTGCGATGAACGAACACGTCGAAATAAATCTAAAGAAGGGATATAATATATTGATAACGTTTCCTAGAAATATTCTATACTTTGTTTTGTAGAAATTAAATTTAAATAAACTTTGACGGGCACTTTGAAGGAGGCACGTGTAAAGTTGATTATAAGTTAATTATATTTTTTTTAATTATAGTTGCTATTGCTGGTTGTACTTATACTTATATAGATGCAGGATCAACGCCTCATGTGACCAATGTTCTACGTTTCAAACTTAAAATTCAATTTCTATTTCTTCCATAACTATTGACCAAATCAAGACATCTGATCTTCTATTTTTTCAAAATGTATCTACTCAATCTCAACTTTCTTTTAAAATTTTGTTTGAATGTACATCTTTAATTATTTCCAAGTTATAAGCGATCAAAATCAAGGATTTTTTGGCTATATTTTTCGTTTTTGCTTATATCTAACATAGAAAATAGGGTATTGGCATCTGTAATTTCGGGTTTTTTTATATTTTTATAGTAGAAATCATATCCTAGAGTTTGGTGAGGATCCGTTTCCCATAAAGGGTATGGACTCTTCTTGTAAGCTAGAATTAATTTTGTATTCAAAATTAAATTTTTTAATATCAAAATAAATGTTTTTTTATTTGTATATTAATATAAAAATTAGATAGACCAATCCTTATCACATTTCAAATGCTTAGTAATTTTTAATAAAATATCTTGTTAATGGTACAATTTATTACATTTAAAATAATTTGTTACTTCAAACAGAATTCTTGTTAAATATGACCCAAATCTGGTGGTTGATATTTAACGAACTTAAGTGGATCAATATACAGGAGCAACCATATTCTCCTAAATTCTAGAAGATTCATTTAATATCGAGCAAATTTCTTCTTAGGTCATATTTATGTAGAATTCCGCTTGAAGCAACAAATTATTTTTTTCTGTCTATATATTCTAAAAAATATGGTCAGCTTGCTGTACAACGGTAGAATAATAGTCAGCTAATGCGATTTACATTTTATTTTTTTTTTCTTCAACATTTACCGTTAGTTATCATATATCCTTCGAATGTACGCGTATACGGAACGAAGACAAAGCGTATAATTTTCAAATTTTCGAAATTTGTCACATGGAAAGAGCGAAATTCGCGGAGTTGGTTATAGCTATATATAAATGGACCGTAAAAGGAAATGTTAGATTCTGGTTTTAAAAGAATGGCACCAGTCCAAACAGTGGTTGACCAGTGCCAAGCATCGATAAATCAGACCAACTTGGTTGGTCTAGATTCTGGATAAATACGCCCTTTCTTCTTCCACGATTTCTCGTTATCTATATATATGTCAAACCAGCTTTTTGGCAACGCGGCATCAGAGTGCGTCACTCGCGCTTGTCTCACTATACAGTGCCATCTTACTCTTTTTCCTTCATTTCTTCGAGAAAGCAGTGATTTGTGGGCATTTTGTGATTTTCTCTATTACGAGAGCTTATGGTTATATTGTTACAAATACATTTAAGTTCACTGAGAAAAGTTAATATATTTGCGAGAAATAGAAGCTAGCAATTTTATCGACATATAGTCGTTACCCTTTTTAATTTTTATCAATAACTATATCAGTTTTGGGGGAATTTCGGGGCCAGAGTCCAGTCTATACAGTTACTACAAGTAACTTCTTAAATTTTGGTGCAAATTCATTGAGTATTTACGAAGAATAGTGCGAAACTCTAGAATCTGACAGATTACTTATACTTTTTTAGTTAAAGATAAAAATTAAAAACGGTCACTCCTATACAATTTTCAAAAGATGCCAATACTAAGAAATGTGATTATCAAGCAGACGAAATTTACATTATAAATTGGCAATTAATTGTAGATCCTAAGGTGTAAATTGTGAGAATTGAACCATAAATTATATGATTAAATGACGATTAGTACACTTTATCACAAAATTAATAAATTAACGTATACACAATTTTAATAAATATAAATTATAAATTCCTATACTAATTCGTATTTGTTTAATATGCAGATTTTTTAATCGGACTTTTTATAATAATAATAATAGTAATAATAAAGCTTTATTTGGAAATACACCAAAATAGTAAGTACAAACTTCAAATAGATATAAGTTGTAACAATATGACAAGTGATACATACAAAAGCGCATACAATAGTCAGTCTTAATTAATAATTATAATATCACAGATAAAGATACGAATAGCTCATGAACCTGAAGATAGAGTCATTAACAATATATGTATATATATAAATAAATAAACAAATAGTAAATGAATAGTAAATGACAATATCACAGACATATCAGCCATCCAAGTTTTATGTGTATAGTCCTTTCATATATTACGAAGTAAAATTTTGCACGTTTTTTATACTGTTTTGTTGTTCAATATTCACTTTTTAGAACATAATTATATATAAAATAATCGTTAAAAATGATTTTTCCGAAACTATATAAAATCGGATTAAATATTATTAAAATAAATCTCGAAAATGTCACAATTTTCTTAAAGTGTATAATAGTCAATTAACGTATTGTCGAGCGTACAGTGCACCCGTTAAAATTTTTTGTAAAATTTTGATGGATATACACAACGAAAATACACTTTTGAAATCTCGTAACCTAACTTGTATCAGATAAATTATAGTTTTAAAAGGTACCACACGTCGCTCGTAAACAATATTTCCTCGTCGACGAGGAGAAGAATAAGTGTATATCGCTCTATATAACTCGGCAAGTGGCTTGAAACGGATCGTTAAAGCGAAGCAACACAGAATTCGGTCACTCGAGTTATACGGTTGTAATATCAGAAATCTCGAATAAAGAAATAACGATAACAAAGTATTTAGCAAGTTGCGGGGGAATTTCGTATACACACTGTGGTAAATTAAATCGTGTAATCAAAAATTACGGTAATGTCATTATATGTATATCCTTAATAGGAGAGTGTCACATCTCCAAGAAACGGATCATTACCAAACCCTAGGATATGTTTACTACTACAAAAATATAAAGAAACTCAGAGTTTTAGACTTTAACGCTCTTATTTACGATAGATACAAGCAAATAACGAAAAATTTCCAAATGCTTCCACACTCAAATCCAGAAGAAAGCTGAGATCGAGTAGATTGGATTTACGAAAAAAAGAAGATATAGAAGAAACATGAGTTTAACGATATTATGATGACTTTTTAAATTAAAAGATTTGCTGACTTTTTAGGCCAAAATGTCTTCTTACTTTTATTTCTTCCATAACTTTCAACCAAATTAAGATATTTGAGCTTCTTTTTTTAATCCAATCTACTCAAGCTCAGTTTTCTTCTGAACTTAAGTTTGAGTATATGCCTCTATTTGTTTATGAGTTATAAGTAATCAAAGTCAAGGAATTTTTTGGCAAAATTATTCGTCTTTTGCTTATATCTATCGTAAAAAAGAGTGTTAGAGTCTAAAACTCTGGGTTTCTTTATATTTTTTTAGTAGCAAACATATCCTAGAGTTTGGTAATGATCCGTTTTTACGCAAATGTTAAAGACAATTTATCGCGAAAATTTGGTATTTGTCGAAGATTTGTAATTCTTATTGCACGAGATGTAGTTTATTAACGGTGGTTAGTGATTAACGTAATCGAGATGTATAAAGAAACTCTTCGATATTACTATGTATTAAGTTATTTTATCACTATAGCTAAATATATCGATATATTGATGATAGATAGAGTCAATTTTATATAGGAACCTCTTAAAATTTGTGCACCTTGAAGATTTAAAAAAAAATTTATTTTTACAAGAAGACGGTCTATGTCACTTTTCGTAAGAAAGTGGATGAGTATTACTCTCTGTACAGAAAATGCAGTAAATATCCTATAAAAATCTTTTGTTTTTAACCGTTGTTTACTTTTTATCTTTAATTAATTTAATACATTCCCTAATAGTAGAAATTTGTAATTTGATCATATTAGGATCATATTTTGAGCATTTTATGCTAATTCGTCACTTTCTGGCTTAAAAACCGTTTCAATTATGCTCAAAATTCTACTAGGATTAACTCATCGATATTACCTTCGAAATGAAGCAATGAGTAATTTCATCCCGATCCTACCAGAGGTAATTATATATACACTCATTCTATACATATTCAATTAAATTTTATAGATTTGAAAAAATTATTAATTATTCTAATAAATAATTAAAATTCATTATGTAATAATGGTTAATAATATTATATTTCGCTAGTTACCGCAAATAATGGATAGTTGTGAAGAGCATTATAGCATAGAAGTTATGTTTAGTAAATATACGAATATTTAAATTTAATTATAACTCCCGTTATGTCAATTAATCATTATTTAAATACTATATATTTTTGATATTAGCACATAAATAACACCGCGTAGAGCGATTGAGCGACCCGATTTGAAAGTGATATTACCCTTTTGAAGAGTTTTAAATCACTATTTGCAGAATAAGTGAAAAGTCACTCTTTTTTAGTCAATGTATCTCCGAAGTACAGTAATTTTCGAATTTTCCGTGCCAATTCGGCATCTCTGTTTTCGCGACAATATTCTAAAATGTTCAACAGCATACAAAAGCAGTAATGATAATTTTTACTTTAACATTTTTTTCGTATACTACTGCTTATTGCAAAGGTTACTTTTATTCAAAATCTTGTTAAATCTTATATATATATAATAAGATCAATAACAATAATTCATATATATTTTTTAAGATTATCCAAACAAAGGTTTAGCAGCTCTATCAAGAATCCTAATATTTGTTAATATTAGTTGATACTATTGACAAACAAAATATACATTGCGCAAAAATAATAAAATTTTAATTACATTGAGTATCATATAGCAATCCTAAGTAAAACTTTTTCCTGTCTCCCGATGTACACCCATTTTCCGTAATTTTTAGGACACCCTATACTTTTATATAGAAAATATATTTATTCTTCATTTTTGTCTAAAAACTACTAAAAAAGAGTTTGAATCACTCTATTTATAAACAAAATTCATCGTAAAGCAATACTCAATTACAACAATAATAAACGGAATATTTAATTAACAATAATATACCATTGTTTGTTTCATCACGAAAAATTGATGTAATATTATTTATTTATCATACATTTTAAATAAACAAAAATTATTCAATGACTCATACAACTAACTTTATTCATTGCCCTAGTAGAATTTTGAGCATAATTGAAACGGTTTTTAAGCCAGAAAATGACGAATTAGCAAAAAATGCTCAAAATATGATCCTAATATGATCAAATTTCAAATTTTGTCTAACCTTAAAATGCTCAATTTCTACTAGGGTGTATTCAATAAAAATGTTCATCGAGTATCGCGATAATGAATATCGCTCTCGATCGATAATTACGTTTTATATCAACATCGTTAAAAAATAGTAAATAAAATAATAAATGAACCTTTGGCCCAAAAACCATAAGAGATGTGGTTAAACGGCAATAGCATATATCAGAAGCCAAACGTTATAGAAATTAATCGCGCAGGAATTCCGACGATGATAACTTTGATTAGCCCATATATAAGACGAATTCCCAAGAGAGAAATCGTACAAAATACACTGCCGAATATATGTATAGAGAAAGAGAGAGAGAGAGAGAGAGAGAAAGAGAGAGAGAGAGAGAGAGAGAAAGAGAGAGAGAGAGAGAGAGAGAAGAGAGAGAGAGAGAGAGAGAGAAAGAGAGAGAGAGAGAGAGAGAGAAAGAGAGAGAGAGAGAGAGAGAGAGAGAGAGAGAGAGAGAGAGGAGAGAGAGAGAGAGAGAGAGAGAGAGAGAGAGAGAGAGAGAGAGAGAGAGAGAAAGAGAGAGAGAGAGAGAGAGAAGAGAGAGAGAGAGAGAGAGATAGGAGAGCAGCCAACAACAATCAATTGGATTCAAAGCTGCGCAATTAGTTTCCCCGGGTGTATACCGACTAAAAACGGTTGTCGGGTTTCTATTAGCAGAAGAGATTCGCAGCTAATTATTTCGAGCGAGGAGAACCCACCGAAAACCGAGGACGCATTCAAACCCGCAAACGTCTAAGCCTCCGTATACAACTTTGAGAGTCGCGCGTGGTCGAAACGTGCCGGATCTTTCCCGCACGAGGGTGTGCTTCCTCGACCTACATGGAGCTTTACGCCCCCAATATACATCGCTCTTGTATTCCTCGAACTTTATCTCTCCGATTATTATTATTATTGTTATTCGATCGATTGTAATTAACTGATGTACGCGTATAGTTGTAACGAAATTTAATCGACTTACGAGACTCATGGTTGTCATTTCAACGATTTTATGATACGGGGAGGATTTTTATTGATAACTAAAATTTAATTTGATTACAGTTTATTTTATTTCAGTGAAATATCAGTTACGTAAGAACATCTAACTATTTTTATTCGAATAATAATAATAATAATAAATATTAATAGTGGAGTAGAACTCAGGGGGAATAGGAAAACATGTTTGTACCGAGAGTTACACAACAGACAGAGCAGATGTTAATTAGATATATATTGGTAAAGAAGACCATTCACTAATTAGTATCTTTTGTATTAATTGTTCATTTTCGATCATCGCGTTATATATTTTTTATTGTTGAGAGATGAATATTTTCGGAACATTAAATTAGCCTGCAAGTCGAACTTTCCAAGTAAATGAAAAAAGCACTAAGTAGTAATCAGCCGTTCCATCAAATCGTCTGCATAGGAAACATCGTAATTAATTAACCAAAATTGATTGGATCGCATAATAATAACCCGGGTAACAAAGATTTGAGTAGCTTATAAAAAAATTTTTGTACTTTGATCGGACGAAACTTTTAACCCAAAATTGGAAAAATAATAAGTATATTTGCATATTATAGAAATATTTAGATCGTGATTTTATAATATCACAATATTTTTGGTACGTTATGAAATATATAATGTATACTCTCTAAATTGCAAATAGTGAATAATGACTTATATAATAAATAATTACGTGAAAATCCGGTCACTACGAAAAAGTGATTTTTAACTTGTAAAAAAAGTTTATACGTAAAAAGTGCCCGCATTTGCACTATTAAGAAAGAAAGATTTGCAGAGTAGTATTCTCAAAATGTACAGTTTTGTGAAATATTTAATACAGTAATTAATAAATTATATATATATATATTTATTATTATATAATTACTTTTTCACCCTGATCACCTAAAAAGTCTACTTTATTAACCTGTACCGTACTTTACTGTAACCTGTACTCACAAATATGGTTTCTTAATGCACATGTAGTTACAGCGGCACGCAATTATTTTACAATAACCCACTACAATGCCGTGAAACCTGCAGAGGAAAATAGGATTTCCTGTTCGCAGGTCTGGTTTTTAAAACTATCAAAACTTAAGGAAGTGCTGGCTAATTATGCTGTGCTTAGTACAGCAAATCCTCCGTGCCATTCATCACACACATATTACACATATATACTAGACACGCTCATATTCGGCATCGATAGGCTTCCCAATCGGACTAGTAGTCAATAAATAAGTATATTTTTTAAATAATATGTACAAGAATTACGCTTACGACAATGCAAACTCGTATTGCGAAATAGATTATTAATCTAAAAATTACTGAACAAATATGACTACACGTTGTCTTAACGAAATCGTAGCTATATAACGAGAAGAAGAATTTTTG
Organism: Theocolax elegans; assembly: GCA_026168455.1. Classification (NCBI taxonomy): domain Eukaryota; kingdom Metazoa; phylum Arthropoda; class Insecta; order Hymenoptera; family Cerocephalidae; genus Theocolax; species Theocolax elegans. Next base: position 36,526,110 of record CM047431.1, on the reverse strand, counting down.
TCGTAAAAATTATTTAAATTTCAATTTTAAAAAAATTGATAAAACTTATTTTAAAATGCTAAAAAAAATAATGTTTCGCAGATTCGAACCTCATTATATTTTACTCCAAAATCTCTTAATTTCATTATTTTAAACATTACGTTTTATTTTCAATTTATAAATAAGTATAATTTATAAATTTATTAATAATAATTGTATAAACAATTTTTGGTCGGTATTTATTGGTCTAAAAAGGCATGAATTTTCAACGCAAAAATCAGAATCAAATTATGCATTTAAAAATCTGAAAAAATTTGAATATGTTGTTTAAAACACGCCTAAGAGCATGATGTTTAAGATTTAAAAAAATGTATTCTTTTGTTTATAAAAAATATTAAAAATAACCATTTTCTGAGTCCGACATCCCCTTAATACCTTTCGTTTATCCATAGTTACTGTACAAATTAAGCTAAATAATAAAATTTCCGCTTATAGGTATACATATATATTTTCATTAAAATAATATTTCAACCGATAATCACTCACTATATAAATAGAGAATCCGTATTGATAATAACAAAAGGAATAGTATGGTGATGGTTAAATGTAACCTTGAAAAATATTGATCGAAGAAGACGGAAACGTCCATGTAGACGCGCAGAGGGCAATACCCACCGATCGAGTCCTTTTGTCCGAAGGAGATAATGCTGGTACGTGTGTGCCCAAGTACTTAACGCAATAATGCAATATAAAGATTCCACCAGGAAGTTTTATGGGTTATGTATACCCACGATTATTATTACCGGTGTATGTCGCCCTCGGGGCTTTTCACTTATACTCTTCTTTTTTTTCCTCCTTTCCACCCAATTATTAATACGAGGGGTAAAATTTTACTTGTTTGACTTTCGATTTATATTTCACATATATAATATATATATATATAGACGCGTACACGCGCAACGCATATAATACGTGTACACGCGTGTATAATAGGGAACGAAAGGTTACATATTGTTTTGTAGTACAATTTCTAAAAAAAATTGTTTTCTTTTCTTAATTTCCTTACGATTGCCCGATTCTCTTTTTCGGGATACGCGTTTTATTACGTATGTATAGGATTTACGATCATTTGCGTCGTGTGTGTATGTGTGCTGTGTGGATTAATATTTCTCTAGATTTGTAAGAATACATTTATTTCATGGTGTGTGTATGAGTAAGTTTTTTTTATTGTACTCGTAATTATTTTTTAATCGTAGTGTATAAAAAAAATATTTTACAAATATAATTGTCTTCACAGAAATAATCGTATGCAACGTTTGTATAAAAGTTATGCAGATTTCTTTGATTTTAAGTTTTTTTCTGGGTTATTGACCATGAAATTATTAACTCTTTTTAATTATTTTATAGAAATTACAATAAAATTATTATCTGTTTTTTTACATAAATTTAATATCTCTATTTATCATTTAGACAGTTTTTTTCCTTATTCAAATTTCAAATTGTTTTTTTAAAATTGTTTTTGTTAGTGTCGAACGTTTTATAATGTTTTGTGAGTATATAGAATACCGGATATTGGCATAAAAAAGCGAAAATTATATGATTCGGAGAAATCGATTGAAATTCTTATGTTTACAATACAAAATTTATTATCGTTGAGAGAATGTCGAAGTGAATTAGACGAATCAATTAAAAATTCTCACGTCTTTTTTGGATTTTAAATTATAATAATAAAAATGTGTATTTTTTACGAAAACTAGAAAAATGTTTTCCTGTACATTCGAATTAATTATCTTTATTTATTCGTATCAATTGTTAGATTATTTTGATTCTACAAATTCATATAGCACTTTCGTAAGTTACATGAAATTGATATAAAGTTTGCGTTTCGCGAGTGTTAATATCAACATGTCCAACAAGCATAAAAATTATTGTATAAATTTTAGATAAACTTGAATAATCTCTTTGATAAGTTAAAAATAATATTTTTGAAGGTGTAAAATTTGGATTAATAAAAATATTTCAAAAGTGTTTTAATCTGATATTTGAATATCCGATTTCCTAATATTCTTCTCAAGTAGAAAAATCGTCCTAAAAAATTAATAACGGCCTTATCAGGTTTCCTAAATAGGTGGTAATGTGCCTTATAATGGGGTAGCTGTAAGGATTTCACGATGGTGCCTTAAAATATATTAAATCTGATCTTCGCCCGAATAAGTCATTATACTAATACCACAATATGAAAGGTATCACGCGACACAATTGAATTTTCGTACACCCGACAACTGCCTGTTTATATACCCTAATTATACATCTCATTAGGATATTGAATAATCGTTATAAACTAATGACACTATTTGTTTTATCGTTTTGTTTTAAATAATTACTTTATTTATATTTATATTAAAATATAGGTGTGCATAGTATATCTTTAAAGGTTATATTTTGAAAAATATATATATTTTTGAATTATTTCAAATTTTTTTAATTATAACTTATTGTTATTCAACCAGCTAGAATTCAGAAAAATAAATTGGTGTAAGATAATAAAATGTATATTAATGGTAAAAAATACATCTTACCTATTAGTGTGATTAAGAACGACTGACCCCTTAATTCTTAAATCGAGTTAGCCCACTGTTTTTAAACACTAACCTTTCTCTACTCGTATACCAAATGTGTATTTTATTGCTGATAAACTCGCTCGTATATTTCTTCGAACTCTCGTTTATTTATCGAGTTTTCTTGACGCATCATTGACTAATTTTTTAATCAACTTTCTATAAAAACAGACTCACTTTTATCGAATTTCGAAAATCTATAAATTTTCCGCAAAGAAAATGTTACCTTTGAGACCTCTCAGCACGCTATACGGTATATTCTTAAAAGTAATAGTTTTTCAAAATCAGAAAAAGTACTATTTTCCCGGAACAACACTGCATTTTTTAAGGCGAGGGCTCGAAATACTTAGAATTTTGTATAGTAGTTGTCAATTCATTTAAATATATATTTTAAACTGGATATAATTATTTAACTCAAAAACTATATTTTTTTGCATCTTAGTCCCATTTAATCACTCTTTACTATATTTTTTACAGTAATACTACTTCAGATTCTTCTTTTAACCAACGGATTTCGATAAATATTTATCTAAAAGGTTAATCTACAAAATACAAATTTTGCTTATATAAATTGCAGAGACGTAAACGTGACTTTGTTTCTAAAGAATTTTTCAATCGCGTTTTGAAATAAACATAACACAATTGATACGCTTAGAATCCAGCTATAAATCTTATATCGAATTATTTAACATTAAATTTGAAGTAATTATTTATAAACTAAAATTAATCATGTACGAATACATCTGTAACCAAACCTATACAATGTATAATTATTCTTAACCCTCTCAGTAGACCTTAATTAATTTAAGATTTTTATCATATATTTATTTATAATTTTGCAACCACGATTGTTTTTAAATATAAAGAATTGATTTTAATACCGTCTTATTAATATAAAAATACTAATGAAATATTTTTAGTACTATTTTTAACAATTTACGTTATAATTATTTTATGTACATTACAATGTACATTGGGTTTGAAAGGGTTAATATTACGTATATAATACATAGCAGAGAATATTTATTAGTATCAGTGTGCCTATAAAATGTACAGTTTAAAACTTGCAGTATAAATTAAAAGGTTTTTTTTCAACATAAAAACGTGTGTATTCTTCTTGAGGCTGGTACATGAATACCGTCACATACCCAATTGTTGATCAAATTAAGCAAATCTGTACATATCCTAAAAATTTTTTATGTTAAAAAGGTTAATAATAAATTGCATACATTTTGACGCATACAGAAAGTATAATTATCAAACTTCCTTTTAGCGATCTTAGAAAAATAAAATAATTTTGTTTGATACATATTAGTCTTGAAGTATATCTTATCTATAAAAATTTACAATCCTCCCTTTGTGATAAACGGAATTAAATAAATAAATAAACAAATTAATAAAACATGTTTATTATCGATTCCACAATACTACTTATCCTAAATTTTCTAGGTCAAAACTCGAATAGATTAATTGAAACGACACCCGATGCACACCGAATTAAACGATCGATCTAAAGAGGTTCTAAACACGCTTATACATGTATAACCCTCATATATATATATAATAATTAACATAACAAATATATATAAATCAGTGGAGCGTTTTGAATTCTCGGCACACATTCCCTTTTGAATAATATTCTTCCTCGCGAAATATATATATATATATAAACGATATAATCATGGTGGTGGGATGGACAATGAAAACAACGTTTATATACAACGAACGAATGTACAAGGAGAAAATTTAACAATTTTCATCCAGGTGCATAATGCAACGTCGGTCGCGCAGCATTTCGTAGGATTGAATTCCTCTTTGATAGTAATTTCGGAGAAGGGGAGAGTTAGGATGTTATGCAGAGAGTAATTAGCTACAAATCTCTTCTCCTAATGGAAGGACTGGCAAATTTCTAGACTCGGGATACGTGCTTGGAAAGTCCAGATCGGTATATATGTGTACGTTATATAATCTAATAGTACATTGCTGCTTTAATGTGTAGTTTATTATTTATTTTATTTTATTATCATTATATTTATTTCTTTATATGTATATGTACAGTTTGTAAACCTCGCTACGCGGAATATATCTTTTGTAATTGTACCAAAGGAATTTAGATTTGTAACGCAAAGGATTCTTAGACGATAATTTGATGTTAAGGTGTAGTCGTGATTAAGCGTTGAGGGCTTTGTATTTAGGTTAATTTAAATTTTAGCTCGTCAATGGAATTCCACCTTTATTGATAAGAGATTGTTAATGATAACAATATTAATACAATATTAACTATTACGATGCTGTGTAATAGTTGATGAAATTGTGAATAAAAGGTTTAATGTATAACTCGAGCGGGCCCGTGAAATTAAATAAAAGTTAATAGAAAAATAAATGATGCGAAAACCTTATATCTGAGGTACGTACAAAAATCTTTGTTGTAACATTTTTGTCAAATATTTTATAAATACACCGTTCGCAATGCAAATAATTATTTGTATAGTATAACACAACTTCACATTACCGTATATGGTATTTGAATATTGTCACCAATCAAAAACCGAAAATAATAATACATACATTCAAAAAATGCAATGCAAATAAAATTTAATAATAAAAAACAATCGTCAGAAACTAAATACTTAAAACAGAACTACTGATTTATCTATTGGCGTAAATGAATTAACTTATTCCTTAGAAAAGTATGTGCAAAGCTTAAGATTACAATTTGAAAGCTACGATGAAGTAACGCAATAAATCAATTAGCTAAACATGATAAATACCAAGATAGTAATAAACGTTTAAAAGAAAAATTAGTTCAAAAATTACTTTTTTTTGATAATTTATCTGAAATTGTAATTTTATAGGGTGAAGAAAAATTTAAAATTGAAGTATTTATACCAATTGTAGATAAATTATCCAGTAAATTACGGTACAAAATAAATGAGTATATTTTAAAATAAAGAAGATGTATATATAAAGTGTGAACTTTATATAAATATAATTCAAATGATTTTGATAGAGATAAAAATGTTATTGTATCTGAATTTTTTCATTTAAAATTAATATTTACAACTAAAAATTAAGCTGGACACAAATAATAAATTAGACAAATCAATTAACGAAATGTATGTTATTTCATAGAGACGGTTTATTTTCTGTTTTTCCAAATGTTGAGGCAGCTATGAGAATTTTTTTTAAGCATACTTCCTACTATCAAAAAAATTAAATGAATACAGTATTATGTGTATAAAGAATAAATTATTAAAAAATATTAATTCTGATGAAAGCGTCAATAATTTTGTAGCCAGAAAAGTGTGGAATAAATTATTTTAAATTATTTAGAATGCTTTTAACTTATTTACATAGTCATGCTTAACAGATTAATTTAATTAATTAATTAATTTAATGTAAATTCATCAATTCAAGAAAAATAATTAATTTTAACTATTTATCTGTGATGTTTATTATATATGTTTATTGTGATTTTGCAAATTGTTTTTGCAAAAGTTTTTAAAACGACGTGAATTAAAGTTTTGAAAATTTTTAGAAATAAATCCTTAAAGTGGGCCTTATCATATTTATGCCCAGGGGCCCCTACATTGGTTAGTCCGGCCCTGCTCTTAATACATTTGTCATACATTTAAGAGAAACAAATACATGATACTCCAGTACAAAAGGCAACGATTATTATTTAAGTACATAATTGTTATTTGTACTTAAATAATCTATTTGCGTGTCTATTATTTATTTGTTACTTCTTGTTATTTTGATTTTTCTTAATACAATCAGTGCCTGATGAGGTCTGCGAATTTAGCAGACGAAACGTCGGCAAATTTACCACCTCAATTGGGTTTTTTTTAAACCACATTCTAACCTTTAGAGATCGTATTAATAACTATTTAAAAGATAACGATATGCCAAATATCGATCGGTAGAAATTTGACTATTACATCCCGTTCAGCTAAATATTTGAAAACGATACATACGCATTTTCTCCCTAAAGATAAATTCTAAGGTAAGAAAAGTTAATTTAAGGAGATAGAAGGTTCGAGTATTTTGAGATTGGAGCGAGTCTCGGTGAAAGAGCAGCTAGCATCTGAGGCAAGAAACCAGCGAGCGTCGCTCGGATCTTATTTGGACCTTGCACAAATAGTACTGCATGTCTCTTTTTGGTGGTTGCCGCTGCGTACCCTCTGTTGCCATGATAACCCATACCTGGATAACGAAATTTACAAACTCGTCTCTGGAACAATACATTGTGATGCTATGTACAGTTTGATAATAATTATTTGTATACGTGGATTTAGGATCGATAATAATAACAATAATCGGCAAGGTAGGTTTTACATAAAATTTTTCAACAGAAAATGAATTTTTCGTATTAAAAATATTATATATATATATAGATTATATTTAATGTTTATTTATCAATATTATATATATAATACATAATATATACCAGAGTATCATATACCCAAGTAGAAAATAGTATAAAAAACGACAGAAAATCTGAAAATGTACATAAGTATTAAATGAGGCTTATTATGTCGATTTGATAGCTTTTCTCGAACTGTGTATCTTATATAGTTTTAATTCTGAACGGGATACCGTCACATATCCAGTTGTTGATCAGTTAAGGCAAATCTGTACGTTCATAGAATAATTTTATGTTAAAAAGGCTAATAATTGTATATATTTTGACGCATACATAAAGTATGAGTATTACACTTCCTTTAACCATTTCAGAAAAATAAAATAATTGCTATTTTTAAAGTAAGCAACAATCTAAGAAAAAAAGCAGGAAGTATCAATTTTTGATTAGTAAGTTTTCGGTACGCGTGCACCACTTCCTATAGTTAAGTATACTAACCAATTATTGATTGTTTAACCTTTAAATTGTGCGTAGTAACGTTTAGATTTATGTAAATTTTATTACATTATTGCAATAATATACTGATCAGAAATTGGTTCATGATCAACAATTAGGTACTTTACGATATAATAAAACGAAAAAATGAAAAACTTTGCGTTATACAATTTTTTTATAAAAATATAACTTTGTTATATCGTTGAAAGTCGAAATTATAAACTATGAGGTACATCCTCTAAGATATTTCACCATGGTAAACTACGTAGATGTACGTGTAATTTAGTATCTTGTCTGCGTAGGGGGATTTAATAAGATAAGAGATTTAACCTACTAGGTTTATACGTAAAACTGTGATGGACTTTCTAGTATTAAGTGTTGTTGTTCTGTAAATTTAAAGGTTACACGAAAGTTGTAACTTGCCAGTTATATTTATCAAGCTGACTATGTGTAGTTGTTCCATATCTCGATTTTCTCTTATTTCTTGTTTTTTAAAAAGGTCTCGATGGCTTCAAAATTATTATTAAAATTGTAATTTACGAGAGACCACATTTTTATAATCAGTATATTTGACAACTTAATTATTTTCTAGTAATAGTCATAAAAATTGATGTTGAGCTTATCCTAGCAGAAATTAATGAATTTCTAAGTTGACCAAAAACTTATAATATCGTTGTATAATGTAGGTATGTCTTTGTGTATGTTTATATCAAATTGTCATTTTATTTACACCGGAATTTCTCTTAAAGTAACTGTTACATTCTGAATAATTAATAATACTTACATGAAGATGATCAGAAGGATATTGGGTTCTGGATTATATTAGTGACTTCTTACAGTAACTCCTTACGTTAAAAAAATGTCAACAAATCTTTAGCAGTTTGATTGAATAAACCTTATTTTATTCGCATTTCTTATAATTTATAAATTAATTTGCAATCAATGAAAAATAACAACTAGAAGAAAACTTGATACAAAATTTAGTAATGTGAATTCATCTATTTAACTACTAAATTGATAATAAAATTTCATCAACAATGTTTCAACTAATTTGCAAATTTGAATTCACTTTTTAATACATTTATTTGTATATTTAAACATTAATTCTAGTATAAGTAGATGTAGCCAGTTAATAACCCTTTCAGTCACAGACAGCCATATATAGGCGTCTTCATTGTATTAATTCTTTTTTTATATTTTTCAAAATCGATGTAGGATATTGAAATTTTGTTGTTTTTCTAGGTACTACTGTATCTATATAATTCTAATGATTTTTGGTTAGGAATAGGTATTTCATAGCTAATAACAACCCAGTTTCTACCGACCTTTTAAACAAATATCTAATTTGTAACTATAACGAAATGGTTTAAATTTCTCACTGGGGTTATACTCATATATTATTTAAAATATTTCGTTGATACTGAATTACTATTAAACTACAAAGCCCCGTACTCAGTCAAACCAAAAGTAATTTCTTTACATTTTTAAATAAAACTTCAACACAAAATATTACAAAAATCCAGAATTCACACTTCTAGTTTCTTTGTGTACACCATATTTTCTTAAATCATCAGAACAGTTGTTTTCTTTATTATTAACACATTAATCACAAATAGTAATAATAAATAATAATGGTAAACGAAATAATAATAAAGATAATGACTAACAAACAAGAAAGATAATAAATAATAAATAATGATGATGATAATAATAACAACGATAATGAGTTGAATTACGTAAAAAGGTACATCGCGTCCGATAAGTATGATGGAACGATATTTTTATCTCTGTGCCCATCGTAAAGTAAAGTAAAGTAAAGTAAAAAAAAGTGGGGAGGGAAAGTTATGGTTTATGATAGATAGAGGAGTTATATTTTGTAAAATGTTGAAGCCTCTTTAAGGGGCTGGGCGTTGCTCTAGAGAGGAATAGTAAACTCGGTACAAGCAATAAACCGAGAAGGAAATGAACGACGTAATTTCCAGTTGATATTATGGCGTAACTCACGCGTGCAAAAGGTGTATTAACACTAGAGCAAGCGAGAGAGAGAGAGAGAGAGAGAGTTTATATTGCAGTTTCGAACGTGTCGTCGTACTCTACTAGATGATAATAAAAATTCTAGTTTAGTTTTTCGAATGAATTGATAGCGATCCTTTAATGTTTGGAAAGTGCGAGTGTAATGTAGTAAGTGCTGGGTATACGATATTTTTGTTAGTTATTGTTTAATTGATGAAGAGACGGAGGAGGAGAGTGATTCTGAGTGTGGAAATGTTGCGGTTAATAGGTACTGTACAGTATTTGATCAAAAAAAGTATAGGGTGCATTATGTCTCTGTATCATCATAATATACTCGAATTTTTGGTTTCCAATCGATTTCAATATAACTTAAATACTTTAATTTTTTGGGTCTCTTAATCTGAATTTGAAATCTAAATAGAATGGTTACAAATGTTGATATATTATCAAATCGAATAAATTTCATGTTTCTCAATGGATTTTCACGAAACTTGGTATATATAGGTACATAGTTGTTTCTAAGGTTAAAATTAAGTTAAGTTAAAATGACAGTTTCAAACATAATAAAATTCCATGTAAAAAATGAATAACAGATAAATCGCTGAGATGTCCATGGATATTAAATATCTTTTTACTTTTTAGGAATGTATGTGAAATATTGTGTGACTTGCTTCATTTTTGAGTTTTACCATTTCGAGCCCTAAAAGTGAAAAATGCCGTGCCACTTAAACGGTCAAGTTTTAATCGTAACGTTATATTTTCAAATAATAGAAAATGTAGGTAAATAGAAGGAAAATTACAATTATAATTAGGAAAGTTTCATTTTTAGTATTGTAATTATACACCTATAAACACACATTTTCAGTACATAACACAATATAGTTACAACGCATTTCATGGACATTCTCCTTGGTATATACGAGGTTTACAGTTTGTTACGCGAGATGTAAAGCTAATGTTCGATGTACATTGTAGTGTTAATGGGTTTGTTTATTTAGAATTGAATACAAGATTATTTACTCGTATTTTATAAAAAAAAGTTTGTTACCTGTGCGCGTAGAAAATGAGTTCAAACTAAAAAGATATATAAATATGGTGAGAATTCGAGAAATCCAAGTTATTTGCACTGAGAAAAAAGTTATAGTAAAAAATTACAATCTTGTTTATTAATGCAGGAAGAGACTGGCCGAATCCAAACATTTACCAATAAATTTTATTGAACTTGTAGTAAATATTACCAGAATTGTAATCAAAATTAATAGCTTTTACTAAATTTTATAATACACTATGGTAAATTTTTGGATTATGTCAGTCTGTCTCTCCATTACATTGTCAGTTTTACTACAATTTCTTTCTTAGTTGTATATTACAAAATATATTATACTTTTACGTTACAAGTTTCTTCGTGCCTACTGTAGTAAAATTCGAAAACGCTACCTTTCTCTTTGAAAAAAGAATATCATTATTAAAATAATATCGAAATATACTTTACCAAACATATTTAAATTTGAGTAATTCATATTCCAGATAAAATCGATGTTTTCAAAAATTAATATATATATATTCTATCGTAAAAGGTGACTAAGAAGAAAACTAATGGAGTTAAAAGAGTTAACTAACAGTCAAAACTACCTATGTACTATATGCGTATGTAAATATTATCTAATATTCAGTTTTCGTTAAAAAGAAAAGAAACAAACAAAGAAAATACGCGCACAAACCTGAACAGATATTTTGTAAAAACGATGATGTATTCGTATAAAATTACCTTAAAAAATACGTATATTTAACAAATTTGTTTTAACATCGCTAAATTTCTCTAATTTCTATAGAGCAATATACAGTAGTATGTGAGAAAATAATTAATAATAAGAAATAAAATATTAAGAAATAAAAATAATAATATTAATGAAAAAGTGAATCAAATAATACAATATAGATTTTTTTAAAAGCAGAATCGCTGAATCGATATTGATGAACTAACCATTGATATGTTAAAAATATTATAGGCGACGTTTTGATGGCTTCCTCCAGCCTCATCAGATTATATCTTTATTATTTTAATTATTACATTACATAATTTTATCGATTATGGATTATAAAAATAAAAATTCACTTACAATTTTGTGAGACAATGGATGCAAACTTAATCAATTGCATCTGTGTTGCGTTACATTAAAATTGATAAAACAGAACTAATATCATAAACATGTAAATTATTGAAGCAAAATTGAGGTTGTGCTAATTTACCTTTTTTCCTATACAGTTGATATCAACAATATATCAACAGTTGTTTGATATAATTCTTTGTGCACTGAGAAAGTATAAAGTACGCGTTTAATCCCGCAGATGATACTTGCGATAATACATCGCCTTTTCCTCCCAAGGTGTATGTAAAGTTATTCACCCAAATTATTCTGAAAAAGATCACTTTATTCGACAACAACAATAATTTTATTTTTTTTTTTATTCTTACATCCATTTAAATTTTCCTGTTTTTATTATGCTTCCTCGGCTCCATATGTTCTACAAATTTCAAGTCTTAACTAAAAATATGTTGGTGTTTTAATTTTTATATTAACGACAATCTGAATATGCGAAGAGTAAAAAGTAATTATCGAAGCTGAAAATGATTTTTTACTCCCTATAAGGAATAAAATACTATTTTACTCCCTCGTTTCAAGTAAATAAGTCTTTCCAGGGAGTAGAATAAACGTTTATTCCCGGGATTAAAGTTGCTGCTTTCGAAATTTAACTATTGAGCAGTCATTCATCCAAGGGTCTTATACTCCCTAAGTGCATACAAAATTTTTCACCCTAATTATTTGAAAATCCACTTATGCGACAAAAATTTATTTATAAATTTCTAATTTTTTTCAATATTTAATTTAATACACTAAATTTAATTTTGTATTTGTAGGAAAAGGCTAGAATAAGTGTTGAAAGGACAAAAGTAAGTCTACAGTGAATAAAACGCGTCTACGGAGAATGAAATGGGTCCACGGGGAATAAAATCATCGAGGAAATAATATGTAATTGTACTCTCTTCGTAGAGATCGATAAAATAGACTTTTCAGGTGATTTAGAGTTATAAAAGCTTTGTTTCACTTGTTTCTATATGAACGTCAATTGATATAGCAAATACTGATGGAACATCCTTATCATTTAATTAATGATCAGTTAACCAATATCGATTCTAAAATCGAAGCTTAAAAAACAGTATGCGTGGACGATCAATGTAATGTAATTCTAATACAATACAAAACACTATACTATAAATATGCAAGGACGAAAATGTAAAAGTGCCGGAAGGAGTGCTCGAAGAAGTTTAAAGAAAATTTGAAGTACCCACTCGAAGAGAGAGAAAGAGAGAGGAGATTGATGAATAAGAAAGGCACCATGGAGATTCAAAGGTGATCCTCGTTGCGGCCACCAGCAAAAGGCCCCGTGCAAAATTTCACGGCAATTACAAAACGAGTCGGTATGTATATAGCTATACCTATACCGGACTGGCTGGTAGTTGCGGGTAATCCTCCCATACAATGTATAGGTAAATTCGCCAATTTTTCAGCGGGAAGAGCGCGCGCTCGGACGCGTGCTTCGAGGACCGTTTCCCTCTTTGTGTACAATTTGTCAGAGTGGCCGCAGGGGGCTCCATCGAAAATTACGAACAATGAGAGAGGGAGCAGCTTGCGTCCGTCCTCTTGCTGGTGGTTCCTCAAAACACGACCCTGCGGATTCTAATGGGACACCTTCTTTCCCTTTGTCACCGATATACATTTATTCACCTTTTTCTCAAATTGCTCCTCTCTCCGACACCCAATTCTGACTTTCGACATTTTTCGCTGGATCACTTCTCGATTCTTTCCCTTTCCATCCTCTGTGCACTCCTGCCTTTTCCTTTAACTGCGAATTTATTGATCACCTTTTAGTCGAATATACCCGCCTATGCTCGTTCCACTCGTATATTTACTATTATTTATTATTATTTTAAATATTCACTCTAAATCGCCCGTGCATGTATTTATTACAAAGTATTTACAAGCTAAATCGCGTTACTCATTATTTTCTCAAATATTGCGCAAAACCTTCTTTTTAGTAGCTTACTTGCATATCGCCAAAAAATCAGCGTCCCTAGGTCGAAATCGTTTATGATACGGGATTATTTATTATTGTCATTTATTTATTTTTATATTATTGTATTTTTTATTATATAATATAATTGTTTATTTGTGTACCATATTCACCACAAATATATTACATTCTGCTACTAAAATTAAAAAAATGTGAGTAATACTCCATATCCAGCAGACATCTAATATGAAAATGTATACATCCTTATACCTGTACATAATTCCGGTATATTTAACAAAGTGTATATATTATACCTCTTAAATCTGTAATAGAAATAAAGTAATAATAGTCAGAATATTTTTAAATCTAGTCTAACGTTATAAATTCAAAAATGCTTTGCATAATTTTTTAATAATATTTTACATTTTATAATAACAATAATTTTATTGTCACAGTTTTGAATTATCACCTAATTTTTGATTTATTAAATTTTTAAACTAATTTGGTAAATTATTAAACAGTCGTATTCCGATAATGTAAATGTTTTTATTACTATTAGATTTAGTTATTTTAGGTACATACTTTTATTTCTAGCATTAGTATCCTTTTGTTTAAAAATGTCACTTTTAGTTTACTGTAATTTTGTGTTATTACTTTATCCGTAATTCTACGTTCAACGTGATGGGCAATTTTTTATTCATAATTTTAAACATTTCATTTATATTGAATTATTGATTTCTTATTTATGATTTAATTATAATATATTTACTCATTATTTATTAATTTGAGTACCACTTTATATTAGTATTATCTTTATTATTTTAAATATTAACGTTACATTATTTATAGTGCAAAATGAAAAACAGTATTTATAAGATACAAATAAATATGTTTTTTGAATTCATATACTTACACACAGAGTTGGAGACAAAGATCAAGCCTAAATGAACAAAGTGACTGACGGACGGACGGCAGGACGGATGGGCAGGCGGACGTTTTTATTTTAATATAACGTACGTTTTTGAAAATATTTTTCAAATACTGTTAACGTTGGAAAAAATTCTTTATTCTTTACTTAACAAATCCTTTTAAAATAAAAATTTATACAGTCGACGTTTAATGAAAATAAACTTTTGTGTAATAATCTGCTCTTGAAAATACTATCGCTGTTTAATAAAAAAAATGTCGTATCAGTTTAAGTTGCAAATCAACTATTAAAATCTGATAACATAAATATGAAGAAATGAATATTTCTTTACAGATAAGTACTATTTAAAAATTCGTTTTTTAATATTTAGAAAATGGCAAGTTGTAATTCGTCAAGTAATGTAAATACTAAGAAAAGCTTTTGTGAGCTTTATATTTCTAGTAAATAAATCAAAACCTTTTTAGACATAGATTCAAGATTTGTTGAAAAAAATAATAGAAAATATGTCTCGTTATAATCTATAAAATGGCTAAATCTCAACGAGAAATTAAGCATTTTAACATATACCATACATATTACAATTAATATAAAAAAATATAAAGATCAATTTAATCAGGTCTATATCTCTCGTCACATTATAAAAAAGATGTATGAAACGATGTTTTGTGTTTATACAAGACGATAATTGGCATTAACGTCCGTGTACGATGATTGATCCTGGCAATTAGCCATAACACACCGTAAAAGACGGAATACGTAAATAGAAGAGGAAAAGTATATGTATAGGTATACCTGAGTGAGTAAAGAAAGAAAGGAAGGAAGGGAGGGAGGCGATGGAGGAACCGATGAGTATTCCAAGAGGGCACCTCAGAGAAACTCGATAAGCTTTTCGAATTAGGAGACCGCACACCTGCCCGCAAAAGTTTACCTGGGCGTGACGTAATTTCCGAGGGTGGGTGTCGTTAATTAACCAGACGTCAATATATCTCGTTTTCGAAGACCGGTTTCCTCGATCCGTCAATATATACCTATATATACACATTGGACCACCGATTTTTATATACATATACGTATTTTTGAGAAAATTTACTTGGGTGTTGCGCCAAAATGTATGTGGGCGAATTTTAAATTTTCGAATAGAATAGTTAAATGGCGTTTTAACTTCGAAATGGGTATTTATTTTGAGTATAACATTTAGGTATATAGTATATACGTGATCTCGAAAAGTTAGTGTTCGAAACAAAAGGAAACAAGTTCGATAAAAATCTTACGACTGTTACCGAGTTTTAACGTTATATATACCGTGTACTCTATATATATATACACGCAATTACTTTGTTCTGTTAAAGGGAACGTTGAAACTGCCTGCACTTTGTAGATGAAAACGCATCGACATTTTCCTTCTATATCTGTATTGAAATACTGATTAAACATTCAGTTTGAGAAGACACTGCGTTCTTACGAACATCGATTCTTAATTACTCGTCGTTGCGTGGTATTGATCATTATTTTCCATTGAATATATATAGACATTTCAATTATGAAAAATTAACAAGTCAATCTTTTGTGTCGTATCAATCGAAATGATGTAATATTAGATATATATTCAAGTACACCAATTATTTCGGAATTTCGGAACCTTTTTTTGTATAGTCTTTAATTTTGACAAATTCAAAGATGGACTCTTTCGAAAATTATGACACGTGTTATCTAGATAATTCTAAGAATTTTTTTGTAATAATTTTCGAGAAACAGTTTACGAAGAATAGTATTCTCAGTTTTTACTCGCATCAATTTTGTCTATCAAGAAAATTTTGTACCGCAAAAACTGCTTCGCAAAAACCATCTAAAAAGACACTGTGTAATATTGTTCGGTTTATTAAATAAAAAAATTGAAAACAATGAAGTTATTAAATTGTTTTGCAAGATAAATTGCAGATTCTGAAAGTTTTGAGCAAAAACAGTTTTTCCAATACAATTATATTGTACTTCTTGAATTTAATAGCGAAAGCATTGGGTACAAGCTCTATCGTACGTCATGAATCGAATAAGTGTAATCATTGACAGTAAATTAACAATTAATAAATGAAAAAAAATATAAATGTAACGTTGTTTTATACAAGCTACATTTTCGTCGTGTTGAACAGCTGATATTCACGTGTTGTTATTATGCATATGAGAAAAAAGAAACGAAAACTTTTTGATTTTGTGAGGAGAGTAATTGTTAACGACGATTAAATTCGAAATTACACTAATTTTGTTAATTAATTTTAATTAACATTAAAAATACGGAGATGTATAATTTTAATTCATAATAAAATCTTCTGAAGGGGTTTAGTAGTCATCGCCGATACGTTACTAAAAGGAAAATACTTTTCTTAATACCGTGCGCAAAATAGTACTTTCCCGCACTAGTGCGCAAAATAAAATTTTCCTACGATCTAGTAGAAATTGAGCATTTTAAGGTTAGACAAAATTTGTAATTTGATCATATTAGGATCACATTTTGAGCATTTTTTGCTAATTCGTCACTTTCTGGCTTAAAAACCGTTTCAATTATGCTCAAAATTCTACTAGGGATATATAGTATTAAAATCATCTCAAAATTATCAGAGGCAAAGTGATTTCACTCGGGCGCAAACATCGGTTCGGGGTGAAATAACTTTTTCTCTTATAATTGTGAGTACCGTTACAGGAAAATTTTATTTTGCCCACAATTGCAGCAATGTACTATCTCGCTCGCTCAAATGTCAGCATAAAATGAAATATTTGCGCAATTCGTTAGGCAAAATAGTATACGATACACGTGCGCATAGGCGACTCGCTTCGCTCGGGCGGCAAATCCGACTCGTGTGGGAATCACCTATTTTGCGCACTTTTATCGTAATGTACTATTTTAAGAAATTTTGAAGAAAATCTTATCATTTAATTTGTGTTTTCACACTTTAACTCCGAAATATCGGTAAATTCATTTGTCTTACATTATAAAGCCTACGGATCACGGATCTTAACCATAAATTATAAAATATGTTATGTAATATAAAAATATGAGGAAAGCCAGATTTTTAGACTCTAACGCGTTAGTTTACCCTAGTATGGTTGCTAAAAAATGGTGTTTTGATTTTTTAAGAAAAAATAAATTTGTTAATAATTGAATAAACAGGAGGCGTTTTTATCGATTTTTAGTGAACTAACCATTTAATTTATTTAATTGGCGACGTTTCGATGGAAGTCCTCCATCCTCATCAGGCTATACCTTTATTGAAACAATCATTTGTTACACCAGCATTTTACAATTTTGCATATATATATATCTAAATATAATTACTCACTATTTGGTCAAATTAATGCACATATGTGGCTTTTCTCATAATTTCCATAGTATCTCTAATGTGTCGCTCTATAATCAAAAGCAAAAGCAAGTAGCAAAACATCAGTGTTAAAATTTGCACAAAGATTGAGGTTATGTAACTTATTTTACCTTTCGTCTCTGAATCGTACTTATATAACATCATAGAATTTATTTAATAAATAAATAAATAAATATTATATACAATTAAGCAAAAAGCAGTCAATATCAATAAAATTTATCAGAAAACAAAATTTGCTAGTCATTATCACAGATAGTTGGTAAGCTATAATTCAAATTTTTGCGACCCGTCATTATACACTTGTAGTGTGTGTCAATTTGACCGTATGGAAATTATGAGAAAAGCCACATATGAGCATTAATTTGACCAAATAGTGAGTAATTATATTTAGATATATATATATATGCAAAATTGTAAAATGCTGGTGTAACAAATGATTGTTTCAATAAAGGTATAGCCTGATGAGGATGGAGGACTTCCATCGAAACGTCGCCAATTTAATAAATTAAATGGTTAGTTCACTAAAAATCGATAAAAACGCCTCCTTTTGAACCAACTGCGTGGACGAATAGAACAAATTTATATCAAATTGAATAAACAATTGTTGGTCGGTAAATGTTGGTCTAAAAAGGCATGAATTTCAAGGCAAAAATCTGAATCAAATTACAAATTTAAAAATCTGAAAAAATTTAAGTATACTATTTAAAACATATCTAAGGGCATGGCGTTCTGGATTTTTTCAAAAATTTATTCTTTTGTTTATAAAAGAGTATTAAAAATGACCATTTTTTGAGTCCGATATTCCCTTAATTATGTATATATTATTAATAATATATTCTTAAGAAATTAAAAATCTGTGTGTCAAATATTAATATTATGAACAATAATGAATACTCTGCATAAAATCGTTTAATTTGTGTCGTCGAAATTGGCTTTAAATCAACAATTATTTGCAATGTGTTGTTCAAACATTATAATATAGAAAATATACTATAACAATATATATTTATAACAATACATTGTAAATAATTGTTACATTAAAAGCTGATTTTGACAGTATATATGAAACGGTTTTCTAGTGAATATTCATCATATATACGTTATATATGTACAGTACATACATTGTATATACACAATATATACATTCTATATAAGCAGTTCTTACATTCAATATGCGACGATTCTACCGGTGAACTATTTTCATAGTTTTTAACAGTGTATATCCAGTGAAATACTGTTGCTCAATTTCGACTGATTAAAACTGTGTATATGCAGTAAAATACTGTCCAATTTCACAGTTTTAAATTAAGAGAGTAGATTTACGTAAATTCACTTCTTTCTTTCATTATAACTAATTTTATGTAATTTACGATGTCGGTAAGGTAGGGAGGATTAAACTTAACTTTGGTACCCCGTTATGGAAAAAGTTGCCAACTTGAAAGCTTCCATATGAAAATCTTACATTTCATTAAAATTGTGGACAAAAATGACATAACATCGCATTTTATCTTGAAAATTTGAGTAATTTCTATAATTTTCCTCTAAGAATCAATTATTACATAGAAATCAAAATGAAGAATAAAATGTTACTGTTTTGTAATAGAGTACAAGAGTATAAAACCATCCTCATTGTGAAAAAAGTTGTATAGAAAAATTGAATATACTTGCATTAATTTATGCTATTGGGTCTACACTATTTTTTCTTTTGAGGAATGTCCTCTTTTTATTAATAAATTTTCGCTGTTACCCACACTGAAATAAGTAACCGCGTAAAGTTGTTAAAACATTACGGTAAACGTTGCCAGTCTAATTACGATGTCACAAGCCGTCAGTATATCGTCTATTTTTTTCCATTCATCCTCTCATCAACGAAACCCCCGAAATTAGTTAAAAACAAAAGAAAACAGAGTTATAACGAAGAAAAAACAAATTTCAACTTTTATACGTCTGACGACAGAAAACAGAGTTATAACGAAGAAAAAACAAATTTCAACTTTTATACGTCTGACGACAAAACGACAAAATTGCTCGGTATAGCGTAAAAACGTAAATCGAGTAGAAAATAAAGATAATATACAGGGCAATTAGTCAGTGGAATTGTAGTGCGTCATTCGCGAAACTCGAGCGTCGTAAAGCGAATATTTGATCGATTCGCGCGGAGCCTCTTATCTCTCATTAACGACTAAACCGTTAAAAATTTACGATCCGTTTTAAAATGTTCCACGCCTATGTGTATATACATCTATATATGTACCGGCAGATTGAAATTTTATTGTCCATTAGCGTATTATTGACTAACAACGGCTCGTTAACAATGATAATGTAACGGATGGCTAGAGGACTTGATTTTTATCTTGCTTTATATTCGTTCAAAACTTCTTTTTCTAATTTTTTTGGATATACATTATTTATTTTATTTTATTACTTTCTACAATTCTATTCTCATAAATATATAAGAAAAAACTATAACGCAATGTCAACTCCATATCGAAAGAGAGTGATTATTATTCAAAATTTAACGTTATAAGGTGTATAAAGTTCAAAACTGACGAAATTGACTTAAACGTAACTTTGACAAGACCTTCGAAATATTGACTTTTAATAACGCTAGAGGTTTGATTAAAATTTAAATACATAAAAATCTCGAGGGAAACTTTAAATAACATTTCTGTGAAAAATATTATTTTATCCGAATATGTTTGTGAATATATAATTATCGAAATATACGGAAACACGAATGCTTTATCTTCCAAGTGTCATATTTTTCATTCGTGGAGGACCATCGAAAATGCATAACGCGTTTTTTACACTGGAAAAATATGTAGCCTATTTTAATGAAATATTAGTTTGGATAAAGAGAAATATTTGGTAATTGTGAAATATCGTGTATCTATCTATCAATATAAATGTTGTCTTTGATTCTCTTAAATATTTATTGTTAACGAAAAGAGTGTTTTGTCGATATATTGATGGACAAACTAAAAATTTGAAGATAAATTTTGTATAAATGTAATGGCCTATTTTCAATTTCCACAAACGTATAAGTGTGCTCATTTTTAACACACAACAAAAGTTTTAATTACTTTAAAACTGTGACCATCTGATACGTTGTTATATTATTCTTCAGGGATCGTTTTTGTCCTCCCCCCCCCCCAAATTATGTTTTTTTTGTAAACCGTTAAAAAATGACCAAATATATAAATAAAAATAGAAATTTTGATGAAAAAATGTGTTTCCGATCATTTTTAAAGTTTTAAAAAGTTTTTTAATAATCCAATAACCCAAATAATTTATAATATTAATATTCTGTTAATGTTAATTTTTTTAGATTATTGAATTATTAAAAAAATTCATTTTTCCGTCAAAATGTTAAATTCTGTAATAATTGCTTAACCCAAAAGCAAGTTCGACCCGATTTAGTGATTTTTGGTTATTTGGGTTACTGACTTTTTTGCTTAGAAAATGGTTGGAAACACGTTTCTCCAACAAAATAAGTATTGGTAATGATATTTTATGTCATTTTTAACAATTTACCAAAAAAAATAATATTTTTGGCGGGGATAAAACGAAAATAGTTATTTAAGTGTGCAAAGTGGGTAATTTAGGTACAGGTGTAGTTTGTCGTTATGCGACAAAAACACCCGTACAAGAATTACCTATTTTGGACACGTATTTAGAACTCTATTTTTTTTTGACGCAGTGAGCAAAACTCGTTAACCTTTAGACCACCGGCATGGCTCATATTTGAGCCACCTGTGACCTTGACAACTACTCTAGAGATATGAGGTGTTTTTATGTATAAATTTTGCACATCAAAAATATCAATTTATAAGGCAAAAATGCCGACAGTCTAAAGGTTAAAATTATGAGTGAGAGCAGTGACTGCGTCCTTGACGGTTGTGAAGTCTGTCGATTGATAATCACACGAGTTGAGGACGGGGGGGGGATGCAAAATTGGGTTGGGTGTGGAGGGGTTGTAGGGGGGTGAGGGGCCGCACCCCCCCCTAAATATGATAAATTATAAATAAAAAAAATTCTAAACAATTAAGTTACACTATTTTATTTTCTTTCAATATAATGATATATTTAAATTTGTTTAACTTATTACACTGACGACCTTCTAGATGTCGCGCGCACAGTTTATCTGCTAGCTTCTCGCCACATGGTTGACATGACTGAGGTTTCCCGCGTTTTCATCATGTAGTCTTCACCATGTAGCGACTTTTGCGCACGCCATGCTTAAAAGTGCCACTTTGCGTACGCAAAACGCGCATGAAAAGTCCAGTTTGCACACTCCGTGAAAAATAGATACTTTTTCAGAATATAGTACCATATCATATCAATTTTGATTAGTTAAAAACAATTTCTAATCAGAGTTCTAGGTAGTACAATCACCAGAATAAACTTCTGTTCAAAATTGTTACACATGTGTAAAGTCCACGAAACAATTTGTTTATATTATTTATACTAAATTTGTTTAATTCGATCACCTGAAATCGGCCGTATGTTAAATGTTTCTGCCTTATATAAAACTCTCTTACGTCCACCTAACACGTCCTCGTCGTGAGAGTCGGGCAACGTTCTGTAACACGACCGACCGAGATTAGGCAATGGCACACTCCCAACTAGCGGTTGGCCCATTCAAGAAAGGGTCATAATAAACAACTTTTTCCTAACGGGAATAGAGCACTGAGCAGTGGTCTGTAAAGTAAGGTATTATAAAGGATTTAACACATAATAACGACATCTGCTCAAATGGGTGAATAGCTTGGTTCGGAACACCCTCGTCTAGCTGTGTCGAAGCGGCGAAAACGAGAGGCAAATATGTATCCATTGGTATAGTTATAGGAGTCATGAACTCAAAAAAATGAGTCAAATAAACGTAGTCTCGGATGCCAACGATTCTAATGCCCCACGGCGGTCGTCGAGAATAATATTAACCCTAGGGGCCAACTTGAAGACAGGCAAGTTATTTAACATCAAAAATTGAAGCGATTGCTAAATCACGCATTGCGTGCACAACTTAGACAAGTATCGCCGCAACTTGCTATGTCTTAGTGCAAAAGATCTAGAGACACATTTTGAGAGCGATCACAAAGATGTAAAAAATCAGTTTGGAAATGTAAAAACTGTAGCAAACCATACTCCACAGCACATGGTCGGAGAATCCACGCATCGCACTGTCAAGCCCGCAACTAATTGAAACATTGGATTTTAAATGCGCGTTATGCAATTGCATCTTTTAAAACGCAGATGGGGCTATCCCAACAAGAAAGATCAAAACATCCCAAACTGCGAAAATGAAAAACGGGCCAAGCAGGCACAGAAACAAGAAAAAACGGTAGAATAACAAGAACATAACACAAACGGCAAACTCGAAACAAACCTGCAACGAGAGCTGAGCAAAAACAATTCTTTTATACCAGATTCAGGATTTATTCAACCAGTGCCCGAAAAAGTTGGCCGACTTGATAGTTGAAATCCTCCGGCCAAGGCCGAGCTTGAGGAGCTATACCATGGTCTTAGGGTGAACCGGCTCACGATGCCCAGAATGGCCTAGAGTGGACAAGGCCACACCTACAAAAGAATAACATGTGAGGAAGTCAAAAGAAAATTGCAAAGATTGATAGCGCCTCAAGCTCCCGGTATTAATGGTATTAAGCCTTAATTCGAAAAGGACTTAGTTCAGTCATCACGATTATCAGGACTGGCGGAGGCGACATAGAGGTCCGACTTATGAGAGGGGTAAAGCAAGGTGACCCTTATTCACCACTAATATTTAATTTAATGAGGAAATAGCTCGAAAGCAATTCTGCATGACTGCAGACTACCTGACCAAACTAGGTATGAAATTTTCCTTAAACAAATGCTAAGCGGTACAATATAAAATTATCAGTTGAATAGAATTTATCGATCTTCCCAAGTCAGAGGTGAAGGTAAAAAAGAAATTTTAATACATTTTTCTTTTTTCGTAACGTTTCGGTAGACAATGCTACCCTCTTCAGACTTCTAATATCAATATCGTACAATGTTTACAATATTATTTCATTGTACAATATTATAAACATTGTACGATATTGATATTAGAAGTCTGAAGAGGATAGCATTGCCTACCGAAACGTTACGAAAAAAGAAAAATGTATTAAAATTTCTTTTTTACCTTCACCTCTGACTTGGGAAGATCGATAAATTCTATTCAACTGATATTAAAAAATACCAAGTGATAAAATCAAAATTTCAACATGAACAATATAAAATTAAAAACAAATCATTTTATATTACCGATCCAAAGATCGTGATAAACAATTCGGCCATAAGATCGACTGAAGCTGATGACACCTTCAATTATTTTGGTGCGAGAATAGCCTCATGGAGTGGTCGGGTACATGACTTCGAATTGCAAACCTTCGAGGACATTATACAGCGCACGAGGCATCTGGCTCTGAAGCCGCTGCAAAAAATAGATCTCCTTAAAATATATCTTTTTCCAAGGTTTGTCCACGGATTAGTTATGAAAACACCCGCAGTAACCACACTAAGGCAAATTGATACACTAATACGGAAACATGTCAAAGCGATGTTAAGGCTGCACGAAACAACATGTACAGCCGCTTTCTATACCCCACATAGATCTGGAGGTATAGGAATGCCTGAAGTGGAAAAGTTGGTGCTAATTGCGGCTCTTCGAAATGGGATCAAAGCGTTCAGCGCGACAGATCAGTCGACCTTCGATGCAATTCATAGTGTTAGAAAGCAAACCGAACTAAAAAGATTCGCTAATTTGCTTCGGATAAACTGGCCTACGGACTTGGAGTCGGTGAATAAATACAAAAATAATCTAAAAGCTAACTACATCAAAGAATGGAGCAAATGTCCTAGTCAGGGACAAGGCGTTTTAACGTTTCAAAACGATCAGTAGCCAACAGGTGGCTCTCCAATAAACACCTCCTTCCTGCATCTTGAATAACGGACACAATCAAACTGCGTAGTAATACAATAGCCACTAGAATGGTTTTGAGGAGAGATCCGAGCAAGGCAAGGAATACCCCCATGGAATGTAGGAAGTGTGGTGAAAGGTACGAAAACCTACCTCATATACTTGGATAATGTATTTGTACGAAAAACTCTCGTATCAGACGACACGACGAGATTAAAAAGCTAATTAAAAACGTAACTGCTAAAAGATGTAAAGTAATAGATGAGCCTAGGATAACAATTGATGAGAGATTGTACAAACCTGACCTCGTCGTATTGAATGAGGTTGAGGCTCTTGTGGTCGACGTAACAGTCTGCTACGAGAAGGAGGAATATCTCTTCCTAGGCTATGCAGATAAAATAAATAACTATACTCCAATCCTTGAAAATATCAAAAGCACGTGTAATAGAGACGCAGCTAGAGTCATACCTGTGGTTATCGGAACAAGAGGAGTCGTTCCGATTCATACTCGCGAATCATTAAAAATCCTTAAAATACCCAAGAAGTATTGGCTCACGATGTCCATAATAGCTCTCAGAAATGCAATTATAATAGTTCGCAAGTTTATGGACTACGACGTAGAAGACATAGTCGAAGAAGTTAATATCTAGTATAAGTATTTTATAAATGACCTCGATCTAGTTACAGATACATCAGACCTGCCTTAAATGATTCTGCTTGTATCACAAGTCCAAATAGCACAATATGAGAATATGGGAATTAAGCCGGCTTATGCAACGAGGGAGCGGAAGAGAGTCCCGCATCTACAATCCCCTTTCTCATTCGTGAAGAGAGCGCTGGTACGAGTCGCAAGGTCTTTGGACCGCGGCGGTGGAGCCATGATGCGACAAAAAGTCACATCATGGGGTGAATGCCTCCACGTGGCTTCTCTGGAAATACCACAACAACATTACGGTAGCTAAATTTCGCCTTTGTATTAACCGCCAAATAATACTCCACTTACTAATTTTTCCAAGCTTGTTGGCAGGAACCGGGCAGTAGTTCATATTATGTTATCTAATTATATGCGTTTTAATTATTGTGCTAATTTATTGTTACTTTTCTTAATCGTTAATTGTTAAGTTTTACCAACCCGGGGGTTACCTGGGCAAGTACGTTCATCCCAGGTAATAGCACTACGCGTGAATACGTAATGTATTGTACAATACATTTTTTGCGTGCACTTACATAACGCGAAGTACAATTAATTTGAAGATTACTTTAATAACTTTCCTAGTAAAAATAATAATGCTGTTAAAACCTGCTAAACGCTGCCCAGGGTGACTACACCAGTTTGTGAACAGACACCACCGAAATACAGTAAAAATATGGTATATAAAATATATAATTTAGCACATTTTGAGATATACGAAAATATGTGGTTCCTCTGATCTCGAAGCCCTAAAAATATTCCTATAGTTAATAATTAATTAATCAGAGTATTTTTCATTAAGCTAGCAAAAGGAAATATCACGTGACTCATTCATTGACAGGCCTTATGTTCGTTCATTCATTAGTGGAATCATCCTAATACTAATTCGGATCATTCGCGTATATTTTAAAAGTTTTAACAGTATTTCACATCGTTTGACAGTTTTTAGCATTATTTAAAAATACTTCAGTTTTACATTAGTTAAGACTTTCTACATGGTTAATATGCGTTTGTAGAAGAATTGTTTAAAAGTTCCGCTGAGTAAGTTAATTTATAAATTTTAAAACAAACTGAAATTTGACTCAAAATTATTCTGCCTAATGATGCTAAGTACTGGTTAAGTCTGCCAAATGCTGTCAAACGTTGAAAATGATCCATTGATTATCCATGATTTTATACTCTACGCGATATTTATAAGGATTTGGCAGCGTTTTACCATGTTTCGCATTATTATTTATTTCACTCAGATTATTTAAACATATGGTATAATGTATTATAAATATAGAAACAATATTCAGAATGTAATACGTAATTATTTAAAGTATTCCTCATGGAGTGGTCGGGTACATGACTTCGAATTGCAAACCTTCGAGGACATTATACAGCGCACGAGGCATCTGGCTCTGAAGCCGCTGCAAAAAATAGATCTCCTTAAAATATATCTTTTTCCAAGGTTTGTCCACGGATTAGTTATGAAAACACCCGCAGTAACCACACTAAGGCAAATTGATACACTAATACGGAAACATGTCAAAGCGATGTTAAGGCTGCACGAAACAACATGTACAGCCGCTTTCTATACCCCACATAGATCTGGAGGTATAGGAATGCCTGAAGTGGAAAAGTTGGTGCTAATTGCGGCTCTTCGAAATGGGATCAAAGCGTTCAGCGCGACAGATCAGTCGACCTTCGATGCAATTCATAGTGTTAGAAAGCAAACCGAACTAAAAAGATTCGCTAATTTGCTTCGGATAAACTGGCCTACGGACTTGGAGTCGGTGAATAAATACAAAAATAATCTAAAAGCTAACTACATCAAAGAATGGAGCAAATGTCCTAGTCAGGGACAAGGCGTTTTAACGTTTCAAAACGATCAGTAGCCAACAGGTGGCTCTCCAATAAACACCTCCTTCCTGCATCTTGAATAACGGACACAATCAACACTGCGTAGTAATACAATAGCCACTAGAATGGTTTGAGGAGAGATCCGAGCAAGGCAAGGAATACCCCATGGGAATGTAGGAGTGTGGTGAGAGGTAACGAAAACCTACCTCATATACTTGGATAATGTATTGGTACGAAAAACTCTCGTATCAGACGGACACGACGAGATTAAAAAGCTAATTAAAAACGTAACTGCTAAAAGATGTAAAGTAATAGATGAGCCTAGGAGAACAATTGATGAGAGATTGTACAAACCTGACCTCGTCGTATTGAATGAGGTTGAGGCTCTTGTGGTCGACGTAACAGTCTGCTACGAGAAGGAGGAATATCTCTTCCTAGGCTATGCAGATAAAATAAATAACTATACTCCAATCCTTGAAAATATCAAAAGCACGTGTAATAGAGACGCAGCTAGAGTCATACCTGTGGTTATCGGAACAAGAGGAGTCGTTCCGATTCATACTCGCGAATCATTAAAAATCCTTAAAATACCCAAGAAGTATTGGCTCACGATGTCCATAATAGCTCTCAGAAATGCAATTATAATAGTTCGCAAGTTTATGGACTACGACGTAGAAGACATAGTCGAAGAAGTTAATATCTAGTATAAGTATTTTATAAATGACCTCGATCTAGTTACAGATACATCAGACCTGCCTTAAATGATTCTGCTTGTATCACAAGTCCAAATAGCACAATATGAGAATATGGGAATTAAGCCGGCTTATGCAACGATGGAGCGGAAGGAGTCCGCATCTACAATCCCCTTTCTCATTCGTGAAGAGAGCGCTGGTACGAGTCGCAAAGGTCTTTGGACCGCGGCGGTGGAGCCATGATGCGACAAAAAGTCACATCATGGGGTGAAGGCCTCCACGTGTCTTCTCTGGAAATACCACAACAACATTACGGTAGCTAAATTTCGCCTTTGTATTAACCGCCAATATACTCCACTTACTAATTTTTCCAGCTTGTTGGCAGGAACCGGGCAGTAGTTCATAGTTGTTATCTAATTATTGCGTTTTAATTATTGTGCTAAGTTTATTGTTACTTTTCTTAATCGGTAATTGTTAAGTTTTACCAACCCGGGGGTTTACCTGGGCAAGTACGTTCATCCCAGGTAATAGCACTACGCGTGAATACGTAATGTATTGTACAATACATTTTTTGCGTGCACTTACATAACGCGAAGTACAATTAATTTGAAGATTACTTAAATACTTTCCTAGTAAAAATAATAATGCTGTTAAAACCTGCTAAACGCTGCCCAGGGTGACTACACCAGTTTGTGAACAGACACCACCGAAATACAGTAAAAATATGGTATATAAAATATAATTTAGCACATTTTGAGATATACGAAAATATGTGGTTCCTCTGATCTCGAAGCCCTAAAAATATTCCTATAGTTAATAATTAATTAATCAGAGTATTTTTCATTAAGCTAGCAAAAGGAAATATCAC
Organism: Theocolax elegans; assembly: GCA_026168455.1. Classification (NCBI taxonomy): domain Eukaryota; kingdom Metazoa; phylum Arthropoda; class Insecta; order Hymenoptera; family Cerocephalidae; genus Theocolax; species Theocolax elegans. The sequence continues at coordinate 36,497,236 of CM047431.1, read as the reverse complement.
GTGACTCATTCATTGACAGGCCTTATGTTCGTTCATTCATTAGTGGAATCATCCTAATACTAATTCGGATCATTCGCGTATATTTTAAAAGTTTTTAACAGTATTTCACATCGTTTGACAGTTTTTAGCATTATTTAAAAATACTTCAGTTTTACATTAGTTAAGACTTTCTACATGGTTAATATGCGTTTGTAGAAGAATTGTTTAAAAGTTCCGCTGAGTAAGTTAATTTATAAATTTTAAAACAAACTGAAATTTGACTCAAAATTATTCTGCCTAATGATGCTAAGTACTGGTTAAGTCTGCCAATGCTGTCACACGTTGAAAATGATCCATTGATTATCCATGATTTTATACTCTACGCGATATTTATAAGGATTTGGCAGCGTTTTACCATGTTTTTCGCATTATTATTTATTTCACTCAAGATTATTTAAACATATGGTATTAAGTCTATAAATATAGAAACCAATATTCAGAATGTAATAACGTAATTATTTAAAGTATTGATAGTTAAAGTTGTATTTGTTGTTTTATTTTTTGTAGCAGTCATTTAACATTTGCGAAATTTTGGTCTAATCATTGTACAAAAGATAAACAGTAAATGTAATACTTCAAAATAATATGACGATTTCTTACTAATTGATATATTAGTTTATAAGTTTTTCCAATCGTTTATATGTCCAAAATTAGTTATTAATAACTATATAGCTTACAAATTTTATTACGATTGTTATGTAACAATTGTAGCGATTCACATGACGTATTGATCATAAAATGAGTTTATATATATACCCTTGTGAAAGGAAATGAATGTCCTTCTTCGGCAGGTTCGACCATCACCACCAATGAGCAAAACACACCGTAAACAATCTATTTATATTTCTAGAAGTACATCACTCATTCGCTGTAACCAATTAATCCAAATGAACGATCGGACTTGTCGTGTCTGGGTAAAAAACTAAGAGTAAAAAACGAAGATACGGTTAATCGATAAGAAAAAAAAAGTCGAAATAAATAGGAGGAGCGAGGAAGAAGAGTAGAACGACGGGAAATCCTCTTTACGTTTTTCAATTTTCCACGCAAGCAGATCCAATAAAGTCCTTTCGACGTTTGGCAATGTCAAGAGCTCCCAACGCGATCGTAACGCTCGCGGGGAAAAATTCCTTCGCACGCTTCGAAATAACAGTCGCTTCCTTGCGTCAGGCAGCTTACCTTTTTTTTCTTCCCCTTCAGGGACAAGGCGTTTTAACGTTTCAAAACGATCAGTAGCCAACAGGTGGCTCTCCAATAAACACCTCCTTCCTGCATCTTGAATAACGGACACAATCAAACTGCGTAGTAATACAATAGCCACTAGAATGGTTTTGAGGAGAGATCCGAGCAAGGCAAGGAATACCCCCATGGAATGTAGGAAGTGTGGTGAAAGGTACGAAAACCTACCTCATATACTTGGATAATGTATTTGTACGAAAAACTCTCGTATCAGACGACACGACGAGATTAAAAAGCTAATTAAAAACGTAACTGCTAAAAGATGTAAAGTAATAGATGAGCCTAGGATAACAATTGATGAGAGATTGTACAAACCTGACCTCGTCGTATTGAATGAGGTTGAGGCTCTTGTGGTCGACGTAACAGTCTGCTACGAGAAGGAGGAATATCTCTTCCTAGGCTATGCAGATAAAATAAATAACTATACTCCAATCCTTGAAAATATCAAAAGCACGTGTAATAGAGACGCAGCTAGAGTCATACCTGTGGTTATCGGAACAAGAGGAGTCGTTCCGATTCATACTCGCGAATCATTAAAAATCCTTAAAATACCCAAGAAGTATTGGCTCACGATGTCCATAATAGCTCTCAGAAATGCAATTATAATAGTTCGCAAGTTTATGGACTACGACGTAGAAGACATAGTCGAAGAAGTTAATATCTAGTATAAGTATTTTATAAATGACCTCGATCTAGTTACAGATACATCAGACCTGCCTTAAATGATTCTGCTTGTATCACAAGTCCAAATAGCACAATATGAGAATATGGGAATTAAGCCGGCTTATGCAACGAGGGAGCGGAAGAGAGTCCCGCATCTACAATCCCCTTTCTCATTCGTGAAGAGAGCGCTGGTACGAGTCGCAAGGTCTTTGGACCGCGGCGGTGGAGCCATGATGCGACAAAAAGTCACATCATGGGGTGAATGCCTCCACGTGGCTTCTCTGGAAATACCACAACAACATCACGGTAGCTAAATTTCGCCTTTGTATTAACCGCCAAATAATACTCCACTTACTAATTTTTCCAAGCTTGTTGGCAGGAACCGGGCAGTAGTTCATATTATGTTATCTAATTATATGCGTTTTAATTATTGTGCTAATTTATTGTTACTTTTCTTAATCGTTAATTGTTAAGTTTTACCAACCCGGGGGTTTACCTGGGCAAGTACGTTCATCCCAGGTAATAGCACTACGCGTGAATACGTAATGTATTGTACAATACATTTTTTGCGTGCACTTACATAACGCGAAGTACAATTAATTTGAAGATTACTTTAATAACTTTCCTAGTAAAAATAATAATGCTGTTAAAACCTGCTAAACGCTGCCCAGGGTGACTACACCAGTTTGTGAACAGACACCACCGAAATACAGTAAAAATATGGTATATAAAATATATAATTTAGCACATTTTGAGATATACGAAAATATGTGGTTCCTCTGATCTCGAAGCCCTAAAAATATTCCTATAGTTAATAATTAATTAATCAGAGTATTTTTCATTAAGCTAGCAAAAGGAAATATCACGTGACTCATTCATTGACAGGCCTTATGTTCGTTCATTCATTAGTGGAATCATCCTAATACTAATTCGGATCATTCGCGTATATTTTAAAAGTTTTTAACAGTATTTCACATCGTTTGACAGTTTTTAGCATTATTTAAAAATACTTCAGTTTTACATTAGTTAAGACTTTCTACATGGTTAATATGCGTTTGTAGAAGAATTGTTTAAAAGTTCCGCTGAGTAAGTTAATTTATAAATTTTAAAACAAACTGAAATTTGACTCAAAATTATTCTGCCTAATGATGCTAAGTACTGGTTAAGTCTGCCAAATGCTGTCAAACGTTGAAAATGATCCATTGATTATCCATGATTTTATACTCTACGCGATATTTATAAGGATTTGGCAGCGTTTTACCATGTTTTCGCATTATTATTTATTTCACTCAAGATTATTTAAACATATGGTATAATGTATTATAAATATAGAAACAATATTCAGAATGTAATACGTAATTATTTAAAGTATTGATAGTTAAAGTTGTATTTGTTGTTTTATTTTTTGTAGCAGTCATTTAACATTTGCGAAATTTTGGTCTAATCATTGTACAAAAGATAAACAGTAAATTTAATACTTCAAAATAATATGACGATTTCTTACTAATTGATATATTAGTTTATAAGTTTTTCCAATCGTTTATATGTCCAAAATTAGTTATTAATAACTATATAGCTTACAAATTTTATTTACGATTGTTATGTTAACAATTGTAGCGATTCACATGAACGTATTGATCATAAAATGAGTTTATATATATACCCTTGTGAAAGGAAATGAATGTCCTTCTTCGGCAGGTTCGACCATCACCACCAATGAGCAAAACACACCGTAAACAATCTATTTATATTTCTAGAAGTACATCACTCATTCGCTGTAACCAATTAATCCAAATGAACGATCGGACTTGTCGTGTCTGGGTAAAAAACTAAGAGTAAAAAACGAAGATACGGTTAATCGATAAGAAAAAAAAAGTCGAAATAAATAGGAGGAGCGAGGAAGAAGAGTAGAACGACGGGAAATCCTCTTTACGTTTTTCAATTTTCCACGCAAGCAGATCCAATAAAGTCCTTTCGACGTTTGGCAATGTCAAGAGCTCCCAACGCGATCGTAACGCTCGCGGGGAAAAATTCCTTCGCACGCTTCGAAATAACAGTCGCTTCCTTGCGTCAGGCAGCTTACCTTTTTTTTCTTCCCCTTCTTTTCCTCTCTCGCAATCACGCGTACACACCCCAAGGGTGAGAAAAGTATATAAATTATTTTCTACTTTCTTCCTCCTACGTCCATCCCACACTTTCTCTGTCTCTCACTCTCTCTCTCTCTCTCTATATATGTATATATATATATATCTTGACACTGTGACTGCACGGAGTAAACAGCGTCTGCTCTTTTATAAATTACCTCGATCTCTCTCAATATCAATAAGGTGTATATTATTCAATTAAAGGATATATATATATAGACTCTGTAAATTAGCTAACTAGATGATTATATTTATAATTTTTAATGATATCCTTAATTTAGTTAAATTATTTTTTGGTTATAAATTATAAAGCTTTTTGGTATGAGATTTCGCTTAGAAAACGCTTTAGAAATTCTTTGATGTTTCAAGAATTTCTAAAGCGTCAAAAAATTCATTGAATGTTAAATATAATGTCATTGTAAGAAAACCGATTTAAAATTATTTAAATAATATTTTTGTTTATCGGAATTATTTTACAATCGCGTAAATTAACATCGTGTATCTGCTAGAAATTAATCTGGCAGAAATTAAAGAATAAATCTTGAGGTTAATCAATAAGGTTATAATTTTATTGTAATATAGATATTTTGTTAATCATTTCACCAATATATCGTCTAAAAAGCTCCCGACTCTCACACCGAGGGTCGTGGGTTCGATCCCAGACGTGTACCTCTAAAAAATTTTTTCATATGCATTTTTCGAACACCGCGACTCAGTGGCTCGGCGTGTCACTATAATGTGACGCCAGTTCAGGTGCGCGTGCGTTTCGTGCATTTGTCAGTGCATGAGAGGCACGGGCATCTGAACTATAGGGAACGTTAGGGACGCGAAGATGTAAAGAGGATCGCGGTGGTTCCATCGGGAGAACAGGAAACTGTAATTATTAGACTAATTACAGTGACCGATGATATCTTCCGATGGACACAAGCACCACTGTTTCAACTACGTGTGCTTTGTTTACAGACACACCGTTCACCTCCGTCGCTGATTAGCCCTGGCAGCATAAATAGAGCGACGTTAAATAACATAAAAAAAAAAATATCGTCTAAAAAGCGTAAAACTTATACTTCGGATTTATGCTGGAATTTTTAATAGAATATATCTATTCAAAACAATCTCTAAATTCCGTGGAGTGAAACACTGAGAAAAGTCAATTTTATAGAGTGAAAACTTTGACACTCTTTCTTAAAATAGACTCATTTTGCACTCCGATAGAGTGACTTTTGACCGATGAGTTTCAATAGATCCTAAGAGGTTGAAATTTTATGTTAATTGAATATATCAAATCAATTGTGAAATTATTTAATAATTTTGACGCTATTTCTTAGAGTGAAAGTGTTCCTAGAAAATATCGTGGAATAACAAGTATATTAAAAAGTCTTCGAATTCCTTGGAATGAAACAAAGAATAATCTACCCAAAGTACATAGTTTTCACTCTAAAACTCTGATTTACTTATCTCTTTGTTTCACTCCAAGGAATTTGTAGACTAAACCTGAAAAACAAAATGTGTGCACTATTCTTCTGAATAAGTCTCTCCGGAATATATAAAACGAATTCCCTCCGCCAATTTTTCGCGGCGACGTATCCAATAAAAATCCATCAACTATTTCCCGCGCCTGTGAAAAGATTGGCATTGGGATCGGTCGATAAGAAAATGCGCGTATAAAAAGAACGTACGTATAGGATAAAGTACCCAGTATCCGGACAATCGAAAAATTGACAGATGGACAAGATGAATTTGAAATGTTAATAAAATGTGTTAGTCACGTACCAATGAATTCGTATATTGTTTACAAAATAAACTTTAGTATTTGTATAAAAAAATATTCGTTGAATTTGTAAATATAGTATAAATAAACTGCAAAAGATGTTTTTCGAGTCCCGGTAAACTTGAAATTGTTTGTCTTGGTACTGCGTCCGAATCAGTCCCACTACTGGATCTTCTTCGGAATAGAATGTACTCATATATGCGGTTTCCTCTTTGCCGTCTACAACATACTTTTTTAATTAGAACGCACTAGATGAATCCCATGTTTTAATAAAAAATCAATAAAATAGACGATTAACAATTAGATTCCCGAGTTATTAAATATTTCGTTTCTAATTTTAAAAACAGTGCTTACAGTACACTTGTGAGGAACAAATTGTAGTAAAAATAACAATACTCTCTATACTAACGAAATGACTGATAAAATTTAAAAAAATGACTATACTCTATAATAATATTTACTAAAAGTCTATTAAATGCTACTATATAATTATTGTAATATCTACCATACGTTCCGTTAATTTTATTATACAGTATACTAATTCATTGCATTTTGACATTCTGTCATTTCATTATTTTAGATAGTATTGTCGTTTTACCGGATTTTTTTTCAGTGTAAGTAAGTTTCCGTAAATAGCCTGGTACTGGGTACTTTACCTTATACACTACCATACGATTTAAAATTCGGATTGGGATTATGATTTCAAAATAGTAATTAACCCTGTAAAGCTTTGATTACCGAGTAACTGCGGTCGAGGCGAAATCGACGGATCGATATTTGTCGTAAAATTGAGGAGACGCTTGCCGTGGAAATTATTGGCGCGATTTGCGGGAACGTAATTTTGTACGTAAGGATCTTCTAACTCGTGAATTAATATTTTATTATTATTGCGCGAATGGGATTATTACAACTTTGAATGTTTGTTATATACCGAGTAATTGATTTTTCATATTTGATGGTATGGATTCATTTGAATAATTTTTTAACTTATAGGTGATTATTTTTGGTAATATATATAGTGTGACGTTTAAGATAATTTAAAAGAGATATCAAATACAGAATCGTCATGGAGAACCGAAATTTGATCATTAATTCAAATAGCAGAGACCTACCTTGAAAATACCGAGAATTTTAAGCCCTAATTATAAGAAAAATTGGGAAAATATCACAGATAGAGTACCGTAGGACAATTAATTATACGTAAATAACCATTCTTGGTTGGTAATATATGTATATAGCTATAGAACAATGATTCACAGTTGCCAAAAAATCTCACTGATTTATCAGTAAAAAAATTTGAATAAAATCACGGGTTATCTCCAAAAAAAACACATCGTTACAGAACGTTGTTTCGATAAACTGAATACTTTGTTTAATAAAAAATAAATCATTTTTCTATTTTTTGGAGTTTGCATCCCGTTGAGTTGATAAAATTAGTACCTAAAACATAAACTCAATACTCCTTGAATAGTGAAATTAAAAAATGTAGTCACTTGATTTTAACTGTTACGCGTGACCTATTTCAATCTAATCAATTTAGATTTCAACAATTTTTAGAAAATAACGAAAAGCATCGATTAAGTATATAAAATCATTGTCCAAAACCGAAGGAGCAAAAAGTAACTCCTAATGAATATAAAATTGAACCACTCCATGAAAGGATAGTTGGGTCTTTACTATCTACGAATGACTTATTAATGGAGTGAATTTTCACTCTAATGGAGTACTTGTGTTACTCCCTGAGAATAAAAGAGCATAAACATTTTATTGGTAATATTTTTATCATCCACGTGTCGTTGTATTAAGAAAGAATATTTTAACGATCTTGATAAATAAACCACCTTTTTAATTAGAAATGGCGACGTTTCGATGACTTTGTTGATAATAATCCACCCTCAAAATAATAATACAACGTGCCTAGCAGAAATCAATCTATTTGAATGTGCACGTCGCTAGAAAATCGGTATAAAAATTGGTTGTTAGTGACTCAGATTGAAACGCTTTTTTCTCCTATTATCTTCTATTCGATAAAATGAACATAACCTCGATATTTATATAATTCAATTAATCCAAATATTTATAACCCAATAACCGTTTGAATTTCCTATGTTTTTCTTATTACCGAATCAAAATCGCCAAAACCATGTTTACTTGGTTGTGCTTATGAAAGAAACTTTCAACATTTTGTATATATCCGTTTCTATAAAAAATTCTTAGATATTTCATAATTAAGAAATGGAATAAATTGCTACTGTATTGGAGCGTACACCAAAATTTCGGGAAATTCAAAAGAAAAGTGCAATCGGGAGAAGAAAAGCCCACCTCGATTGGTCGTAAAACGTTACAACCCTTTAAAGGTGTCTCCTATAGAATAAATAATAATTCCGAGTCAAATCCCCGAGAGGTACAACATAAGTTCGTGGAACGAAAGAACGCTGCAGAAGCATAGAGAAAGAAAATGTAGAGTCAAATTTACGGTGTGGACTCGGTGTATTTTACGGGGGAACATTAAAACCAGAGAGCCGCGACGAATTTCACCTCGGTGGTTTCTCTTAGGAAATATTGTTGAACGAGCAACATCTTGGACTACTGATTTTAATGAGGCTTTCACAACCCGAGTTGTTTACGACTACTCCTGATGTCTCTTATGAGATTCTCGATATACGTTTTTCTATGTACTACATGAATTTTTTTTTTTATTTTTTTTTCTTTCAAATTTTTTGATCAACAATTGTACGTTTATTGTGTAATTAATTTAAGTGACGATAATTTTTAGTTTTCAATAATATAAATTTTGCCGTAACGGTAAGAAAAAGTGAGGTAAATCAAAAATAACGAGAGTTGACCTTGAAAATCGTAACGTTTGCTTTTACGGAAAAACGTTTATATATTTATATATGGGTGGTTCTCTGTGACATCGCAGATGAAAAAAATAAATAATGCTATAACTGTGGGAATATGTTTTAGAGGTATCCAGTAGGTCTCCTGAATTTTTTCAGATTTTTTCTGGGCCATTATTTTACGTTACAGAGAGTCAAAGTTGACATTTTAGCACTTTTTTGCATTATATGCCCATTTTCATGAATTTTTAGCTCCCAGGGGATGCATTTTTCACTAAAAATATAAGTATGACTTTTTTTGTAAAATTTTCCGAACTTTTCATTAAAAATACTTTTAAAGACATAAATGCATGCTGTCACACTCTTGTAAGCCATTTAAACCTTAAATAGTGAAAATCAGCAATTCTGCTCCGGACTCTGGTAACCTAATACTGTCTAAAAGATGTCTTTTTATAGTCAGAAACTGCCTAAAAATTTCCAGAGTGGGTCTAAATCATTAAGATCACTTATGGTCAAAATATCCGGGAAAAGTGCCCGAAATATTAATAGAAATGTATATTTGTTGCCTTATAACGATGAATCTAGTAGCATGATCATTGCAAAAAAATTTATGCACTTACCTTAGAGTGGTAGAAAAGTATCTTCACTTGTTTCAGTATCCATCTAATCCCCTATGAGCTGCTAAAAATACAAATATTATTAGACAAATGTAAAAAATTAATTTTTAAAGATTTATAATGCTGAATTTTTAGTTTTACATCCCTTATAATAATTATAATACTAATCTGAAGGATTACTATAAATATATAAACATCATTATTACAATAACTGAATATACGTATTTAATACAAAAGATATATAAATAAATCGTTTATATATTTATATATGGGTGGTTCTCTGTGACATCGCAGATGAAAAAAATAAATAATGCTATAACTGTGGGAATATGTTTTAGAGGTATCCAGTAGGTCTCCTGAATTTTTTCAGATTTTTTCTGGGCCATTATTTTACGTTACAGAGAGTCAAAGTTGACATTTTAGCACTTTTTTGCATTATATGCCCATTTTCATGAATTTTTAGCTCCCAGGGGATGCATTTTTCACTAAAAATATAAGTATGACTTTTTTTGTAAAATTTTCCGAACTTTTCATTAAAAATACTTTTAAAGACATAAATGCATGCTGTCACACTCTTGTAAGCCATTTAAACCTTAAATAGTGAAAATCAGCAATTCTGCTCCGGACTCTGGTAACCTAATACTGTCTAAAAGATGTCTTTTTATAGTCAGAAACTGCCTAAAAATTTCCAGAGTGGGTCTAAATCATTAAGATCACTTATGGTCAAAATATCCGGGAAAAGTGCCCGAAATATTAATAGAAATGTATATTTGTTGCCTTATAACGATGAATCTAGTAGCATGATCATTGCAAAAAAATTTATGCACTTACCTTAGAGTGGTAGAAAAGTATCTTCACTTGTTTCAGTATCCATCTAATCCCCTATGAGCTGCTAAAAATACAAATATTATTAGACAAATGTAAAAAATTAATTTTTAAAGATTTATAATGCTGAATTTTTAGTTTTACATCCCTTATAATAATTATAATACTAATCTGAAGGATTACTATAAATATATAAACATCATTATTACAATAACTGAATATACGTATTTAATACAAAAGATATATAAATAAATCGGATATATAATTATAATGAATAATATGATAACGTGACAGTGACAAGTTTGTGAAATCTAAACAATGTATTGCTGAATAATAATAATAATAATGTTGGTACTTTTATAGTAATCCTTCAGATTAGTATTATAATTCTTCTCTCTAAAACATATTCCCACAGTTATAGCATTATTTATTTTTTTCATCTTCGATGTCACAGAGAACCACCCATATATATATATATATATATATATATATATATATATATATATATATATATATATATATGCATAACTTTTTCAGTAACTGTTTTGTTAATAAAACTATATTTATTATATTTGTAATTTAAAAATGCAAAATTCTCAAGAATTTATTGCAAACGATATTTCCTTCGCTTTGTAATTTTATAAAAATTATTTATATTTCTCTACATTATGATTGACGTTTACGTTCTAAAAGGGTTAGAAAAAAATTCCATCAATTTTTTTAAACCAAAGGATGTGAGGTGGGTATAGAAAATAAGCTACCCCGATCTACTAGAACAATTTCGTCTCGATAGTCGGTCCTACAAATTAAGTTTTTTTTTTATTAAAATACTTGCTTCCTTTTGATTCATAATTTCACGTTTTAATAGAATTTTTTCATTAAGAGATCGTTGTACATATTTTTGCAAAAATCAAAATCAGATAATATTATATTTAGAAAATATTAGTGTGTTAGTAGCTTTACGTTTATTAGAACTTAAAAAAAATATAAATAATTAATAAATAAAATAAGTATTATTAATAAATAACTCGTTGATTTATTATTAAAATTAAGCTTTCCTTTTATAACTTGACCATTTTTCGAATGATATTCATAATTTGTAATCAGAAGTTGTTTAGTTCAATAGCAATAATTTGATTATTTTTTTAAAATATATTGTTACTTTACACTGATAAAAAATAGATGTTTGATCTAATTAGAATCTTTATTAAATATACCTCGAAAAGAAACTCTGGTTGCTTTCACAATTACGAGGAACTCGCTTAATTTTAGTATATTCATCTTTTTGAGTTACATTTCCTAATTTTTACAAAAGAAAATTTCTCTTAATAGTAAAGCAGCACTTGGCAGATAAAAATTATTAAAAAATGTTATCCATAATAATATAAATTAAAATAAAATTCGAATAACACGAAAAGTATGTAATATAATCATAAACATAATAATTAAATATTTAAATTCTCTTAAAATCAAAATCTAGTTTAAATCGATATCACGTGGTAAAATTGCGTAAAGAAATTAGTGTTAAGGTAACGTTAAATTAATACCTAATTGATGTCTTAAACTAAATTTATATCAAAATAAATGAAACAATTAATTTGATTAACACACGAATAATTGAAAAAAAACTGTATCAACTACATTTTTTACTGTGTTATAATCTATCGTTTAAAAATATTAAAAAGAGTAATAGTTTTATATTACATAAAGGTAATTTTGTATTATATAAGAACAGCCAGATTTCTTTTACCCCATATTTGAAAGAAGATACCACTTCAATTAAATATTTATTTATTTCAAAGTAAAAAAAACAATGTTGGTGTTTAAAAGGATATTTTCGAGATTTCGATTAAGAAATAGACACTTGTTGCAAGATAAAATCGGAACAAAATATTGCTAAGCATACGTAGATTGAATAAATTTCTATCAAACTAAAAATAATCTATTACAAGATGGCAAACTTTGTAGTGAGAATTTTAAATACAAGTAAAAATAATAATATATCGATCGCATAGGACTTTCCATTCCAAAAAATCGTAAAGACAAATTTAAATTATCGAAAAATCCATTATGACTAAACCCTCGTAATTAAATTCTGAAACGTGTGATAAATACATCCCTTCAAGATTGTCTAACATATACACGCAATTATTAATACCCAAAAGTGTGACACGTAAAAAAAATGAGATCATTTTACATCCCTCAAGAACATAATCCGAATGATAAACGATGATTTATTATTTATTTATTACTACAAAACGTAAAGGTAAACCATGTGGAAATTAACCGTGATCAAAGTACGTATTCACGGAATCGGAATAAAAAAGTATATAGGTATACAGATCGTTTTGGCGAATGAGTAAAAATAGATATACATAAATACAGAAAATCCGATCGATCTCGCGTTCGCATTATCGGTCCCTCGTCTATCTACCCGTCTAGAATCATCGATATAAACTGGGATATACTCTGTAACGAGAAACTCGCGAGGCATTGTCGGCTCCATGAATACGGGATGTAGATGAAGAATTATGATGTATCGCTATCGGGAGGATTGCCTCTACATTACCGACGGTACTGGTTTTCTTTTCTCTCTTTCTTTTTTTTAATATGAGATATTTTATTTTTCCGGGTGTTTACTCGAGTGTGTATATATACCGTATACAGTGTCAAATTGAGATTGATTTTACTTCCTTAGCGCCGATCAAGACGGTATATAAATAAAAAAAAAAAATTTTTTTTCTATATATTGCACCGCAGAATGCAATAAGCGAGAAAGCAATAAAAAAGGGAAGGAAGGAAGAATGAGCGGCAAAGTTGAAAATATATGAATGGAGTTTAAATAAATGTATGTATAGAGAGAGAGGGAGAATGAGAGCTATTGGCAAAAAAGGTTGGAAAAGGTGAAAAGGCATTTAATCAGTCCAGACAAACGATTTTGAAGCGTCGAACTTTCCCATCGGTATAACTCTATGTGTGTATGTGTGTGGATGTAATAGACGTATAAAGTATAAAGCTCGATACCTGTCGTCCGAGAATATCAATTGAGAGAGTGGACAGTGGTCTCCTCGTCGCGAGAGCGAAAAATTCCAAAAGTGTCGCCAATAAAAGGGACACCCCCCAAGAGATTCCCCGTAAAGTTCAATGTAATCCAAAGAAAAATAGGCACTCGAGTAATTGTCCACCACGGTTACGCATAATTACAATTGACGAACCAACATTTTTTCCCTGGAAACTGGACACCCGCTGCGTCCCGTTCACCTTTACCTTTCTTGAATGAACGTAACCTTCGAGAGAGTACGACTAGGTTACAGGTACTCGAACGCGACAAAACCCTCGGATTCGTCAATGAAACTCATACTACGCTCCTCTCTCCCCCTCCTTGCTCTCTTGGACTTTTCCTTCTTTTCGGTCTATACCGTTTTATGAATGGACTTTTAACTCGAGGAAGTCAATTGTCGATGGGCAGAACAGAGTTCTTCTTCTTCTTCTTCTTCTTTTTTCTTCTTTCTTTTTCTTTTCCCGTGTTTCCGGTGGGCTTTTTCTCAATGAGCTGCCTCTTCGGCTTATCGACTATAAATGCGGATTAAATAACGCGCACACTCAATGGTGTGGCTTGACTCTTCTTCCTCTCTCTTTCTTGTTTTCCTTTTTCCTTTTTCCTTTTTTTTTTTAAGTGGTCCCTTTTTCTTCCTGTTCGGGGAATATTTGCCACTTGAGGAAGTCCGTGTGAAATGAAACGTTTTTCGAGAATATTTACTCGCGATCGTCTCGTTCTCGACCGACGATTTGCGATCCATTATGCGGTTGTTTAGCCAATCGGAATGTACTTCGCGTATATACGGAAAATAGATAAATTAGTCATGGATCTATATTGATTTATTTATAATTCACATACTTTCCGCAACTTTAACTCAAAGCCAGCAGTACACATACTTTTTACTTTATTTCATTTTTCCTCTTTTGCGATTATAATATTTTATTTCTTATAGTTAACGAACTGTTTTACACTTAAAAACATTCAATATATCCCCTTGACTAGAAATTGTAATTTTTACGCAATTATTAGGTAATTTTTAGATAACGATTCACAGCTATAATCTTGAATAAGAATATTAATATTCACGCAGCTAACAAATTAGACAATTTTTTGTTACAATTATTTTTATACAAAATTAAATTTCGTCTACTAAACATTTAATTTTGGAGTTAAAAAATAAAAATTTATCAATTAAAAATAATTTAGGTTACACATGTATCATAAATAATCATAGAATTATTTGCAAATTTTGATGTACTTTCAGGTTTTAACTTCGTATTTTTATTTAATTTTTGGCTAAACTTAGCTAATCGTTAGCTACTCGAATTAGGTTATTTTTATCTAATTTTTATTGGAATTTATTTAATAATTAACTATAATTTTTAAATTGCCTAGTTTCTTAACATCTTAATTGAAAAGGTTATAGTATACATTTTGCAACAGCCATGTTTAATTTTTTCTTTTCATAAATGTTAGTATTACATTACAATAAAGTATTGTTTATCGGTTATCAAACGTATATACATTTATCCCATTCGTACAAAAGCTAAAATTCGGATAAGATCCGTTTCCCGCACCTGAGACACTCTCCTTGTTAGTACACACAAATATTCTATCGATTTTTTCGTATATTTAATGTATTTCACATAATATTTCATTAATATATCTCAGCGTCATAAAAAAAATTATATCGAGATTTATAAATAAATAAATACTATTTCACAAATAAAAAATAAAAATACAGTATTTTCTATTAATAGAATGTCCTTTGTATAGGCGATTATATAGAGATGTACTATTTTCTCCGTTTTATATATATAAATAGTCGGCCCTTTTTTGTTGTAAAAATCGTCCACTTCAATTTGACACCTTGCGCAAAAGGTATCACTAGAATCCTTTGGTATAAAATTACTTAATACGTGTAGTGTTGCGGAATCGTCATCCTCCTCCTAGACGAAAATAAAAGGATATGCTGTTTGAAAAAAAATACGTGTGTATAGATAAAAATACCGAAATTGAATGCGTGAAAGTGTCGTTTATTCCATCAATGTCTTTTGTTACAATCGTTCGAAAAATACCAATGTTCTGTTCGTTTTGTTAAACGGTTTTTCAAATTTTCTATCGATAAGTTTACTTTTTTAACAGTTTATATATTTTTTTACATAATAGGTGCGCATTGTGGGCCAATCTATAATAAATAAAATATTAACAGATCAAATTATTAATTTAAAATTTATTTCTTATGTATTATGATATTATTTAACTTGAATAATAATATAAATAATTTATAGATAATATTTGTACAGTACAAAAAGTATTTACTGGGTTGTGCCCGCTTCATATATATTTTTAGTAATTACCGCGACTTTCCCTTGGTCTGAAATTTTGCACAGATTATAATGGTGCTCCTCCTATTTTTTTTAAATACTACCACTTTTCATCAATTATAATTCTATTCTTATTTATTTGGCTCTGCTGATAGCGCTGTTTGCTTGCCAACTCCCTGATTGCATATTTATTAATTGTTAAGAAAATAAAATTAATTAATTATTATTCAATTATGTTTATCAATTATTCAAGTATTTGTCTGGCACAATTTAAACGAACATTTATTAATTTTTATAAAAGAACGTAAACTACTATAGATAAAAAAAATAAATTACAAGTAATTAAATAACCATATTTACGGGATTTTTTTAAGCAGTTCTAAAGTAACTATTATTTTTTAGAAACGAGAAAACTTTCAGTAAAATTTACCAAATTTTCTGTAAATTTTACTAAACTTTCACTATCGCGATAACAGACTGCTGAAACCCAAAAAATTACTAAGCTTTTTGTTAATTTATTACTGAATTTAGTCTAGCAATTTTTACTGACGAGGTCTACTAATTTCTACTAAATGTATCAACATTTTTATTAAGAATTCAGTAATTTTTTGCGTTTTGGCAATCTGTTATCGCGTTAGTGAAAGTTTAGTAAAATGTAATTAATTTTTTCTCTCCATGTACAGTACATTCCCTGCCTTCTGAAGGCTGGCAATGGTCAGAACCCGCATCATTAGATAATGTTTGGTAGTGCTATACTTTGTTAATAACACTGCGTTTATAAAAACTTTATTAATTTTATGTGTTCATAGATTTCTGTTTCACCCATGAGTAATACTATCGCAGCGTGTTGGATTTTTTACATTAATATAATGTATATATATATACATATCAATAGTTTCATACACTGAGAGAATTTTTGGGCAATTGCTGTAATTGCTCAAGTCAGCTGATGTGCATAACCTTTTGGGCAGCAGCTCTACTAATTTTTGTACCGATGCTGCCCAAAAGTGCGGATTTTTCGCTGTTTGAGCGACACTAGCGCCACAGTTGGACCTCTGGTGTACAATTTTTGTACAGCATCTGCCCAAAACGCTCGTGCGAATACTGTAACGCGTTTCGGACGTCTGGCGTACTACCACTTACAGCATAGGTCCAAAAATTTTCTCAGTGTACTTGTATTGAAAACTGCTAGTTTTGTAATCCCTCCTCTGTCCCTCCTCCGATCCTCCTTAAAATGTGGTTTTGAAGAAGGATGGAGGAGGGAGGGACGGAAGAACGTGTAAATAATGGGAACAATTTTCTTAAGTCCGTGGTGGGAGGATGGAGGAGGAACGGAGGAGGGGCGGAAGAGGCCAAGAGGTGGGATGACGATGGACAGAGGAGGGATAACCATATGAGTAAATGAGTCTTATATTTTGAGTCGCTCGATTTTACTTACATCTCAATCGTTGATATTAGTAAAAATAGCGTTATTTAATACAAATTATAATTATACGATTTTATTTAAGAGTATTAAAATATATGTTTTATTAAAACGACCAAATTTTGTTTCAGTGTATACTAGTATAATTAATATGACTTTTAGGGAAACTAAAGAAGTTCTACACTAAATATTAATAAATCTGAGATAATTTAATTCTCACTAACACGTGTACAGAGAGAAAAGATTTTCTAAAAAGTATCAAAATGTTTTGATTAAAAGTTCTAATGGTAGTATAGTCAAAGTGATCTTAATTATATTCCTATAAAATTTTTAGATAAAAATCGTGTACCGTCATATACCCAATTGTTGATCAATTAAGGCAAATCTGTACGTTCATAGAATAATTTTATGTTAAAAAGGCTAATAATTGTATATATTTTGACGCATGCAGAAAGTATAAGTATTAAACTTCCTTTTGGCCATCTCAGAAAAACAAAATAGCTGCCATTTTTAAAGTAAGCAACAATCTAAGAAAAAAAAGCGGGAAGTACCAATTTCTGATCAGTAAATTTTCGGTACATATGCCAATTCCTAGTTAAGTCTACTATCCAATTATTGATTGTTTAACCTTCAAATTGTGCGTAGCAACGTTTAGATTTATGTAAATCTTATTATTTTATTGAAATAATACACTGATCAGAAATTGGTTCATGATCAACAATTGGGTACCTTACGATAAATGTCAACATTTTACCTACACTGAGAAAAAACTGCATAGCAATATTTACTAAAAAATTTAGTAAAGTACAATATAAGTAATACAACCTGATTATTTTATTGATTTCACTATACTATAGCTGAATTATTTATAAACGTATACTTAAATCAACTAACTTTTTTTGAACAATGGGTCCAGTTAATTTATTGATATTCGACTGTATTTTTTACTATAATTCGCTTAGTTAAATTTAATATTTAGAAATACTTAATACAACCCTAATTTCTTAAAAATATTTACAATTAAAATTTTGTTACTTTTACAATATATTATTGCAGTATCATTATTACACAATGCAATATTGTTAAATATACTATGTTTTTAAAGTATGTTTAAATAAAAATTTTTATTGATACTAATTAATATGTGGTACAATGAACTATATATTAAAAGAGAATTGACGGATTCAATGGTAAATATAGGTACTATTTCTATAAATATTATTACCCATGTATACAATATCTGAATTCCTTTATACATATTTCGAAATAAGTTCGTCAGTGTAGTGTTTGTCGTCGAAGGACATGGACGTACAGCAAAGTGTAGAGGACTTCCTTATTGAGTGGGAATTATCCCAATAAAAAATCAAATGTATTTAAGCGATTTCTGGTATAACAATAATGTTTTCAATCATAAAATTTATTATCAAATATGTGAGGAATCTAATAGAATATTTAATATGTAATTTAATATGTAAAGAGTATTATATGTATATGTGTATAAATAAAACTATGTACATTTTATAAACTTATATGGGCTATTTCACGTCAAGTGGTACGATGAAAATTTTAAATCGCTCCAAAATTTGAAAACAGGCTGGAAATATCTTTCAGAAGATAGAAAAAAATTTTTAAGTGTTAAAAATAATTTGCCTGAGAGTTATTCCACCATAAAAAATGGAAATTTTTCAATTTTTTAGAAAAATTTCTATTTTCAAAGCCATTTATCTCAAAATCTATTGATTTTTTTGAAAAAACATTACAAACAACTTTTGTTCAAAATAATCTTTAGAACTTATTTACCTGGGTTACAATTCTTAATTTTAAAATCTCGAAGAGATAGAACGCCCGGAAATATTGAATATCAAAAAAAGGCGACCACGCCACAATCGATTTTGATCTAACACCGCTCAAAAGATCACATTTTTCGAGAGCTGTCGAATGGCGGTGGTTAGATTATTGGCCAAGACCGCTGGTGTAAGTTATGCCCTAAAATACATGAAAATTAGTGATTTTATGAGGTTTATGGGGTATAACTTACAGCAGCGGTCTTGGCCAATAATCTAACCACCGCCATTCGACAGCTCTCGAAAAATGTGATCTTTTGAGCGGTGTTAGATCAAAATCGATTGTGGCGTGGTCGCCTTTTTTTGATATTCAATATTTCCGGGCGTTCTATCTCTTCGAGATTTTAAAATTAAGAATTGTAACCCAGGTAAATAAGTTCTAAAGATTATTTTGAACAAAAGTTGTTTGTAATGTTTTTTCAAAAAAATCAATAGATTTTGAGATAAATGGCTTTGAAAATGGAAATTTTTCCAAAAAATTGAAAAATTTCCATTTTTCATGGTGGAATAACTCTTAGGCAAATTATTTTTAACACCTAAAAATTTTTATCTATCTTCTGGAAGATATTTCTAGCCTGTTTTCAAATTTTGGAGCGATTTAAAATTTTCATCGTACCACTTGACGTTAAATAGCCCATATGTATAACTTGTTTTATAAAAAAAAAATAAATTTTTAAAAACAAAATTTTAACTATCTTTTCATTTCGCACAACCGTATCTTAAAGTCTAACTTATAAATTATAGTAAAACTAAAAATTATGATGCATTTGTAATATTATTTTTCTATTAATTTCTATTATAATTTATAGTAGTGTTTTACAAAAATATAATATAGTAATTTTTAATAAATAAATATTTTTAAATATATAGTTAAATTACAATTTCTTTTTTGTAAATGGTACTTACAATTTTCAGAAATAGTTTTACCATAAAATATTGCAGTATAGTTATTGCACTATATTTTCTGGTAATTTTATAGTAAAATTAACCTTTTTTTTCTCTCAGTGTAGAACTTTGTAATTTTTATTAATTTTTTCTCTAATACGTATATAGTAATATTTATAATTTGTCAACGTATGTCTCTCAATTTTACTACACTTTACTCAATATCTTGCCACACAACTATTTTCTTATAGATTAATAATTAATAATTAATTTTACGTTTTAATTTAATTTATTTTAATTTTTTTGTAGAATGATATTTTCTTCCTTAAAATCAACAAATTCGGTTTTCAATTGCACGTTCTCTCGATTTTCCTGTTGTTGCCGTCACTAACGAATAATTAAAATAATTAATTAGATGCAGCGGTCAAATCTCGTTAATTAGTAAATTTTACTCATTGCATTCGGATCATGTCAACGTACGTGTATGTATATACAATTACGAGTAAAAGTGCACTCTTATTCGATTATTTTACATGCGCAAAGGCGTACACGCAGAAAAATTTTAGAATAAATTTTACAAATATTGAGGATAACTTTACTATAGCTGTTTATATAGTAAACAGAGGCATACTTTATTTATGTGGTAAATATTACATTTTCAATTGTAATAATTTAATTTGACGTTTATCTCGTATACAGCTATTGTTTCATATAACAGTTTTTCTATAACGTTTTATGTAAAGGAGAAATAATTTAAAAAGCATCACAAATGTTTCATCAAAGGTTATTTGTATTTACCGCCAAATTCTAGTACTTTACGGGTTTATGTGTGCGTTTATTCGTGTATTTCGAAAAGACAGATCTGTCGAAAGGAAGGGTGACGATCGACTTAACGTATTGTTCAACTTTTAAATGTATAAGTACGTACCTACTTTATTATACGAGGTTTTATGCATGTACGAATCGGTCTAACATCATTATTCGATTGGTAGTTTCATCGAGGCGTCACCACCTGGCAGTATAAATTTATTTATAAATATTAGTAAATGTCGTGGTAAAAATTTCAAATTAACGTAGGAAATAATATACGCGTCGCTATTTTGATTATGTATGACAGAGTAAAATTTTAGATTGTTATATGAAATTTTACAAAATATAACTTTAAATATGCTCTTGATACTATTTTAAATGTCTCAGCGTTATACTGTCTGCTATAGTAATTTTTATTCAAACATTTTTCTAATTCGTACAATACCGATTATTGCAAACATTACTTTAACTCAAATTCTTGTTAAATATTGATGTAATATTTTGATTCATTATATATATTTTGAAAAATAAATGATTAAATGAAATTTACATAGCTTATCTAAGCTTATTGTATTTAATTAAAAAGCTATATAATTTTTAACGAATATCGACAGCGTTAACTATAATGAATAACTATGTAAATATAGTCTTGATATTTTTTTTTAAAGTTTCTCGTTCATTCGCGTATGTCCGAGCGTTACTATCCACCACATATAGTAATACTTATATACTAAACAATATTTCTCCGTGTACGACAGATATTCTTGTATACGGTATAAATCCGCACGGACCCTCGACGGAGTAAAAAGAAACAAACAGTAGTAAACCAGCAACCGATTAAAATACCCTTAAATCGCAGAGAAAGAGAGACAGAGCGAGAGAGAGAGAGAGAGAGAGAGAGAGAGAGAGTTGGAAGGATATATTAAAACGTAAACAATAGGGCTCGACCCTTCGCGAGGGTTAGTGTAGTAGGTTATCAATTAACATTGTCAACGGATTCTTCGGACCCCACGTACAAGGGCATATTTAATTAAAAAATGGTAGTAAGCGGAATTCGATTTGTCCTATACGTATACACATGTACGTCTACGGACCCTATGTATACGCGTATATAGAACCGATTCGTTTCACGCGCAATTTGTCGCACGCGCAGGTGCGTAGGCGACGACTTTTTCTCTCTGTCTCTCGGTCGCTCTGGCTGTCTGGCGTGACGAATCGTTCCAGTGATCCCTTTGTCGATCTTTGCTTCGGCAATCCTTTTACGTCTGTGTATACACGGGATTTCTCGTTTTATCGAATGGACCGAGAATAAAATTGCAATACTATCGACTCCGAGGATGTATACATATTATACGTCTCCGGTTGTACATGTCGCGATCCAATAACTCGATTGATTTTTCAAATATATGTATATACTCGGGACTCGCGATCGCACCACGTGGTACGTTGACTAATTCGTATTTACACGTACGTTAAGTTATAAAAATTATATTTATCAACGTAGATTTTATGTCTATAGAAGTTAATGATATGCAAAAGTGGGGAACGCTTCGATTTCGATTCCCTAACGAAACGCTAGTACGGTCCGTTTGCTATACACGAAAATAACAACATTTGAAACATTCTGACGAACAGTAGCACATTTCGAATTGTTTTTTCAATAAAAAGATATTGTGCAATTTTTTTTATAATTTATTGTATATAAATAAATTAATATACAAAGAAATGTAATAATCATAATAATAAGAAGTTAATATGTATCAATAAATAAATAAATTCAATATATACATAAATTATAATATTGTTGATTGTGTGTATATATATGCATATATCCTTTATAAATACTATAGATATTTACTACTTTTCGCGTTTGCAGATTAAAAAATATTAAGTATATATTAGTATGAAAAATTTAAACAATCCTATTTTCCTTGGAAATTGTATATCTTAAATGATAGTTTTTCACGATGTAAATTTGGTATATGCTGTTTTTCCAGAAAAATTGTTTTTCAGCGTTAGTCTATTCGTAAGGAAATCGAAATGTATGCTATACCCTTCGTAACGCACGTGACGCAATGGGCATTCATCGAAACAGGTCTAATGTACATTTTTCTGTGGAATGCGAATAAATATTACAATTAATTTATAATAATAATAGTAACAATGTACGAATTGTTGAACGTACGGGATAGTTAGACGCTCAAATAAAACTGTCGAGATTAAACAGTACAACTTTTATAACTCAAGAACATGTCAAAATAAAGTTTTTAAAAAATGTTTGAACGTCAGGCCCCATATAGGCATGTTTTAGATTATTCGATTGATGATTTACTTAGGATAGTTGAGTTGAAAGTGCGGGTGTCTCGTTCGATTAATAATTATACCGACCAAAAATGATTCATCGAATTATTAACATTACAAAATTAATATTTTCTTTCAAAATCAAAACGTCAAGCTATATTCGATATTTAAGATATAATTTTAAAAGTGGAAAAGTGTATAAATCGTGCTATTTGGTTCCAACATCATCCAACTACGCGAGAAGCACCGTACCTTAATAAAAAAATCGTTGAACGTCACTTATATTATTAAACGTGAAAGAACGCTCTTTTTCACCATCGGAATAAAAAAAATCTGCAGCTCAGAATGCGAGATAGAGATAGAGCGGGAGAATACGAGTATACGCGTTTGGGTGAGCGAGCGTAAAATCGACATTACCGTCCCCGAGAACAGCTGACGCGATATATACGTATAGAGGCGAAGAGAAGCCCCTACGTGAATTAAAAAGCTCGGGATCGCGAATTCATGACGCACTTCAAACCCGGTACAATATGTGTGTCACGCGTTTATCCTCTACTTATAGTCTCTCTCCTGGTGCGTGATGCGAAACTACAATATATATATGTGTGTGTGTGTGTGTACGTGTATATACGAATTACAGCGTGACTATTAGTCTTGTAATACTGTATGACATTAGTTTTTTTTTATCTATTTAACTTTTACTTCCCTACTTATACTCCACTCTATGTATATTGTTGTTATTATTTTTTTTTTTTACAATCACGATCGTTAGCATTGACGTTGTTTGTTTAGCGTTACATTTGTGTGTGATAAATAATTTATAGCTACTAAAAATTATTAAAGCGGTGCCGTAGAAAAATTTTACCATTTCTACAAAAAGTAGGACTTTACCATTCCTTCTAAAAGTTCATTATTCTAAAAGTCCTTTATTAACGCGCGATGCGATAGTCAAGTTACAAAGGATCTATATATTTCCAAAAACTTAAGAATTGTAACTAAAATATATAAATATATTTGGAAATGATGTTTCAACAAGAAACCTTGGCTCCTACAATCGATTTACATCTACAATCAACATAAAATACATAAAACTCAAAATTTACAATAAATCGTACATGATGCCTAAATGATATACAGAGGAAGAATTTATCCAAATAATTAATTTTATATTAAATAAAAAAAAATAATCATTTTTCGTATCGGTAACGATTAAGTTTGAAAACCAAATTATGCCACTTCTTAAATGTAAACGTCAGAAATCATATTCCATTAAATAAGTATTAAATAGACTGTTTGAATAGAATGGGCAAAAAATAGGCGAAAAATGTGCCCATTTTTCTCCTATCGATGAAACGCTTTTTCTCACATTTTATGACCATTTATTAAAGTAAAATCCAATTTTTCTCCCATTTTTGAGCTTGTAAATATAGATTACAGTTGAGTCTAGTTATGTCCTATTAAATATCTATTAAAAATGGACAAGTGAAAAATCTAATAAAACAGCGTTTATCTTCGTAAATACTGGAAATACAACAGAAATTTGTTGTAAATCAGACGAAAACGTTAAAAACCCATCCGAAACTATAGGAATTTTGAAGTTTAATCTTTCCGGAAAGCTGGAAAGAATATTTAAATATTTTGAGGTTATGGTCATTCTATTAAATGCTAGTAAAATGGGAGAAAAAGCGTTTCATCACAAGGTATTTACTACCAATTTTTAATTCCTAGAGTTTTAAATTTCTACTAGGCGCGGTGTCAAAATTTTAAATAATATATTTATTTCGGACAAGTATAGAAGAGTATCACAAATTTTTTTTAAAGCGAATCTATTGTTAATAAAAAATCAATAGCGATCGATACACATCTTCTTATTGTAATATGTGGATTACTGCTTTAAAAATCCTTCTTATAGTAAAAGTATTTTAAAATAAAATTCAAGTCGTTGAACATAACCTAATATATTTCAAAACAATAATAATTACATATTTTGATAAGAGATTTCTCGAGAACTAATAAATATTCGTTTTATTTTTAAGAAACGGTTATAGATAATCAATGCCTTTTTATAATTATTTCAAATCTAATGATATATTTAACGTCGATAATGTATAAAAAAAATGAAAGATTTCCGCTAATAATATGACACTCCGTTGAATATGGAAATATATGAACCTTAGTATTTTTGAGATCTACATCGGGTATACGTATTAACAAAAGAATACTTGATCGATAATTATGCATTCCGCTCTAACTTTTAAAGATCCAGGATATAAAATTAATTTTAATATATAACTGTTTTTTAGAAGAAAAAAGACTGCTTTTAGAAACAATGATCATCAAAGTGCATTAATAATTCTTTATCGATTTTTCGGAGAGATCGACCAAGCACTCTAGTTTCCAAGTCCTGTTGAACGTATATAATTAAAAAACAAACTAAAAAAATAATAAAAATAAATCCTCGGTGAAAAATGATGAAATATAAGTAAATATAAAAAAAGGAAAGGTTATACACTTGCAATTTCGTAAATTAAATCTATATCGTTTAACGTATGATACACGCAAGTATTACGTATTACAACCAATTTTATGACGAGTTAATTCCAACTTCCAGTAACATTATATATCCTACATAAAAAAGTAAACAATGTCTATTAATATAAACAAAATAATCTCCATACAATATCGTACAAGAATTTTAAGCTTCATCGAACCTTGACAACCTTATATCCAAATGTTCTTATTTCGGAAATGTACGTTTGATCCTTATCATATTTCTGTACGTTTAAAAAAATGGATACTCGTCAGAAATTGAGCAAAGTGCGGTCAGTTTACGATCTCGCGTGGGTAACACGATGGTCATATAGTAGAAAAAAAATCTGAATCTGAATAATAGAGGGGTGGAATCGTCACGGACGTATAGAGAATATATATATCGATCGCAGGATGTATATGAGGGATGCACCGAAGACTCGTTTATCACCGGAATAGACCGCGTGCTCCGCTCGTAATTTAACCCGAGAGAGAGAGAGAGAGAGAGAGAGAGAGAGAGAGAGAGAGAGAGAGGTACATATATACGTACACTCCCGTGATTAATACACGTGTGCTCGTAAACTTACTTGATATTTTTCTGCTCGACGTTGCCGGAAAACGGCAACTTCAATTCGTGCAGCGGCCGGGAGGTTGCGGCTTTCCGGCCGGAGGGCAGAAAAAAGTATTTTAAAATAAATTCAAGTCGTTGAACATAACCTAATATTTCAAACAATAATAATTACATATTTTGATAAGAGATTTCTCGAGAACTAATAAATATTCGTTTTATTTTAAGAAACGGTTATAGATAATCAATGCCTTTTTATAATTATTTCAAATCTAATGATATATTTAACGTCGATAATGTATAAAAAAATGAAAGATTTCCGCTAATAATATGACACTCCGTTGAATATGGAAATATATGAACCTTAGTATTTTTGAGATCTACATCGGGTATACGTATTAACAAAAGAATGCTTGATCGATAATTGTGCATTCCGCTCTAACTTTTAAAGATCCAGGATATAAAATTAATTTTAATATATAACTGTTTTTTAGAAGAAAAAAGACTGCTTTTAGAAACAATGATCATCAAAGTGCATTAATAATTCTTTATCGATTTTTCGGAGAGATCGACCAAGCACTCTAGTTTCCAAGTCCTGTTGAACGTATATAATTAAAAAACAAACTAAAAAAATAATAAAAATAAATCCTCGGTGAAAAATGATGAAATATAAGTAAATATAAAAAAAGGAAAGGTTATACACTTGCAATTTCGTAAATTAAATCTATATCGTTTAACGTATGATACACGCAAGTATTACGTATTACAACCAATTTTATGACGAGTTAATTCCAACTTCCAGTAACATTATATATCCTACATAAAAAAGTAAACAATGTCTATTAATATAAACAAAATAATCTCCATACAATATCGTACAAGAATTTTAAGCTTCATCGAACCTTGACAACCTTATATCCAAATGTTCTTATTTCGGAAATGTACGTTTGATCCTTATCATATTTCTGTACGTTTAAAAAAATGGATACTCGTCAGAAATTGAGCAAAGTGCGGTCAGTTTACGATCTCGCGTGGGTAACACGATGGTCATATAGTAGAAAAAAAATCTGAATCTGAATAATAGAGGGGTGGAATCGTCACGGACGTATAGAGAATATATATATATCGATCGCAGGATGTATATGAGGGATGCACCGAAGACTCGTTTATCACCGGAATAGACCGCGTGCTCCGCTCGTAATTTAACCCGAGAGAGAGAGAGAGAGAGAGAGAGAGAGAGAGAGAGAGAGAGAGAGGTACATATATACGTACACTCCCGTGATTAATACACGTGTGCTCGTAAACTTACTTGATATTTTTCGGGGTTACGGTTCCTAACGGCTATACTACGTGTCCTTTCATCGTCAATTTTATTTATTTATTTATTATTAAAAAGATGTGAGATAAGAAAATTGGAATTCCTATTTATTTTTATTTAACAGTAAGTTGACTTTTTCCAAAAAAATCTCTCTATAACGCTCTTCTACTTTTGAATAGTATGTACGATTTATTTTCAAAATTTTTGATCACTAAATGATCAAAATTTTCGTGCAGCCGCAAAGATCAGTTTTTCACTTAATCGTTACCGACGAAAAGTGGTTATTAATTTTTAATTATCTTAAAATTAATTATATCAAAAAAATCTCTTTGTCAGCTTCTTCTATGTTACTTAAACGTCACGTATGAATTTTTCCAGATTTCTAGATAGATAATTGCAGAAAAATTTTGAGTTTTTAAAAGTAGATCATTTTATTTTGGCTAGTACATCTCCTTGCGATTACTTATATGAGCGTTATCGAATGTAGTTCATAATAATTGTGTATGTATAATAATCGATACGATGGAACAATGAATAAAATATATTAATTAGAAGGAGATGACATAAGAATATTCCTGTAAATTATTTATAAACGTAAAGAGTATACATAACCTTTATTAACCAATTATATTAGGAAATTAATAGAAAATACTAATTATTAATAATATTTTTAATTACAATATTGTATTTAGGGCGACGCCAAAGCCTCTTTAGAAATTTAAATCTCTAAAGAGGCTTTAGGGTCGTCTTAAGATGGAGATATTTTTCGTCCGTAAAAATGATTTGTAATTTATTTTTATTCTGAATTTCCTTTACTTGATTGTGGTAATTATATCTGCTGTTTTATTTACTTTGTTATTTATACAACTAATTCACTAATAAAAGAAAATTCTTTTTAATGTTGATCATGCACACACAAAATTTGGAAGAGACGTAACCTTTTATAACTCCAACTTTTGGGCAAAAACGAAATTGTTCTTCTTATCAGTTTTAATAATTAATAACGGATATTGAAAATATAATACAGTGTAATTTTAAAATGGAAAATGCGTAATTACAATAAATGTTAATAAATAATTACGTATTAAACAATGAAATACATGGTTATATTCAGCAATATCAAATAAATTTCCTATCCTTGTACAAAGATTAATTGAGATGAGAAAAATGTTAGTTAATTCATTTTATATATATTGTTGAAAACATAAAAAAATATCTTGGTTAAAACTCAAAAATTTTTATTAAAACTATTTTATCAAATTAACTATATACGCTTGTAGTTCTCATTAATGTACACAATTATTTTGTATAATTATATTAACAAAAATTATGAATAATAATATAATAATAAATAATAATAATGAAAGATATATATATACATATACGTATGACTGAAGGGCAAAGTGTAAGAAGAAAATGAAAAAGAGAAATAAACGATCGAAAATTAATCGAGTTGTTTTATATAGTCGTGTGGACGAACGAATTTACGTCAAAATAAACGATGAAAATATTCATCTTTGATATACAGAGGGAGTAAAATGAAACAAGCCCGAATCATCTGGTCGTTCGTATCATCTGTTTCTCCGTGGCTATCCCGTATACGAGAGAAAGAGCGCAAACACCCTCGATCCGTCATCGGACCTTAAAATTGTCAAACATTCGGATGAAACAATGATTACTCGGGCTGGTTACAACACGAAAAACACGAGGATCCCCAGATTTCGAATGGACAACCGTTTAAAACCTACGGAACGGGGGATTAAAAAGTCCCGAGCGAGTTTTCACCCCGTACCACTCTCGCGCGTTTATTCATAAAGACCGCGCACGTGTGTGTTAAGAGAGTAGGAGAGAGGGGGAGGGACGAGCTCTCGTCATGCTCCGAGAGCGATAATGGGCGTTATATGTCAATATTGTACTTGGATTAGACACGCCTAAGGAATTCACGAGCGCTGGTTCCCTATATACCATACACGGTATACATACTGTGTAAGCACCACATCGTTCACAGATTTTACAGTGACAACATTGGCTAATCAACGAGTGAGATTCCTTTTATTTACCATTTTCATGGGCCTGTTTTACCGACCGGGCACCCCGTTTTTATCACCAATTCAGATGATGTATCTTTGTGTGTACCCGCGTAAAAAAATTTAAGCTTATATGAAGTTTGTATAAACTTTACGTTTGTCTAAACTTCATATGTCGTTGGCTAGCAGGACTGAGCCGAACTTGGTAAATATTAATTACACATTTGTAGAAAGTTTATATCAACATAAAATAATGTCCTGGGTAAGTATAAAAATAGTTTTTTTGATCGTGCAAAATTTGAATTAATAAAAAAATTAAAAAAAGTAAATTCTGGACCCAAGATTCGAACCTATAATTAAAGTTGTTTATATGAACTTTATATAAACTTTAGGTTTGGCTAAACTTGATATGGGGTTGGCCAACGAGACTGAGCCGAACTTGTGTAATGACTGTTCAAGTTTGGTGAAAGTGTATCAAAAGTTCATCTGAAATTGATATAAAGTTTTTATAAGGTTTTGTTACAATTACTGACAAATAAAATAAAGTTTATACTAAGTTTAACCGAACTCAATATCAACGTGATATCAAGTTCAAGTATATAAAGTAATATAATGTTGATATCAACATACCCAAAGAAAAATTTCAAAAATCTTCTTTAACTGACATCATTAAGTATACATCGGTTAGAAAAATGGATATTTGAGATGTAACCAAAAAATTCGAACCTGCCACTCAAAAGTGTTGTCCATTTCGTTAGTCTTAAAGACATAACCTGAAAGAAGAAAATTAAAAAAACCACAAAGTATCTATGTTTACATATTAAAATATTAATTAAAACATAATTAAAAACGTAAAATTTTCAATTTAAATAGAAAAAACTTATCTGATGCAGCGGTCCAAAATGAATCTTCGTGTGTCGTATTTTCTATCCTGACATCGTTGTCCGAATTACACCTTAATATGTACACCGATCGCGCAACGATGCTCTGTCAACTCGTTTACACACTAAACGGCGACTCACGATTATTACAACTGCAGTTATTAAACTGTCAGATTTGAAAAAATAACCTGATCTGCTGGACCTTCTCGCGCCGCATTCGCAACGGTACTGATGAATCGGTTAGATATCGATAAATTAGCCGATGAAAAAAAAAACAAAACAATGTTGTTTTGGCTGCTAACCCTAGCGTCAGTTCACTCGCGAGAGCAGCGCGAAAAGGATCAGCGGACCAGGTTATATTTTGCGAATCTGAACGATTGATAAATTGTATTCTTTGTGCAATTGTAATCATCGTGAGTCGCCGTTTAGTGTGTAAACGAGTGGTCAGAGCATCGTTGCGCGATCGGTGTACATATTAAGGCGTAATTCGGACAACGATGTCAGGATAGAAAATACGACACACGAAGATTCATTTTGGACCGCTGCATCAGATAAGTTTTTTCTATTTAAATTGAAAATTTTACGTTTTTAATTATGTTTTAATTAATATTTTAATATGTAAACATAGATACTTTGTGGTTTTTTTAATTTTCTTCTTTCAGGTTATGTCTTTAAGACTAACGAAATGGACAACACTTTTGAGTGGCAGGTTCGAATTTTTTGGTTACATCTCAAATATCCATTTTTCTAACCGATGTATACTTAATGATGTCAGTTAAAGAAGATTTTTGAAATTTTTCTTTGGGTATGTTGATATCAACATTATATTACTTTATATACTTGAACTTGATATCACGTTGATATTGAGTTCGGTTAAACTTAGTATAAACTTTATTTTATTTGTCAGTAATTGTAACAAAACCTTATAAAAACTTTATATCAATTTCAGATGAACTTTTGATACACTTTCACCAAACTTGAACAGTCATTACACAAGTTCGGCTCAGTCTCGTTGGCCAACCCCATATCAAGTTTAGCCAAACCTAAAGTTTATATAAAGTTCATATAAACAACTTTAATTATAGGTTCGAATCTTGGGTCCAGAATTTACTTTTTTTAATTTTTTTATTAATTCAAATTTTGCACGATCAAAAAAACTATTTTTATACTTACCCAGGACATTATTTTATGTTGATATAAACTTTCTACAAATGTGTAATTAATATTTACCAAGTTCGGTTCAGTCCTGCTAGCCAACGACATATGAAGTTTAGACAAACGTAAAGTTCATACAAACTTCATATAAGCTTAAATTTTTTTACGCGGGTAGTCTGTATGTGGAGCATTTGAAAGAAACAATACGCGCGAATTTTGATCTCGGTTTCCAGAACGTTATATTTATGTTATACTTTGGTTTGGAGTGAGCACGATGCGTAGCAACCGAATTAGAGGAACCTTTTAAATATGAAACTAAACATCTGAACGACGTTCACGGTGATTTCGCTGAGAAATGTAGAAGAAGTTAACATACCGAAATTATAGAAAAAAATTATCTTAAATTACACATACAACAAATAAAATCAATTTTTATCAATAATAATTAAGGTTACAACCCATCTTAACATAGTAGATAGAAATCCGAATAATTTTGAAAAAAAATTTTGATGATATTTTTAGCCGATACTTTGGTAAATAGGAGAAAGCACTATAAGAGGAATTTTTCGAAGATAGTAAACCTACATCCTGAATTAAAAAATAATTTGTAATATTAACTTTTTGCCTGTAAGACGGTGCTAAAGTCAATATCTATCCTCCTTTCCTTACAGACAAACGCAATAATGCCAATAAATCTGCAAATAAAACAATAATTGGAAAAAGTATGAATCTAAAACTAAAATATTATTACGTTTTTGACTAAAAATGTAAACATAACCTCAACAGAGTGCACACATTTCTCATTTTTAGTACAGGATTTAAAAAAAAAAGAAATAAACATTTTAGTCTGAAATTTGGCATGCAACAAATCTTAAAAACAATTCAAAGTTTCTCTAACCTAGCTACGAAATTGTATAAATGTGCAGGACATAATTTAAAAGATCATAATAGATATTTAGTCATTTGTTATTGTTTTGAGGTTAGATTTTTAAACAAATGACTAATTTATAACTATATAGTTTTACTTATTACTAGACTCGTTCTATATCTATGGGATAAATTTTAAGAAAACATATTCATTGCTTTTACCAGACATGTTAACAAAAGTTTTAAATAATTATACGTAACCTCAAATTATAAAGAAATATCGTAAGTTGTTGGTAAAAATTAGTTTTCAAAATTCAATAGATATTTTTGTTAAAAATTTATCATATCAATAGATTACTTATAATCCAAGGACAATGAACTCTTCGAATTTTATAGTCTTATTTATTATAATTGCCTCCAATTTTACTGTTCGGTGGGTAATGTTGGGAAGATAAAATTTAGATTTGAAATATAGTTCATGATATCAACAGTGCGTAAAAAACGATCGATTTTAGACTATGTATTTGTAACTGAATTTCAGGCTTTTACGAAGTAGCAAGTGGGTCTAAAATATCATTCTTTATGTTTTTGCATGTGCTGAATCAGAATGTGGGTTCCAAATTTTAATTTTGACCACAAAATTAAATATCGCGAGTCTATTGCAATCTCAAGAAATTTGTCATTTCCAAAGTTTATGATTTTTTTAGGCATGTATCGTATAAATATATGCAGTATTAATCGATTTTGTTGAAGTTTATCGGAAAATTTTTACATACAGGCTTTTTTGCCAAAATGTTGGCCAAAATGCAAAGAATGCAAAAAATTGAATTTTTT
This sequence comes from Theocolax elegans, assembly GCA_026168455.1. Taxonomy (NCBI): domain Eukaryota; kingdom Metazoa; phylum Arthropoda; class Insecta; order Hymenoptera; family Cerocephalidae; genus Theocolax; species Theocolax elegans. The sequence goes on along the minus strand of CM047431.1, from coordinate 36,464,292 downwards.
CTTAAAAATCAAAAAATGTCTTAGAACTTGTTGAAAAATACTCTCAATTTTTTTTAGACTTTTTGGAGACATTTTTTAAAAACTTTTATTTTTTGTTTTTTAAAACATCAAAAATCATCTCCAAAAAAATTGAAAAATTATTAAGAGTATTCTTTAATCAATTCTAAGACATTTTATTGTTAAAAAATTATCATTATTAAAAGTTTCACAATATTTTTTTCTCAAAAACTATACAGAGTTTGATAAAAAATTTTTCGTTTATGCCCAAAATTTAGCTACAAACGCAGTCTAAAATCGACCGTTTTGGCCGTTAATGGGTTAAGGGGGTGACATATACTATGGTGAGTGCAGAAATTTTTTAGGGTACCCTTTGCAATTTTTTGTTGCGTTCTTGTATCTGGAATTTCGCAGAATAACTTATTATTTAATTATCTAGTGCTTTTGTATTCGAGTTTTGCATAAAATTACGTATTTTTAAAAATAAATATGACAATTATCTTTTTTTACTCGGGTCGGTAATCCAACGAGTATACCACTCCGTGAACGTCAATTTATTAAGAGTAGTTCTTTAATCAATTCTAAGACATTTTATTGCTTAAAAATTATCATTATTAAAAGTTTCACAATATTTTTTTCTCAAAAACTATACAGAGTTTGATAAAAAATTTTTCGTTTATGCCCAAAATTTAGCTACAACGCAGTCTAAATCGACCGTTTTGGCCGTTAATGGGTTAAGGGGGGTGACATATACTATGGTGAGTGCAGAAATTTTTAGGGTACCCTTTGCAACTTTTTTGTTGCGTTCTTGTATCTGGAATTTCGCAGAATAACTTTTATTTAATTTATCTAGTGCTTTGTATTCTGAGTTTGCATAAAATTACGTATTTTTAAAATAAATATGACAATTATCTTTTTTTACTCGGTCGGTAATCCACCGAGTATACCACTCCGTGAACGTCAAAGTAGATGTATTACCCTCCGAGTCATTTAGTGGTTCAAAATAAATGTTATATTTAATGTTTCATAGTAAAATATAAATAAATCCACTAAAAGATTGACCCTTATTATAATATAAATTGACGAAATTAATTGTTTTAAATGTATAAGACATATTCAAATGAACGGATGCTCAACAATAATGCAGAAAAAAAATAATAATTTCTTACATCACAATAATACAATATCAAACCTTTAATTCGATCATATTTCAATTAACCGAGATTCGCTTGAAAACTTGAAATTACTTTAAATATATTTATATACACTTTTTGGATACGTGACAATTAGTCTATAAATAAATATTTATGGAATTTATTTCAATTAGATGCAAATTTAAATTATTTATATTACTTAATTAACTAATAATATCTTCGGGTAGAAGCTACATTTTCTTCAATTTATAAGCTAAAAATAGGTACTATGAACTTTTAAAAAATGTCAGTTTTTACCAAAAAAGCTGTCAAAATTGTGGCTTGAATTTAGCACCGTGGCTCACGTCAAAAAATTGTAAAAATTGTAAAATTGTAATAATTGAATAAATTATATATAATTTTCGTTATATATAATTGTATTTAACGGTTTTTATAACGATCATCATAAAACGTAACAAAAAACTGCTGTATAGTAATAAAATATAATAATTTTGAATACTTCACGATTATTATCCGAGTGTACCGATCAAGTCTCCTAGAAATTAAAAAGCAACACATCGTCAAAAGATAAGTGTGTATCACATGTATAGTACAATTTGAGGTTAAAAGTGCCAACTCACAAAGTAGCATCACCAGACATACCAATATACGAACGTATATACAACAAAACAAATAAGACGAAAGAGGGAGACCCGACGGAATAAGCAATCCAATAATCGAAAACATTCATAAATTGATGACTTTCGGGCAATGAAAAAATGTCACCGAAACGTGATGTGATCCTAAACAAGTCCATATATATATATGGACATATACATATACCGCATCTGCTAAAACGCCATCGATATACATATAGATATCCAAACAGTCGTATATTTACGAATGCTTAACATATGTCTTTTCATTCAAATCGATGAAATTGAGACATCTGCATGTAACTTTTTTTTTCTTAGATATAGGTTTATACATATAGGTGAGTGTGCATAAAATACGGTGCAGGAATCATTAATACAAATTTGTCGCGACACAAAGAAGTGAATTAGATCGGAAGTGAATTCGATGACGCGTCGATTCCTTATATATACGTTTCGCCTTCTTTTTTTACGTCGTTGCCGCGAAAGTGGATGACTTGTATTTGCATTTACATCGCCAACTGTTTTTATCTATATAGTTATTGTGTTTTTATTGCGTTTAAACTTTACGCGTATATTTATAAAAAAAAAGTCTCGAAAAAACGTTGACAAACTTGCATATTAATTATCATATATTGTAAAAAAGTACTGGATAAGGAAAACAAACGAAATTGTAATTGCATCCCCTACATCGAGCTCGGTCGGTAATTCGAGGTCTATATATATGTACGAGTACCCTCGACGTACGACGGATAACCGACGCATACGGAAGTAGTCTAATTAAATCTAACCTTCCCCTCGACAGATCATCCCTTTGGAGATCGTGTCCATTAACTCGTGCGACTCTTTGAGGCGCGTGTCCGACCCCTCCCGACCTTCTCTCTACAGTACCTACAAGGGTAAACAACGAGCATATTGTCGGCGTGCAGCCCACTCGTAATTTCAGAGACTGGAAAATATATGTACCACTGATTTTTCGAGAGGCTAAGCGCACCGCCGATGGGAAGAATCGCTCGGGTACACCCGACTATCGATCATCGATTTTCTGTCCTGGTTAATTATATTACCGACCGAGTACGCGCGCACCATGTGATTATCCTTTTTATGTACTATATATTCAAGATTATTGGTTTATCGCGTTGACAACAATTTCTTTTAAATTTAATATCTTTTAATAATAATCATTAATGTCTACATTTGACATAACGGGTATTTATAAACAATTATATTAATTTCTATTACTTTTTTCGTTTTTGTTTTACCATTACAAAAAATTAAGTAACTATTATTTATTTTTTAAATTCATATTATTTCTATTTTATAATCAATTATATCTTTTATATGTAGCTTATTATTACTTTTTCTTTTTATAAAATAGTTACTTCTTTATATTCAAACCTATTTTTTTCTTATATTGCTATGTTAAGGATTAAATTTTTTTTTAAATTACTAACTACTAATACTTGTCACAAAACTAGACATTAATAATGTATTATTCATAAAATAAAATTTTTTTCTATTTTTATAAAAATTATTTTTATTAATTATTTATCTATAATTGTTTCAATTCCCGCGTAGGTATAATCAAACGTATGCTTTTAAAAATGTACTAATTTGCACTGTAAGAAAAATTGACAATGTGAATAAATTCCGGGTAGTAATTTTAATAATGCACATTATACCCTATTAAAAATTTAAACCACTTTGCTAGGTATAAATTAGATATTTGTTTAAAAAATCAGTGAAACATCAGAGAAAATTCCTATTTTTAGCATCAATCCATCAACAAATAGCCAAATTTCTACCAAGGTATATATTTCAGATAGATTAGATTTTGAAAATAATTTTCTAACCTCGAAATTTTAACCTCGTATCTTTAAGGGGATGGCTTACCCAGTGAATTACCGACCAAGCCAAAAAGGTAATTATTACATTTATCTAAAAAATACGCACTTTTATGCAAAACCCGAATATAGAAGCACTAGATTGAATTGATTAATAAGTCATTCTACAAAGTTCCAGATCGTTTCGACAAATACACCCTAAAAAATTTCTGCACCGAAAAATCACGGATAATCGTAAATTTTCGATGCAGAAATTCTTTAGGATGTCTTTGTTGTACTGACCTGAAACTTTGGAGAATGACTTATTAATCAATTCAATCTAGTGCTTCTGTATTCGGATTTTGCATAAAATAACGGGTTTTTTTAATAAATAGAATAATTATCTTTTTTTGCTCAGTCGGTAACCTACCGGGTATGTCACCTCCTTAAACGGTGTATAAAAAAATAATTAAAAAGTATCTAAGACATCATTAACTTTAAAATGTGAAAAGACTTCGAATTCGTATATGGAAACGTACTTTATTCAAGTACGTTAGAGTCTTTGAATAATCGTAAAAATGGATAATTAATCATTTGTTTACTGTATGTTTTGCATATTTTACTAAAGTATGTGTGAAATCGTTAATTTACAGTTCAGGATCTCAAATGAATATTCACATGGAAAATATTAAAAATATAATCGTATATACTCTCGCATTATGACTCAATTTATCTCAAACAGTTGATATATATGTAATAACCATATATACGGTCACGTTAATTTACATTAAAAAAAATTTGCCAAATCGAGTAAATTAAGCCGAAAAGTCTATATATATGTACGAGTACCCTCGACGTACGACGGATAACCGACGCATACGGAAGTAGTCTAATTAAATCTAACCTTCCCCTCGACAGATCATCCCTTTGGAGATCGTGTCCATTAACTCGTGCGACTCTTTGAGGCGCGTGTCCGACCCCTCCCGACCTTCTCTCTACAGTACCTACAAGGGTAAACAACGAGCATATTGTCGGCGTGCAGCCCACTCGTAATTTCAGAGACTGGAAAATATATGTACCACTGATTTTTCGAGAGGCTAAGCGCACCGCCGATGGGAAGAATCGCTCGGGTACACCCGACTATCGATCATCGATTTTCTGTCCTGGTTAATTATATTACCGACCGAGTACGCGCGCACCATGTGATTATCCTTTTTATGTACTATATATTCAAGATTATTGGTTTATCGCGTTGACAACAATTTCTTTTAAATTTAATATCTTTTAATAATAATCATTAATGTCTACATTTGACATAACGGGTATTTATAAACAATTATATTAATTTCTATTACTTTTTTCGTTTTTGTTTTACCATTACAAAAAATTAAGTAACTATTATTTATTTTTTAAATTCATATTATTTCTATTTTATAATCAATTATATCTTTTATATGTAGCTTATTATTACTTTTTCTTTTTTATAAAATAGTTACTTCTTTATATTCAAACCTATTTTTTTCTTATATTGCTATGTTAAGGATTAAATTTTTTTTTTAAATTACTAACTACTAATACTTGTCACAAAACTAGACATTAATAATGTATTATTCATAAAATAAAATTTTTTTCTATTTTTATAAAAATTATTTTTATTAATTATTTATCTATAATTGTTTCAATTCCCGCGTAGGTATAATCAAACGTATGCTTTTAAAAATGTACTAATTTGCACTGTAAGAAAAATTGACAATGTGAATAAATTCCGGGTAGTAATTTTAATAATGCACATTATACCCTATTAAAAATTTAAACCACTTTGCTAGGTATAAATTAGATATTTGTTTAAAAAATCAGTGAAACATCAGAGAAAATTCCTATTTTTAGCATCAATCCATCAACAAATAGCCAAATTTCTACCAAGGTATATATTTCAGATAGATTAGATTTTGAAAATAATTTTCTAACCTCGAAATTTTAACCTCGTATCTTTAAGGGGATGGCTTACCCAGTGAATTACCGACCAAGCCAAAAAGGTAATTATTACATTTATCTAAAAAATACGCACTTTTATGCAAAACCCGAATATAGAAGCACTAGATTGAATTGATTAATAAGTCATTCTACAAAGTTCCAGATCGTTTCGACAAATACACCCTAAAAAATTTCTGCACCGAAAAATCACGGATAATCGTAAATTTTCGATGCAGAAATTCTTTAGGATGTCTTTGTTGTACTGACCTGAAACTTTGGAGAATGACTTATTAATCAATTCAATCTAGTGCTTCTGTATTCGGATTTTGCATAAAATAACGGGTTTTTTTAATAAATAGAATAATTATCTTTTTTTGCTCAGTCGGTAACCTACCGGGTATGTCACCTCCTTAAACGGTGTATAAAAAAATAATTAAAAGTATCTAAGACATCATTAACTTTAAAATGTGAAAAGACTTCGAATTCGTATATGGAAACGTACTTTATTCAAGTACGTTAGAGTCTTTGAATAATCGTAAAAATGGATAATTAATCATTTGTTTACTGTATGTTTTGCATATTTTACTAAAGTATGTGTGAAATCGTTAATTTACAGTTCAGGATCTCAAATGAATATTCACATGGAAAATATTAAAAATATAATCGTATATACTCTCGCATTATGACTCAATTTATCTCAAACAGTTGATATATATGTAATAACCATATATACGGTCACGTTAATTTACATTAAAAAAAATAATTGCCAAATCGAGTAAATTAAGCCGAAAAGACTATATCTAACAGTATGCACAGATGAAAGTGAACTCTTTGAAAATCTCGATAAACCGTTTAAGGCAATAACGAGTGCCTGTAAAATGATAAATTTAAAAAGGCGAGCGGGTGGAGGGTGAATAGCTTCATTATCGCGCAATCTGGAAGGCTTAAGCAGAAACACATTGGCTTATGGTTAATAGCCCATTACTGGTGACATACTGCCCTGATAAAAATAACCCGTAGGGTGTTCTTTTTTTTCTAAGGGGTGGATGAGAAACTCCTTTGGGCTGGTTGAACCACTCGATATAATCTTCCTCGTAAAAGTACTAAAATTAATACTCACCATATCCTATCTCACTTTCAATCGCCTCGTTTTACACTTTATAAATTCACACTAATTTTTATATATATATATACACAACATTTTATTTATTTAAACACTTAATTTTTTTGTTCGCGAGATGTATATAATACCTTCAAATATATTAATCGACAGTGAAAAAGACGTATAATATGTTTATATATACATATATCGATCGGTGTTGTGCAAAAATATATATATAACTCTTTTGCGAGTGATGATAGCGGTATTATTTATAATCCGCAATCGGATAATTGACTGTATATAAATTAGAGAGTTTATAGCGATGACGTAAACAGTGAAGAGGTATGTGTGTTCGTAAATATAATTTAATGGATCTGGATGAGTAAATCGGGAAGGTAAGTGCAGATTATCAAAGGATAAACGTATGTATATAACGTACATTAGGTATATATTTATATATAAAATTATCTAAGTTTGAATGTGAACGAGCAGTATATATGTTATAACATTATTAATATAATAATAATAATAATAACATTTGTGAATTATAATAATCGTGATTGAGTAATTTAAAAATGAGATGTTTTTCTTTATTAATATTGATATAGTATTTATGGCGTTAATTATGTATTGCATGGGTATGTGATGATAATACTTGTTTTTTTACCATTCATAGGAATTGTTTATTAATTTCTTAAGGGCTAGGTATAAGTGATTTTAATTTAATAATGAAAGAGCGAAAATTTGTTTTGCGTTATAATATGCAACGTTTCAATTTTTATTATTATATTACACTAATAGTACAAGTCATATTAAAATATCAATTCAATTGATTATAGTATATGCGAACAGACACCAGTGAATGAACATTATGCAGTAAAATCATGCGATACAATATATTTCACATATTTTTAGATATGTATACGGAAACGTTTATTTCCCTCGATTTTCAAGTCCTAAAAATACTCCTAGCAATTAATAAAAATGTATAAAAATATAAAAATGAATAGTAGTTTATAAAATTTTACTCGTTGTCTCAGATCTAGATATTATATCTATCTATATATGTATATTATTAAAAAAAAAATTCAAATAAAAAAAATCACGTGACCTGATGATTAACTGGCCTTACATATCCTTTGATTCATTGGTAAAGTAAGTTTACATATATACAAATCAGTGTCAAATAGGCACGAAATATAAACACAGGTGACTAATCAAAATTAAACTTTTCATTTTCATATTATTAGAAAAGAAAATCAAGTTTTGTTTCAAGTATTCAACGGCATTTTTAGTATTAAATTCATTTAATATCGCAAATGTTCATTTTCCTCGATGTGGGAAACCCTAATGTAAAACCAAAAGCGATGTTTTTCCTTATTTATATATTTATGTGATCCAAATTCAAGGAGGACGAGTGATCGTGAAAAAAGAAAATGGCACACGCGGTAGATTAACCAAGAGGATGTATTAAACCGAATGAAAAAGAAACCCGAAGGATACACGTACATAGAAATCTTATTGTAGAATATATATATCAGATTGATTGATCCTCGTAAGCGAAGCCAGTAAATTCAATTATCCCATTAATTCGGTATTGTTTATCCGGAAAATATGAGGTTGCCTCGTGTATTGTACACCTATATGCGTGTATACCTATATATATGCTACATATATCTGTGTCACGTGTCATTTTCCTGCACGTGGAGTATTTCTCAATGGTTTAAGCCCCATGAAAACCGAGGATCCTTATTCGGATGTATGTTTGCTCAAGACGCAATATATACCGTATATCTATACGTATACATCTCGCAAATCGGATTCGAATGTTTGATCGGTCGTTGATACACACCATGGGTTTCACCGTATAGGTCAACCTGTATATATATGTGCGCGTTTGTCATTCTTTGTGTGTAAAGGTTGCGCGGTTTCGTCCTTTTGTGCTTATGCGACTCGCCTCGGTTATTCTTAATTTTACCTTTGATATCACAATTTTTTATACTCAATCGTCATATTGGTATTCACGCGTGTAAATGCGACGTTCGTTATTTGCACGGAGAGGAAATGGGTGATAATCTAGTGTCGAATGATGTGTTGTAGGTACTTTCTTATTTCGATAATAAGAGTAGATTAATAATCTAAGAAAATGTAAAAAAAATAAAGAAAAAAAGAATAATAATATTTTACTGTGTTTCGTAGATATATCGATTAAAATCCTTATTTAAGGTAGAACGTATCGTGAATTGAAAATCCGTGGAATGCAACGAAATGTTTTGCATATTATTAATTAATAATAAATTTTAAGACTTTTATTAGGTTATGTCGATCATAATAAGAGAGTAAAAGTTGTTCGAAAATCGTACTTTTTAAACGATTTTTATGATAAAGTAATGTTTACTTCTCACCGGAAGTGACATTATCCCTCTGCACCCAATCTAGAAGTTTTAATAAAAAAACTACAGGGTATAAACGTTTAGATTTTGATATTTAATGACGTATTTCAACGACGTATCGAAATGATGTCTTGTCGAATATTCCAAAAAAAAAAATGTTTAACGATAAAGTGAAAAACCTTTGTGCATACAGCTGTTATACCAACTAAAAATTAATTATTTCGTGATTTGATAAATAATTATTAATTAACATTTAACATATTTACAAATTATTATACGAAATAATGCATACTGCACAATTATTTGACTAGTGTTGTATATACTTAAACCACCTTAAAACAATCGATCAATTAAAAATTACCCCTGAAAGGTATGACCCATCATATATATTTGGATTGAAAATCGCCTATTAAAAAGATGTCAGACTAAAAAAATTGGAATCCTTATTTATTTTTTAATGAATTATGGGTTGACTTTTTCCAAAAAATCTCCCTGTAACGTTCTTCTGCTTGGTTTGAATAGTACGTATGATTTTTATCAAAATTTTTTATATCGATATTTGTATGCAGCTCAAGGATCGATCAATTTTTCACCTAATCTTTATCGATGAAAAATGGTTATTAATTTTTAATTAATTTAAAACTAATTATTTTAAAAAATCAGTTTGTCAAATTCTTTCATATTACTCAAGTGTTACGAATAAATTTTTCCAGATTTTTAGTTCGATAATTGCAGAAAAATTTTGTGTTTTTAAAAGTAGATTCCTGTAATTTGGCTACCACATTTTAATTGAAATTTCAATGAAGCGAACAGTTAAAATTTTCGGCAGATAGATATAGACTAGATTTTCCTATTCAAATCCAGGTTGAGACTGTTCTTTGATTTCATTAACATTTGAAGTTATATTGTTGAACGTATTAGAAAGTTGCACGAAAGAGGATGCTTAATTAGTATACAAAAATATGAAGAATTACTGTGATTCGGAAATATTGATTAAAGATTCTTATTTGAAATAATATTTTACATTGTTAATGAGATATCAGAGTCTATACAAAACTACACGATCGTAATTATCCAAAAAAACGAATACAAATTTAAATGACGAAAACTGCAGTATAGGAATCTGTAACTAGCTACGATATCCCCTTAATATCGATTATGACCGTAAAAAGAATCCACATATAATATTAAAATTTAAAAGTGATATGTGACTTTTCATGCAAAAGAACCCTTTTACTTGGCAAAAATATTGAGTACACATGATTTTTTTGCTGATCTAATGTGATCACCTTGACACAAGGAAAAGTTTAACACTATTTTCAATTTTTTGGATAATTGTTTTTTATTAGTTTTTAGAACTTAAAGCTCTAACGATATGTGTACGTACGTAAAATAAATCTATATCGAAGTATATCGAATTTTATCGAATTATATCACTACATATCATCATAATATCATCATCAATGTTGTCTTTATATAAATATATTCACGATATTTCGCGCCCACTCGACTTGCCCATTAAGCGGATGGACCTCTTCATCCAATTGAAAAATAGCGTATTAAATGTTTAGGCCATCGTGGAACTCAACGATTTATCAAATCGTAAACTCGGACAATTACTCCGATAATCACTGTGTGTATATACAGTGTTCGATCGATAATTCGAGAAAATCCACGGTGATATACGACATTCTATTACCCTTGAACGAAACCTCTGTGTATAACAGAGTCACGGTAAATATACGATCCTTCGGAAGAAAATAAAAAAGAAGAAGAAGAAGAAGCTCCTCTCGAAATATTGAAAGCGTGCGGCTGGGTAACAACTACTTGGGAGGCGGCTGGCGACTCCCTGCCGGGCACCGGCACAGAAGCATATGTTCCTTCGCCTACGCGGACAATAGGTCAATACGTTAATACCACTGCTGCCGTTTTTAGGATCAGGTGTGAATTTTCAATAGGGTATATAGCTACTTCTTCTTACGTTTGACAAATTTTTTTCTTTTTATATACGCGTATAATAATATCGACCAGGTGTCGACGAGCTCCGAGTGTATATATGTATGTGGATTGTCACCTCCAACTTTCTTCGAATGCTCTTTCTTCATACCATAAATCTGTGATTAAAGATTGATCGGAGTTTTATTGGACGGTTACTTTTTACTCGACAATCGATTGCATTCGTGTATCCTATAAAATATACTCGGTATGTATACGTGTGCCCTATTGACATTGCGTATTTCATTCCTAATCGTTCGTGTCGGACGTTCTGTATATACGTTGCATTCACTAATTTTATAGAGAATGCGCGTTTTGGAATTTTTTCTATATGTGATTATTTTTGATATTTTGTTTAATTTATTTCCTACGATTTTCTCGAAATTTTTTAATGTTCACGTAAGCGTCTATAGTTATTATTGTCTACTTTTCCAAATTTCGCCAAGTTTGAGCATGTTGCTAATGCTATTACGTAGAAGACTATATGGTTATTACTTTAAGTATTATTTCACTTTACTTAAGTCCTTATCAATTTTACCTGGTATAATTACTCGGTGATTTTATTCATTAGGTTATACTATTAACTATACTTTTAATTAAATTATATTTTGTTTTATACTGCATCAAGTTACGCAATAAGTTGATGATTGTAATTGATGTAAAGATCTCTGATATGTTTGCACTTCAGAAAAAACATGTTCTTTATAAAAATTCACCACGACACAAAACAGTAAACCTCATACATATGAGCAGGAACCTAAAAATTACTGTGATGGAACGGTAAAAATCGTAACGATTTTATTACAAATATTATGACTTTTATCTCGAACAGCTGATACAAGTCCCATGTTTATGGTACAGTCATTCAAATTTTTATTAGAAAAATCTCTCCACGCAAGAAAAAAAATTCAATCTTGTATTTTATAAAGTACAAACAGATTCTTGAAGAGAATGATAAACCTTCATCGTAATTTGAAAAAAAACAATTACGTTTAACTTGAAAATTCAATGAATCGGTTAATTCGTGAGCTCGTGAATAATGATATGTACCAACGAAGCAATTATTTTCCAAACAATTTAACCACTTAAATTTTTATCTAATTTTAGGTACGAGATAAAATACCTAGTAATTGGACAGAGATTTTAAGCACGTTTATGAATAATTGGTGTTTTTAGAATTAGGAAATAGAAATTTTCATTTCGTTGGGAACGTCACGATTGATTGGTCAAATATAATTTACTTATAAGTACAAAAATAAATATACAGTAATTGGACATCTTCTAAAAAAGTGGATGCAGTAATTGGACATTGATTAAATCGAATAATCGAACGATGTTGACACAACAACGTGTCCAAGTATTGCCATGTGGTGTATTTAAGGAGCAGATTAATTTGGACAATCATTTTCGTAACATTCATAGCTCAAACATAACCTCTAAATGTTTTATTGTTAATTATAATATTTCAAAATTTAAATAAATTTATCTTGAAAGTGTATATCAGAGACAATGTAAATACACAATGTAAATACACAAAAAAAAAACGACAGAAAATTAATTTATTGTTTTTCAAACTAGGAATTCAATTTATCAAAAACAACGGTCTGTATAACGGTGTTGTATTTCCTTTAAAGATAATCTGTGAATTTTTTACTCATGTATTAGCGAGATTTTTGGTCAGTCATGATTCTTTTACATCTAATTTAATTATTTATTAATAATTAATTATTTCGTAAAAATCACTGTGTCGCGGTATTCTATTTGTTATAAAGAGTACCTGTGGTTGTTTTTCATATTTTTCGTATAATTAGGTTATATAAAATATTTGGAATTTTCTAGGTAGGTTTCTGCAATTTGGGTGTTATTCTTTTAAGATAAATAGTAGTCATATTAACGGTCACATTTTTCATTTCGTCCACTTATTAGGCAGTTTACTTTACAGATCTATATAACGCTAGAGTCCATAAGTTAAGAAACACTCCTGACAAATAAATATTTCAAATTACTAATACAAAATGTACAGCTTCTTTAAGAGTTAAAAAATCTTATCTCCAAGAAATACAAAGGGACATACTAATTGATAGATATTCAGTAAAATCTCGGAAGGCTAGTGGATTCTGAAATTTTGCCGAAAAATTACTAAAATATCGATTTTATCAGTATATTTTCGGCACCTTTCTTTATACACGAATTAAAAAAATGCGTGTATATCAAAATATTTTTTTGTAGTTCAATTCACGTGATATCTTATCTCTTAATTTTTCTTTCAAATTATTCTCTTATACCCCTATTTTAATCTCTTAATTCTCATAACTTTACAATTAATGGCTTCTTTCACTTGAAACTTCACGAGCAATTACTTATTTTTGTACTTTTCTTATGTTTATCTAATATTACTTTTTATACAAGTTGCATCAAATTTATTTTGTAGATTTCAGTACCCTGTATATAGCCTTAAACAAACAAACGCGTAAAAATGAATGTTCAGAAGCAATAATAAGCGTCGCACACACACACTATGTATACATACGAAAAGAAATAAATAAAGTTAAACGTACAAGAGCCATAGTTGAATAATAGAATTCCAAGTGGAGAATTTACGCCTAAAAGACCGACTCCACAATAGTCCCTTGGCCCTCTACTGAAGAATACGCGCGCGCGCGCGTGCAGTGTGTGTATATATTCGAATAATATAAGACCGAGGACGACGCGTACACATAATGCAGAAAAAAGTAGCGGTGCACACGCGCGACTCGTGCGCTACTGGGATCCGTTGATTCCGAGAATCACGCTGGGGATATGTACGGATAGGTTCTCGGTAGACGCGCTCGGACAAAAATCAATGTACCGTAAAATTGGTATAGGTTAACAGAAGCTCAAAATCTTTAAGAAATGTATAAAAAGACATAGTCCATTAACTTTTATCCATTCGTCGATGTATGTATGTATATATACATACATATCTTATAGCCGCAATTTTGGTATATAGTGGAGGCGCTTCGTTTCCCTTTTCATTCTCGAATTTTAAGAGCTCCCGGTTGTAAATTTTATATACACCTTTTTTTTGAGTTCAACTCTCGGTGATAGCTTACATGTCTCTGACAGAGAGAGAGAGAGAGAGAGAGAGAGAGAGAGAGAGAGAGACACGGAAGCGATAGAGGAATCGTTTTAAACCGAGTTTTATACCAAATGGTTATATACGGATTCTTTACTGGCCGTCGACGAATCGGGGGCTATAGTACTTCCAAGTGTGTTGACCCTATGCCAAAATGTAAATGAGCTTCGGTCTTATATTTCTTCTGTACAATCGATACTCTTGTAACCCGCTCGTACAAATAAAGATTACTCGCTCCCGATTGTTGCTGATTTAAACAGACTTTTCTACTAACGTTTCAGAATTAATTAGTACAATTTTCAACGAGCAATTTTGTTAACTCACTTTTTCAACAAAGGGTTTGCATATTTACCTATATACCGTAATATATGCATTTAAAACGTAATCCGTTACTATGCGTATTATTGTTGTCAAAATATTTTAATATTGAACAATTATTATTATTCAATATTAATCAAATACCTACACTTAGAGAAAGGAATATTTGAGTCAATTGACGTTTCTTAATAGTTTAGATCTGATGACTTAAATAGGAGCAAATGAATATTTCTTTGCAGTTAAGTATTATTTCAATCAGTTCTTAACAGTTAAACTTTCATTCATTTCTATTTTGTGTTCAAAATTACGAAAGTCAAGTATTAACTGTTAATGCCTGGGATGTAATTATTACACATTATTTCGTTACTTAATAATATTAATTTAATCAGATATAATTTTGTTTATGTACAATTTTCTTTTGTACAATAATATTTATGTACATAATATGCACATTGAGTTAACGGGGTGCCATAGTCAATATTTATCCTCCCTACCTTATCGGCAATAGCGATTATTAGTAATAAATTTATAAATAAAACAGTACGTGAAAAAGTAAGAGAAGAGGCGCCTTCATTTATTGATAGTATAACTGTGTGCCGAAATTCAGATTAAAATTATATTGTGTTTTTGAGAAAAGTCTTACCAAAAATATGAACCTAACCTCAACGAGGTGAAAAAATTTAATATTTTTGGTAAGACTTTTCTCGAAAACGTAATAATATTTTAATCTAAAATTCAGCACACAGTTAGATTGTTAATAAATGAAGGCGCTTCTTCTCTTATTTTTTCACATACGGTTCTACTTTTTAATTAATTAATCATCAAAAATGAGTATGAAACCTCCGTAATATTAAATATTATCCTAACGTTTTATTACAAGATTGCATTCATTAACTGTTAAGAATTATTTCTTTACAAAAACGCAGTTCTAAAATTATCTAAAATCTTAATAGTTAAGAACTTCTTGTTAATATCAAAGAAATATATGTTTTGTTACATGTTAATGTAAATTTTGAGTAACAAATGCACAATTTCTTTCTTACAAATATTCCTTTCTCTCAGTGCAGATAATAATTTAGGGTAGAGCTTGAACGTAGTTTATCTCGGAAATCTCATATTGATTCTGTTACTTGTAAGGTTAACCGAGTTTTATACAGTCTACGGTCCTTCCAATCATGTAGCTCTAAATCTCCTCATAGTCGCCTTGTGGATGCACTGATTTTCTCTTATCTTCATTATTATAGAATTTTGTATTATTTGATGCGAACCTAGATCAGATGACGAGACTGCAAAGATTGCAGAGTTCCTGTGTCAGATATATTTTGGGATTAAGGCGGGATGATCATGTGACCCCCCTATCGTATACGTCTGAATTGGATGCGCACGGATACGAGGCGGTTGTATTTTACAGCCATTTTGATGTATAAAATATGTGAGAATACGCAAGTATAATGATAATTGTTAACTGATAAAGTAAATATCTTCTTTTCTTGCTTCTATCTTTTTTTCTACTTAGAAAAACTTCAAATTTTCAACAACTTAAAATTTGGTATTAAAAGTAGATAAATTGTTATTAAGAAATTGTTTGAATAGAAAGCACTGAAATGAAGCGGAATAATCGACAAGTATTTTTTTAATTATTAAGAATAAAATTAAACCATGATCACAGTTTTCGCAAAAAGTTACTGCAATTGAAAGTACTGAAAACAAAATAAAATCGTCAAGTATTTTGCGCTACATAATAATAAATAAATGTTTTAAATTTTATTTACCAATCTATTTTTTTGTGAAAGCAGTCTTAAGGTTATATAATCAAATAAATTTCAACATATGTAATTAAAATAAATAAAATAATATAACTTGATATGTAAAATTTTAGTAGAATTTATATGATAAATGTGTATTATTTATTTGCAGTCTGTTTAATTATGTGTGCTAACGGTTTTTGAATCTAGAGTTAAAAATTCATAATATAACTTATGTGCAACTAAAACTTATTTCGTAAACATTTCTAAGTAATTAAATGTTGTCAAATAAAATACGTCATATTCGTTTTTTGAATAGTAAATTTTATTTTTAGGCACGACCGCTACACGGGAGAACCTTATATTTTCATCATCGCAAAATGTGTGATGCATCAAAATATACTAGATAATGGGTTGTAAGAGAAATTTATGTGTATTAGAATTCATTTAAGGCCCTCTCTAAAATGTATGTATGGATGTATGTATCTATGTAATTATGTATCAAAGATAACACAGTCAATTTTTTACCGATTTACCTGAGATTTACAAGGTAACTTCGTCATAATGTAATTAGATAATGGTCCTATTTTCAGATATATAGCACTGAAACACTTTGAGTTATGGCATTATTTTTAATTCCTTAGAAACAGTTTTGTAGCATTATCTTGAAATGTATTAATCCTACATAAAAACTTTATAGGGACGAAATGTTTGTCTCAAAATAACAAAACTTTTTGCTATGGTATACTTAACGCTCAAAACAATATTTTCGAAGATAAACATAGAAAATCGGTTAAAGTAATCAAAAAAATATGAAAAAACGTTAAAAAGTTGACTTCTATTGTATAATTATTGTTGATGTAATATCATTTTCTTTTATCAGTATTTGTTGTATGTAAGTCTTTAATATCTTTCTCCGGTTCATCATTTTCGTCATCTGATAAATTGCTACCATCTTGTAAATCTGGTCCAACTATTTCAGAAATATAGTCAAGCGACGCCTTAACCGCCAATTTTTCTGTCTTTCTTGAAATGTCAAATTTTGTACACCATTCTAAAATTAATTATAATTATGTAAAAAATGAAAAATAAATTTTGAAATTATTATTATTGTTACTAAAAATGATTCCTATCTAATATTTTTGTTTTGAAGGCGTATTTTTTTGAAATTCAGGCACCCAACTGGTATGACTTCGTCATTGAAATGCACTACACTTTCATGCTCATCTTTAAAATAAATTAATTATTTTACAATTACTTTACAAAAAGTAAAAAATTATTTTCTTTTATGTTATAATAAAAAATTACATAACAATACTTTTGATGTATAAAGGACAATTTAAACAAATGTTTTATACTCTCCTTCTCCTTCTCCAAAAATGTTTAAGCCACACTTTTCTTTCTAAAAAAATAATATATGTATGTATAAAATAATATACCTGTTAATAGACAATTACATTGTAATCTATCTTAAGATTTGTTAATAATATATTTTAATATAACAATTTCAAAGAATAAATTTTATTAGTACCGTAAAATGCAATTTCTATATCTAAAAATTCTGAATAGATATCTTATGTAGATAAATGCACGTACCACTTTTATAATTTTTCACTGTTTCCACTTGAAAATCTTTATAAAGTTGTGGTCTGAATTTTTGTTCTATACCGTAATTATAAAATCAAAACAGACACTTAAACCCATTACAATATCCTTCACATACATCTTCATAAGCTATTGTCCTAAACTCTTCGTACATAGTGCAATTGAAATTCTCCTTTAAGAAAAATGACCAAAATTGGAAGAGTGTGTTCACCTCTTGTTACTTCTCTGTACCAAGTTGTTTACGCTCTGAAATAAAAAGAGATTCCATGAATTCTAAAGTGAACGACTTTATGTAAATTTTATAAATAATGAATATAACAACATGATTAATATTAACATGATTTCTTTAGCTAAGAAAAGAAAACATATTATAATAATCATCATCAATATAACTTAGTTACAAAAAGTAAATACAAGGATTTTAATATCTTACCTTTTAAACAACGTGAATGCTATTTATGATACACCTGAGTGAAACCGTTTACTTTCAATAACGAATGACTAGGATGTTGGAAAGTTGACAATGATTGCGGAGCACTACCGTAACTACTAACTAAGAAACCTTTGTTTGAATTTGTATCAGCACTACTTCTGTAAATATAAAATAAAAAGAAAAACCTATTAATATAGTAATAGAAAATGAAGCTAAATATTCAAAAAAAAAAAAAAAAATATTACATTAAGTAATAAAAGTTGTTAGAAGATAACACATTAAACATCAGTTAATGGATTGAAAATCTTAATGATGTTCGCAAAACACTTTAATTAATATTGCATAATTACATAATTTAACAATTGTTATATATGTTAAATACAAATTATACTGTGCTTAAATTATAAATTTTATAAGCTTATTTCAAAATTAATATCTATGTAATTTATATATTTACCCTGAATATGTTCTCGGTCATAATAATAATTATAAGTGCCATTCTTTTAAATTATTGTATTTATTATTACATAATATTATTACATATAAAGTATTCTACAATTAAAAACATAAATATAATGTAAAAAAAATAAATATTACTCTTAGTTATTGACAACTTACGGCAACTTAATATTTTAAAAAATAAATAAAATATAAATCTTATACATTAAATAAATTAACTAAATAAATAAATAAAAATTATTTACCATCCAAAAATAGTTATTATTGTATTATTTTCAAACACTGCCAACATTGGACAAATACTGGACAAGAGCTTCTACTATTTTGTAATGCTCACTTAACTTTATATTAGAATAACTAATATCGTACAGTAAAACTTCATGAAAATCATATAAAAACTATGTGTATACGTAATATATATATATACATAATGTATATGGGAGATTCCATGTGAAGTTATCCAGTTAAAAAATAGAATTTTGTTTTAATGTATGGAATCAATAAAAAAACTACTTGAATAGAGTGTAGCTAAATTTTTAGACCTGAATTACAATTAGTACCAAAGCTGTAGCCAATCAAAAAATCGAATTTTTTGAAAAAATTGACTTTTTGGCCATGTTTATCACTTAATAATATTAAATTTGAAAAAGTTTATTAATTTCAAGAAGACTGAGTTGAAATATTTAATTTATATTATTTTAAAACTTTGAATATAGTTATAACCCTACTAAAAAAATCACATGAGAATTCACATGAATATCACGTGAATATCACGTAAGAAACTGTGTGATTTTTACGTGAGATTTTCGACCAATTTCTCACGCGATTCTCACGTGAGAAATCACGTGATATAACAAAAATTACTGCAATGAACTATTTTAATAGTTTAAAGTAAATATAATAATAAAATTTAAATAAAGTTGATGGTATTGAATATATTAATAATTTATAATAATAATAAATAAGTAAAGTATTTAATTTTTCTGAAATTTTCTTTTTGTAATTGAATTTAATTACTCTATGAGAGGATTTAATGACATATTTCAAGAGGTATAATGTATCTATATAAAATTATAATTTATTTATACAATAGTTGCTATTTTTTATTTACATTCTTATTATATATAAAAAAACATTTGTTCTAATGCGTAAGATAATTCGGTAAGGGAATTACAAACATTTTTTCGCTTAATTCAATAAATACGCATGGACCCAGAATTTCACCTGTTGGAACACATATCGTTTCAGATATTTGCGTAGCTTCTACTAAATTGCCATAGCTACATGTTCTTGTTGCAATCACTTGGCACACAGTGTATTCTTCTTTATTGTCAACTTCAACTAGAAAGTGACAAAGTTTTACAAAAATTCCATCGGACATTTGAGCGAAATAGTTGCAAGAGCGTCTATTAATTTTTTCGGATGTACTCAACAAACATCGATTAATTACAACCTTTGAGAACATTAATGTTGTTTTCCTTAAACCAAATTCGTCCACTAAATTTTGAGATATACTACGCCCCCTTCAAAAATAAGTAATGTTAGAAAGTTTTAAAGTTTTTTTAACTTGCTTTGAAGCGAGACTTTCACAAAAATCTAACAAAATTCCAGAACACTGAGGATATACTTTTTGCTCCAGAATTTTGATTGAATTCTGAATATTTATACTTCTTATAATTTGTAAAATTACACCTTTAGCGCTGTGAATTGACAATAGTAGTTTATGATTTGCTGATTCGAAAGGAAAGGCTAAGTGTGCCCACAAAGGCCCCCAGTTATAAACACTTTGACCAATATGCAGCAACTGGTGAACATTATATGTCATACAAGTTAGATCATACATATCTTCTGCTTGTGAAACAAACATAATATACAGCATATCGTTAGCACGATTTAATTCTGCATACGTTATATCTGTATTTAAAAGTATAAACAAACTTTCTACTAGAAGCGCCCAATGCTTTAATAGTCTGGAATTTCTTAAAGTAGTAGTTAAAACAGGTATACTGTAGAAGAGAAGCCAATTCTGCCATTCTACAGCTTTCCATAAGCCACGTTTAGATAAGGGTCTAGTTAATCGTTGTAAATGCATTGGGACCTTAATTGTTAGCATTACCTGATCCATGTGTTTAACATCATTACGTGTTACATATTTCAAAAGGTATTCTGTAAATTGCATTGCTACTCCAGCTAAATAACAATGCATATAGTCTGGTGTGGATCCTTCTACTATGTCAAAATAACGTAAATTTAATAGAGGTGATGCATTTTTAATGCCGAAAACTGGATTTTCCTTTTCCACTGCATTCTTTGCATACTCTATCATATTTTGTCTATTTCTATTTTGCGATGGAGGCACTAGAAATGGATATCTCATAGATCCTCCATAATGTTGACCAGCATGGTAACACCAATCGCAACCATACTTTGCATTAAACTGGCTTGTGCCATTCATAGGTGCACGGGCAGTAGTATCAACACACGCTAGTAATGCGAATATTTTTATTTGACGTTCTTGACTTTTTATAGTACATGGGATTCCTATCGTTGATAAATAATTCATACTTTCAACAAACATATCCATAAATATCGTCATATCAGGTTTATTTCCAAACCATAAACCACAAGTGATGGTACTGTTAAGTCGATCGTGAATGGGAATTTCATTTATCATAAGATATATTGGCCAGATTGACGCAGTTGAAGACTTGAAAACCGGTGCTCCATCAGTGTTGAATACCGCAGTTAAATATGCTAAGCAATCAATTTTACTAAGTTTCTTTACAAAATCCCTATAAAGTTTTCCATCGTATATGTCTTTGATATGATCTTTCTTATGAATCCTCTGTGATACGATGTATTCATAATAATCTTCGTGTGATTCTACATAATTGCGTATAGTATTAGTATTAGATACATCTATAATGGCGAAATAACAGGTATTAGATGGATTCGTTACATCTACTTCAGTTTTGCAAATTGTACACTTAACAATTTTATTTAATTCACCAAATATACCTAAATATTTGGAGCAAAACGGACAAACTGCATGTAAAGTATAAATGTTATTGATGTTACACATTTTATCCAAATCATGAGTAGATTCTGGTAAAATTCGCAAGCTGCAAGTTGAATTGACAAATTTAAATAATTTTAATGCAGCTGTTATTGGCAACCTATTAACGGATGCATATTTTAGAGACATTAATAACAGTTCTGCTGGACTTTTATCGATAGTTATAGCAATTGAATCGAATAATTGAGTTTTATTAAATAATTCCATAGTACAGTTTGATTTATCAATTTTCTCCAAAAGCTCCAAAAATTCGTCATCACTACTATCGTCACAATCATTTGTAATTTTGCTCAAAAAATTTTCCTAGAAAAAAGTAATTATTGTACAAAATTGTATTTAAATCATATTATTGCAAAGAAAAACATGCAAAGAAAAAGCTTTATACAATATATAAAAAAGAGATAATATCAATTGACTGATTGATTGCATATTTTTATGAGTATGAGTATCTTAGCTCTGGTTACCCCTTAACACAATTCATCCCAAAAGTCGAAAATTTTTCCTAAATTTTTACCGCTCTAACTTTTTACATAATCAGACTAAAAATAATTTTTATACCCTAGTAGAAATAAAAGCATTTATAAAACGTTTTTTTTTACCAATAACTGGCCATTTGGTCAAAAATAGCCAATAATTCTATAATTAATGGCCAAAAAATGCTTTCAGCTAACCTTAAAATGATCAATTTCCACTAGGGTATATGATTATTTTTAACTTAAAACCTGCTCTTTCAAATTCCGTGAAGAAATTTCGTTATTTGTAAATTATCTTTTTTAAAAATCGTGTGATTTTTGGCTTTTACTAAAATTTCCGAAATTTTCTGCATTTTTTATTAAGTACAATTATCAGAAATGCTAGAAATCGTTATGTAAATTTTCATGTGCTTTTTCAAATGCCGTTGAGTATGTAAAATGTGACTTTCTTTGTAAATACTACAAGCAGAATTATGCCAATTAATTAGAATCATTATAAATTATAATAATATAATGTTTTTGTTAAAACTCATTAAACATTTTTGCAAACTTCAAGATGTCGACAAGAAAAAGTCATTAACAACCTATAAAAATTTATTCGGTAATAGTCATTTCTACTAATTTCGGGTATTCTTTATACAACACAGTTGTTAAAAACATTCCAAAAATTTGATTTTTAATTAATAATTAATAAATTAAAATAAACGATTCGTTTTGAAACATTTCTTCCAATTCAAACTTACAGAGGGAAAGGAATTTTAATTTTGTTGTCGCAAATGTGCTCAAAAGTGCATAAGATATCAGAGCCTTCAAATTCGTCTACTTTTTTGGTCTATCATTTCTTTAACAAAGTGGCAGTAAAAAAACTGAAACTATAAAATTTAAATTTTTATTTCTCGGTATTTTAATTGTTTTGCTAAAATTATACAAATTGGTGATTTTACGTCAAGTGGGCAGATCAAAATTTTTTAATTTTCCAAAAATTAGATACACTCTGGAAATATGCTCCAGAATATGTAATCTTGGGTCAGTAGAATCTCTATACTTTTCTCTTTTCAACAAAACTTGACCTGAGATGAGATCTTGATTTATATCAACGTTACAACAATTATTAGAAGTGAAGACAAATGATTTTGACAGGTGAGGTTGAATTTCACTTTGTCAAGGGTTTTTAAGGTGTTAAAGTAAATGAAAATATAGGTTTTACTATATAAACTATTTGTAAAGGACATAAAAGAGTAGAGAAAAGTGTTAGAGTGAAGGAATTAGGGATTTATAAGAATATTATAAAAATAACTTGTATGTTAAACGAGGAAAGCACGCCTCTTCACAGTTATTTCATAAAATTATTTTTATTGGGCAACATAGCACTGAAATAATTGTTAAAACAAATTGTAGTAGGAACAAAGAAGTAGGGAAAATATGTTTTAAGTGTTAGTTGGGGTTTAATAATTATTCGATAAAATTAACTTGTTGATGGAAACGAGTGTTCCTCGTATCACCATAGTTATTTAGCAAAATTATTGAAATATACCGTTGCAATTATTATATATTATTATTATTGCATTCCACATTATTATTCCCCATATTTATATGTAATAATTGCAGTGATAAATTTCAATAATTTTGCTAAATAACTATGGTGATACGAGGAACACTCGTTTCCATCAACAAGTTATTTTCATCAAATACTTATTAAATCCCAACTAACCATTAATACATATTTTCCCAACTTCTTTGTGCTTAATACAATTAGTACTAACGATTATCTAAATAATATATTACCCAATAACAATTATTTCATTATTTCATTCCTTCACTCTTTTTCTTTTTCTCAATTTGACGAATCTAAAAAGCTCTAATGCTTTGTACATATTTGGGACACTAAAATGGTTGAGATGTTAAATTTTTGTGTTTTTATATAAAAATAAACAGATTAACGAACGAAAATAAATAAATTCTTTCAATTTCATATTATATAGTTATTATTCATATTTTTTTTATTAAAACAATTCAACCTCTACAGAAGTTATTTTGCTATTATTCATATTATTAGTGTTTAATGCTTTCCTAATGTAATAATTATATAAATTCTAATCACTAAACGTCCATAAAATTTCATTGAATAATACTTGAATAAATAGTAACATATAAGTTTATAACATATTTTAATTAATTATAACCTCAAAAAAGGTTTAGCTATTTATAGTTATATATAGACATATTTAGTTATATTATTAACACTAATTTGTATTTTTGTAACTGTACATTTCTTGCAGCATCTACGTATTAATCATTATTACTAAATTATATTACATTATTGTAAGAACAAGCAAGTACCTATAATAATATATACTAGACCTAAACTACTATTTTTAAATCCTTAAATCTTGGCAGTTGCTTATATATTTTTAGTAATAATTTTCAGTAAATAAAATTATAAATAATTTAAAGAAAATATCTTATTCTAATCGGTTTATTTGTATCCATAGAACATTCAGGATGATTTGTGATTCATTAATGAAGAGTTTCTAGATAAACATTCACTGATAAATTATTTCAACTATTAATCTTACAAAGACTCAAACTGCTATTTGTATTAACTATTCATTAATGGGGTTCACTTTGTATTAAAAAAAAGTAATATTGTAAAAAGTTTTTCTTTGCTTCTGTGTACTTTATCAAAATTAATTTACTATTAAACTTATGTTTATAAAAAAATAAAAGATTGATAATTTTGTAGAGTAACACATATCATTAACTTACATAATCAACATTTGGTGTGATAAAATCCATTTTGTCGTAAAATTCATTATTCATAATAACTCCAAGGCTGTTATTGTCGCTGTGAATACTGGATTGAACATCAATGTCAACTTCTACATTATTTATTTGTAGGGAACTCTGATTACAATCCAGCTGTAAAAATTAAAATATTATTATAATATAATGTGACTAAATATCGACGGCTGAGAGGAATAACCACCTATCTCAGCGTCTAGTTCGAAAACCACCTATTTCATCGTCTGTTTCGAAAACCACCTATTTCATCGTCTGTTTCGAAAACCACCTATTTCAGCGTCTGTTTCGAAAACCACCTATTTCATCGTCTGTTTGGAAAACCACCTATTTCGTGAGTAGATTTTTTGTTTTAAATTTTGTAGTGGCAACACTGGAAAATTTTGAAATGCTTTTTTTTAAGTCGTATGCTATTCAAACCTGTGAAAAAATATAAAACTAACACTATTAAGGTGTATATAATAGGATAGGGCTTTGGTAATTGCAAAAATGTGCACAAACTTTTTTTTTTAATATTATTAAAGTGCAACCTCCATTTTTTGCTCTTTTAAAATTTGTTCATTTATAAAATAGATCCTTTCATTTAGTACGCATGCATTATAAAACACTAAGACATCATCTCTTTGTTTCGCTACGAAGATTGTCTCATAGATCCGTCACATTGACCGCACCTAGACGTTACTGAAATGACATTATAATATTTCGACTTTTGATTGAAGAGTCCACTATAAGTAGGTAGCGACTTTTATTATTGTTTACAAGACGAATTATAATAGGTTGCTGAGAACGTTATGTGAAATTCGATTATTGTGTTAAACATTATTGTATTATTGAAGCTTACCTGATCTCCATTGTAAACTCGAAAATTCTGTTGTAGATTTGGCAACTAACGTCAAATGTTATAATATAAATTATAATTATAATAACAAAACCAAAAATGTTAAAAGTTGAGTTTCAAGATTCCAGTATAATTTTTGTTATTGTTCAAATATTATTATTAATATTAATTTTTCGGTCTTTAATAATATTTAAAAAAAAAGTTTGTGCACATTTTTGCAATTACCAAAGCCTTATCCTATTATATACACCTTAATAGTGTTAGTTTTATATTTTTTCACAGGTTTGAATAGCATACGACTTAAAAAAAAGCATTTCAAAATTTTTCAGTGTTGCCACTACAAAATTTAAAACAAAAAATCTACTCACGAAATAGGTGGTTTTCGAAACAGACGATGAAATAGGTGGTTTTCGAAACAGACGCTGAAATAGGTGGTTTTCGAAACAGACGATGAAATAGGTGGTTTTCGAAACAGACGATGAAATAGGTGGTTTTCGAACTAGACGCTGAGATAGGTGGTTATTCCTCTCAGCCGTCGATATGTAAGGTGTTATTAAGCAGAAACAGTAAAAGATCAGTAACAATAGAAAAAAATTTAGGTATATTCTCTCGCTTTGAATTAATATTTGAAGTTTCCGAAGCGCTGAATATGAATATGAATTGAATACGATTTTGAATAAATAATTAGAATTATTAATGTATTCATTAATCAGAATGAAATTCACACGTTTAAAATATAAATAAAAATTAATTATTTAACTATACATATCTCAGCTGATTTGATTTTGGATCTTATTTTTTTGACTGCATATGTTGATATTGGTGACATCGAATATAAATACTTTTTTTTTGATGACATTTTGCAGTGACAATAAGCATGAAATCTCTTATCAAAAATGTAAATCTGAAATTACAATGAAAACTACAAAATTTGTAATTTATTACCATAATTTTGTCACATATCTGCAAGATCAGTCGTTAAACTTATACTTATATATTACCATCATTGTTTGGTTATAAACTCAACACATGATGGCAAGGGCAAAATTCGAAATACCCCTGCACTTGGGCTCAGTATCACGGAACGTTCCGAAATGTTTTGATACATCTTGCATTATACGTCATTTTATTTGCCAATTAATCGATGTGATTTCGTTGATGCTCAACTAAAAAATTTATCTGATCAATTCATAGAATGTTTAACTTTATTTTAAAGAGAGGATTTATACAAAAATTGGTTTACATTTTTTTATATAAACTCTTATGTACTACATAAATTGCAATACATTTTGGAACGTTCCGAAATGTAAATAGGATGCATTTCGGAATACGTCCATAGAGAAAGTCTCCGGAGTGGGTATTCTCGTCGTGTGAAAACACCTTGATTCACTCATACGCACACGTAGAAAGCAATTATATAGTGTTGGAGGTTTTCGAATTTCGATAAAACAAATTGATCGTAAGTTAAGGGCATTTCAATTATAGAAGGTGTAAGAAGGTTATGTAGGAATACCGGTGTATTAATTTAAAGTGATTAATATATCTATATATTTGCTAGTAAGTAATGGAACCTCCAGAAGATGTTACGATAAATTTTGCAGAAGTGGTTTTTTGTGACGACAAGAAACAAAAAATTGTGCCTATCGATATAATTACTTATGCACGAAATGATGAAAAACAACATAAATATTATGTTCGATGGTATTATTGTGGTCCAGAAGGAGATTCATGTAATCAAGAACAGTGTACTCATCCACACAGTACTTACAGTGCTTATATTTATCATATAGGTGGTAAGTTGAATTTCAATTAATGGTTTTGAAATAAAAAAAGTTGTTAATACAAGTTTAATATATAAAATTAATAATAATTGTTTTTTAATAGAATCGATAAAGCATGTCCAGGATCAAATCGAATGCGACCACAGAAAAACATTTCCTAATAGAAAGTACGTTCTAAGTAGCACAAGTGATTCTGAAACTGACAAGCAAATAAACAAAACAGCTAATTTGGTATGTATATAAATATATATTCTTTCCTCGCTTTCAACTTAAATTATTTAATTAACTTTTATTACTATTATTTAATATTATCTAACTTTTTATTATTTAGATTCAGAATGCAGAAGAAAAAAAACGTGCAGTATTAAAAAAAAGGAATGAAAATATTCTTAGGAAAATAAATGTTTCGCATGCACCAACTTTTACTGATGATGAGGATGATGATGATATAATTCAATCTAATAATAATGATGAATTTTTAATTGATTCTGCTGACGGTAACTTTGGAGTTAATGCGAACACTAGTCAAGTAAAAGAGTGTTATGTTCCGCTAGTAAGCACAAATGTTTTATCAGATTGCAATGCATCAAAACAAACAATGGTACGTAGAAACATGTTTGGTATTTTTTAAATGTTTTCTTTATGATAAAATGATTGATATTAAATTTATATAATTGAAATTAGTCATCAGATTCTTTACGTGCTACCTCAGCAAGAAAAACAAAAATATCGAATACTGCACGTAAAAGTTTTCCACAAGCCAAAAATTTAACAGCGTCTCAACCACCAGAAGTACAAAATAATGTGTCTGTTGATGATTCGTTTCCTGAACTTGATGATCTACTCAATAGAAACTGTAATCAGAATGATGAACAATGTAAGTACAAATGTCATATATATATATATATACGTACACATTGCAGATAATGTACATGTCAATAATGTCTCATCAACTTGATATTGATGAACGCAGTCCGGGTAATGGATCGTCGCACTCTTCGGATGCTGAAACTACTTCTGGTAATAGGGATGAAAGAAACTAAGTTAATCAAAGTGAGTATAACGACAGAACACACATTCACGTATTGGGTGTTGATACTTCACTATATCTTTGAAACATTTAATTTATGAATTCTAGGCTCGTACAAAAAAATTTCTTATTTTATTCGTCAGTGCGTAAACTACTATGAACATGCAAGCGATGATCATGCAGCCAATGAAAAGCAGAAGCGATATAACTTAGATCAGCACAGCAAGGTTAACATTTTATGATTTTTACTTATTAATCATTTCTTCTAATTTATATACACAGTTTTCTATTAATACAATTTCTAAAATCCTACACTCTTAAGTACTTAGATCATATATAAATAAGTTTATTTCTATTTACTAGATTTATTTAGGCGAAGGGATTACCATCGATCCTCTCAAATGGGATTTGGCTCTTATTCAAAAACCAAGCATATTTTTGTGCGAACTAGCTACAGTCATTTGGAAACCTGTAAACTTAGCTAACAGAGCCCTAGATTTAACTCGCCCGATTCAAAATATTCCAGGCAGATCACCAGTGAAATTGGTAGAACCAAATTTGTTACGCTTATATATAAGTAAGTTTCTTTAGTCTTTCCATATCTATATTATGATTTAAAACATTGAATGATTTCAATTATATTATTTTCAGGTCTATATAATGACTATCTTAAACAGAACAAATTGCTAAATTCTCGTCAACGTGCTACTTTCTTAGCAAAATGCATCGAAGTTTTAAGATATAAAATTCGAGACCTCCGATCAGCTGCTAAAAAAAGTTTAGAGCCACGAAATCGCAATAGTCCGCGAAAACGATTAAGATATAATTATCAATAGAATATAACAATATTCATTTTAATTATATAAATTAAAATGTTCTGTTAATTTTTTTGTTATGTTTAAAATCTCTATAGGAGATTCAAAAACTCATTTATTAATGTAAGAAGTTTAAATGTTCCTTCGATAATCAATTTGAAACCAAAGTCACTTGTCATAAAATTCAATTTTGACCGCTGAATCAAAAATGAAATGTGTAAGATTTTTGATCCAGTGGTTCAAAGTAGTTTTTATCACAAGTGACTTTGGTATAAATTAACTATTGTTACGTACGTAACTTGAGATTGAGTGGGATTCAGGTTGCGGTTTGCCACCAACCGAAGCTGGTAGGCACGATTGGAGGATCGGGTTGAATGAAAAAGATGAAGTCCCTTTTACTGTTCTTTTATTCTTCCTAATTTAGGAGAAAGGCCTCTGTGTGCGTGTGTGTGTGTGTGTGTGCGAGCTTGACTATTCGTGCGTCGATCGTGGTGCGTCAACGGATCTCTTCTGTTCGACCGCTTCGTCTGGACGCTGGGTCTGATCTACGACTGCCTGGTCGGGGCGTCGGTTCTTCTCTGTCCGCCTCGTGTGGACGATGGCTTGGATCTGCGTCCGCCTGGTCTGGGCGATGATTTTGTTCTTGTGTGACCGTCTGGCCTGGGCGCTGGCTTCGTTCTCCGTCCGCCTCGTGTGGGCGATGGCTTGGTTCTGCGTCCGCCTGGTCTGGGCGATGATTTTGTTCTTGTGTGACCGTCTGGCCTGGGCGCTGGCTTCGTTCTCCGTCCGCCTCGTGTGGGCGATGGCTTGGTTCTGCCCCGAGTTCGGCGGATCGGCTGCTCGAGGAGCGTTCCGCCTGTGGTGGGAGGCTCCTGGAGTCAGCGTTTCCTTGCTGCGTGGGTTCGGGGTTTTTCCGTAGATACTCCGTGGACAGTGCCAAAATTGCTATGGTTGCAATATTGGCCTGGCAACAAATATCTATAGCTTGTTGGACGAATCGCGTCCGAGTAGCTTTCCGCGAAGGCTGCGTGGTCAGCGCGAGTCAGCGCGACGTCAACGATGTTCGCTGTCGATCGGACCGGATGCAATATGACGCTTAACTATTTATTGCGCCATCGCAAATGGTTTTGCTGCGGTAATTGAAGTATTGCGCGGTACACGTAGATCCAACATGATCTTGGATCGTACGTTACACGTCCGAAGCCGCGGTGGCGACGTCCTCGTCGTCGGTTAAGTCGTTTTGTTAAGTGTGAATAGAGAGAAAAAATATTTTTTTTTTGCATACGAATTGTGTGTGTGGTGTGGATGGTGTGTATTTTTATGTGTGGGTGCATGGCCGTGTGTCATTTTACATTTGTCTTCGTAGGCCTTTCTCCTTGTCGTACAATTTTTCCTTTGTATTAATGATCTATATGTGTATGTATTTGCGTTACAAACGATTTATTTCTTGTATAACGTATTATATGTGTTTGTGTTGCGTGTGAGTATTGTGAAATGTGATTTTCCTTTTGATTCGGCTTTTTTGTATATCATGCATGGTAGTCATGCGGTTCGGTGACCGATATTTCTTGAACTCGGTCGGTCAGCTGTTTTGGGTTTTCGCTTACAATTATGGTGCTTTTAAGTAGTTGCTTCTAATGAATTGAGTTTACATGAGTTTCTAGATTGGTGTTCGCGTGTCTCTTGTGTTCGCGACATTTTGGGAATATTGTTTCCAAGCCACAACTAATTATACGGATAATTCTATGAGGATCACTCCGAAGGGTTCGGATGTGTGTTTAAAAAAAATACAACAATTTGTTTTCACTGATCTATACTTTTGGTGCGCTATTTTTGCACTGTCTAATGTAGGATTAATTCGGATTTATGCGAGTCGCTCTGCGCGTTGCTGTCTGTATTAGTGAAGCAGATTCCGCGGTGTTCAGAGCCCCTTTTCCTTATTAAGTTTCAGATTGACAGCTATACATTCATTTTGAGTATTTTATTGTTGTTAAGTTAGGAGATAATTTTAGTTATTGTAATTAATTTAGTTAATTGTTTATGGTTTTCGGTGGTTAATTGCTATTATCTGTTTGGTTTTCTTATAGATTCAAGTTGTGTTTGAAAAATAACTGAAATATAATATTTAAAAAATTTTTGAGAAATTGTAGTTATTTACCAAGTTTGTAGTTTTGATTATTTATTTATATCAATTCGTCAATGAAAGAAATGTAAACTCTTGATTAAAATATATCCAAAGTCACTGTGCGGGCAGACAGGGTGAGGTATCGCAAGAATGAGCCAGTTTCAAAAGTAAACAAATCGACTATAACTCGATAACGCTTGCTTGGATCGATCCGGCACAAGGTGCATTCGATTCCTTGATCAAAATTAGAGTTTAGAAGTCCTCCACCGAATTTTCGAAAAAACGCTTCCTTTTCGAGTTTTGTGGCGTTAAAGTGCATCCAGTAGCTCGCGACTCGGAGCGCATGCATATGCACTGTACTAGTGTGCGTGCCGGCGCAACTTCACGTATACCACTACGGCTTTTCTACTCGTCGGTGCGTGTACGTGGGTCGCGTTAGTGTGCGTGCGGTGCAACCTGCCGGCTGCTGAGTAGCTCGTGGCTCCTTTTTATTTTACTTTTTTGTTATTTTATGTAATTTCGTACATTGGAGTATGTGGCCCTCTTTATTTATTTATGGTTGTTGTTATATTAAAAGTCGAAAATCTTAATTGCTATAACTTTTGATCTATGGCCTCTTTTCCTCGCGGAGAAGTGTCGTATTACTCGTACAGTAAAGAATTTTCATTTTTCGATTAAAAATTGTTATTACTATTTGCTTTCATCTTTTTGGGTTAATTTTACTATTATAACAATTTATTTTTCAGTAGTTGCAAAATTGTACGTATTTTTAGAAAATATTTTCGAATTTGTAGAAACCAAGTACCTATAATTTTGCAACTAAGGTTGGTGATTATTATTTTTGATAAATAAGATTTTTGAAATTTTTTATTAACAATAATTGTCAAATTGTTTATATTTTTGCTCTCTTATTTGGCTAGAATTTTTCTTCGATTTTGAATTATCTGTTGAACGTGTGATCCGAAACTATATAGGTGTTTTCGTTGCGCGGTCAATTTTGTTAATTAACAAATTCATATCTCGATTTCTATCCAGGCTATGATGGTGTGCTTTGGTGTAGTTTGTTAACTTAAGGGTAAGGTTTCTATTGTTGCAAAAAGAAATTTTTTTGTTAATTTATTTATTTATGTTTTTTAATTTATTTATAAATTTGTTTATTATAACAAGGGTATATTTTTATGAGTATGGATTGTTTGGTATACGAGCTTTACAAAACTACATGGGTGATTTGGTCGAGTGTTTATAATTGTTAGATAACAAATTGATATCTCAGTTCCTAGTGGTTTTATGGTAATCGAATTTGATTTGATTTTGTTAATTAAGGTTCCGGTTATTATATTTCTCAACATAAAGTTTTTGCGATTTATTTGTTAATGGGATTTAATTTATTTATAAATTGTTTATGACGAAAATGACCTGTTATTCTGGGTTTGGATTGTTTAGTGCATAAATTATTAAGCAGTTGTAAACGTCTGTGGCGCGTCCGTTAGCCGCGCCAATAGGACCGCACTACAGTTCATTAATCGCCGAATTCTTATTCGTGAGGTAGTATTCGATTGCTTTTGCCAGTTATTTATTATTAATTAGTACGATTGATGTTTTGTGTATGTGTAATTATAAAATAGTATAATTGCGATTTATAATAATAGTTGTGTGATTATAATTGTTGTTATGATTTGGTATTATGTGGTTAATAAAAAATGAATAACTGATGCGCGCTTTGAGCGCGTCCGTTAGCCGCGGTAATATGTTTCTGCTAAAGGTCTTGAGTACCCGTCCTGTTACCTGTTGTAGTAGGTAGTGCTTTGATGTCGGAGGCTCGTTTGATAGTCGGTGGTGTCCATGGTGGTTTTTCGCGCGGTGGTCTTGCATTTACTGTTAAATATTTTATCAATTTCTCGCTATTTGGTGGAGAATGCGCGGGCTTACTGTTGGCCGATGCTTCGATTTTGTTGCCGTTGCCTATGTCTAGTTCCGCTTGTTGATCGATATCCGTATTATAATTTGCCTTTAGATTCTTGGGTTTCTTGGGTATTATTGCTGGAATGTCGCTCGATGCATGCTTACTGATATCGATGATAGAGCTAGGATTCTCGAGCGTAAGTTGCGCTGAATCGATCCTAGACGTCCCTTTTGTATCGTTCGAATGGTGTCTGGGTTCATCTGTCGTTGGCAGGAAATTGACACTTCTTACATCGGAAAGAATTGTTGAATCTACGAGTTTCGCGCTCGGCTTTAATTGGTTCGTTTCGACTGTTTTGTGTCCTCTGCTTATTTCCCTAATATTTATACGTATACACTTTTGTCCGTCCACCTCGTTTTCCTCGACGTCCACGATAAATCGTGAGCGTAATCTGTTTAAGAGTTGATGCAATGTGTTTTTCATATTATCCGAATAACTTGTGTTAGATTCGACAATAGAGTTTCGGGTATCTGAATAACGTTCGTTCCTTTCGATCTCGGGCGCGTCGGATTGCTCATTCGGTACGTCTATCGTTGCAGCTTCGTCTGTATGTATAATAGCAATCGGATCTAGGTTGCTAGGGATAGCCTCATCTTCCCAGAATATTTGCGTTTGTGACACTTCGGTGCAGTCCGTTGGTTGCTCGTTAATTTGAGGCGTACTGGTGGCCTGTATGCCCTTTTGTAGGTTATTCTCTTTCCGCAGATATGCGAGTTTTCCGTCTGTTCTCCCTTGACTGAGTATCGGTTCGGTCTGATTATTTTTGACCTCTGATGACCATTGAGTATATGGTTCTCGGGCCAGTGATTCGGCCAATATGGTTTCGATCCTTGCACGTTCTCGCGAGCCGAGGCGGTAGGTTCCGTTCGCCTTGAGTTTTAGTTTGACGTTGGTGAGAATGCTGTCGAAAGGGCACGTATCTTTGTAATCCACTATGTAAGTGCTAGTTTTACGTGGCGCTTGAGTAAGCCACTGTATGCGTAGTCTGCTGTCGTCGTGGTGAGCGTTTTGCAATGCTATGCATAAATAGAATCCTCCTTTGGAGTTTCTTACGGCTAGCGTTTCGCCTTTGTAATACCTCAGCGAGTCTTCCGGTAATCGTTTTGCTTGTTTATGGTCGCTGTCTGAACTGTCCGTGTTGGATCTGGTGCGTTTGGAACGTTGCGAACGTAATTCTAGTTTTAAGATCTCTACTGGTTCCTTAAAATTAATTGTCGAGTTGGTTACGGGATCTTGTGTCTCTGCTAATTCATACAACTGTGCTCGCGGGAGTTCCGGATTTATTTCGTTTGCTGCGACGATCGGATTTCGAGACAATGCGTCGGCGTTGCAGTTTTTCTCGCCTGGTCGGTATATGACAGTGAAGCGGTAGCCTTGAAGCGAGGCTTTCAGTCTGTTGAACCTGAGATCCGGTTTTTTCGTTGTATGAAAATGCTTTAGCGGTTCGTGGTCGGTAATCAAAGTAAAGGCTTTCGAGTATAAATAATGGGAAAACTGGTCTTTCGCGAAAACTACTGCTAGTAATTCCTTATCGTAAGTAGAGTACTTTAATTCGCTGCCATGGAGGCACCTAGACGCATATGCGCACGGACGATCCTTTCCAAGCTCACCTTGGCTGAGAATCGCACCGATTGCGTAATCGGACGCGTCGGTAGTCACTATGAATGGTTTATCGAGATCGGGGGCGATAAGAACTGGTTCGCTGCAGAGTGAATCTTTTAACATATTAAAAGACTCCTCTTGTTCCTTTCCCCAAACAAATGGCTCGTCTTTGCGTAAGAGCTTAGAGAGCGGTTGAGCTACTTTTGCAAAGCTTTTTATAAACCGTCTATAGTATCCTACGAAGCCTAGCCATTGTTTTACCTTTTTGGCGTTGGTTGGTGTTGGGTAGTTTCGGACTGCGACCAATTTCTTTGGGTCGGTCTTGATGCTTCCTCCCCCTACTATGTGACCAAGTACGCTAGCCTCGTTTTTAAGAAATTGACATTTCTTTGGTTCTATAGTGAGGTTTGCGTCTACTAAGCGTTTAAGTACTCGTCTCAATCGTTTTCCGTGTTCTTCCAGTGTTTGGGCGTATACCATTAGATCATCCAGATATACCTGTACTTCTCTTCCTTGAAGACCTGCTAAAGCTAGCGACATTGCCCTTGAAAAGGTTGCCGTAGCGTCGCGTAGCCCCATGGCCATGCGTTTATATTGTAAGTGCTGTTGTGCGTGGTTCCCGAGCGGTGCTGAAAACGCGGTGTAACCTGCTGAGTCGGGGTCCATTTCTATCTGGTAGTATCCGCTTTTTAAATCCATAACTGTTATAAAATTGGCTGCTGCAAGGCTCTCTAAAATGTCGCTAGTAAACGGCAGTGGGTGGCAGCTACCTACTGTTGCTTCGTTTAGCTGCCTAAAATCCGTAACTAATCTCCATTTTTTATTTCCTTGCGCGTCCGGTTTCTTGGGGACAATCCACATAGGCGATGAGTAGTCCGCGGTGGACGGTTCAACAACGTCTTGATCAATCAATTTTTGTATTTCTAATTCCATTTGTTCTCTTAGCGCGGGTGGGTATCTGTATCTTTTTGCTTTTATCGGTTTATTGGTAGAGAGCTGTATTTTATGCGTTACCAAATGAGTGGCCGGGAGCGGTTCTCCTTCAAGGCCGAATGCTGCGGGAAATTCGTTTATGATTTCTCTTACGTGTTCCATCTCTTCTCGATTGCAGCCATCTAAATCGGCTAATTGCATTATTTTATCTACTCGTTTTGCTCTTTTCCAATCATCGTATAATAATATTTCGTTTAAATCGCGTACTTCGGTGTGAGTGTCGCGGTTTTCGCTTACTAGGCGTCTTATGCACGCGCCTTGCGATATTCGATCGCTTTCTTGGCCGTCCTCGGCGGCATTTTCGGTCGTCCAATGTTTAACAGTTTCACATTCATGCAATTTTACTATGGGTACGGGAATATGTATAGATTCGGACGTTAGGTTAATGCATTCGGCAAATACGCTGCCATTGTGGTTTTCTGCTACGAAGTTTCCAAATAATACTCCGTCCTTTATAAAGGTCAGTGGTACCCAACCTATTTTAACTTCCGTGTTAAGTACTCGTGCGCTTATTACTCTTCGCATTCGCGGAGGAATCTCAATGGTTTCGCTAACTTCGAAGGGTATTACCAGGTTCCCTAATTTTAAATTCATCGCGACGGCGTCTATCACGCCGGAAAATTCACTTATTACATCCCATCCCAGCAATCCGTTTGTGCTTATGGGGAAATCGTCTGATACAACATGTACATTGCATGTGATACCGTTTAAATTCAATAATGCTTTACCTATCGTATATGATGAACCTGGCGTAACGCCTCTTACTTCGATAACCTGACTCCTATCAATAAATGTTTCGGGTCTTAAAAGCCCTTGTTTAATCACGGAAATATCAGCGCCAGTGTCGGCGAAAAACCTTATATTTTTTATTGTTGTATTCTTACTTTCTAGAACCACAATGGGAGGTTGCCGTCCCGTTTTTAAAAAATGAATGTTGGCTATTATTGTGGGCGACGTAGGCGTGGCTATACCCACGCTTACGCGCTCGGTGCCTGAGGGTAGCGCCGAGCGTCCAGCGAGTTTAAATCGCCGCTCATAGAGTGTCTTTGCCCTTGGGTTGTTCCGCGATTATAATAATATTCTTCGTCACTACGACGTGGACCCGTGTACGTGTCTCGCGAATATTCTCTGTCTCGTTGCCCTATTGGATTACCGCGTGAATATTGGCGATTATCGTTGCTGAATTTTCTGTAATTTTCGTTGTAATCGAAATTTTTGCGATCTCCGTCGCGTCGAGTATATTGGTCTCGACGTTGATAATTCGTTGGACCGCGGTCGATTTCTCTCCTATAACGTTGTTGCTGCGAGTAATTTCCCTGGTTACGGTAGTCGCTAAATCGAACTCTGTTTTGTTGGTTTGAATACCCTGGGTCTCGATTGTTGTTTCCGTTGTTTACGATATTAGTCCCAACCCTATTACTCCGTAGATCTCTCTTAAGATTTATGCATTCGGTATATACATGGCCCGGCCTTTTACAGTAATCGCAAAAGAGTATCTCTATTTTCTTTTTCCTGCAATCCTGCTCCTCGTGAGTGGTTGCGGCGCGATAAGTACACTTTTTACCTTGTAGTGCTTCTGCTAACACTTTTAAGATAGTTGCAGACTCGGCAGCTGGTGTTGGGATCTTTGGGCCCGGATTTGTTGACTGGTAAGATACGTTTCCCGGTTGGTGTTGATGCGCGTTGGCGCGGCGAGCCGCTTGAATAGACTCGAAATCTGCGGCCGTTCTTATTGCTGCGCTAAGCGTTTCGGGACGCTCGCTGCGTACCTGATGGTCTAATGGGTGTTGCAAGCCGAACATGAATTGTTGTAAGGCTTGGCGGTCTGCTTCCTTACGCCTGCATTCGCGATCGCATGTCTCTAAATTCGGAGCCGATTCGCATATAGTGAGTAACCGATTATGTAGTTTTTGAACCCTTAGTCCAAAATCTACTGCACTCTCGCCTGGAAGTTGGTTAACTAATTTGATCTCGGTCATAACCTGATCTGCCAGCCCTACGTTTGTGTACTGCGTGGTTAGGTCTGATAGGAGGGTTTCTAGATTTCTATAACTAGTCAATCGAGAGGTATAACCGTCCGCTGCTCTGCCCGTTAATTTGCCGGCGAGCGCGAGTAAAATGTCTCCCTCGTGTTCGGGCCCTAGTGATTCCAAGGCGCGTCTAACTGAAGAGCAGAATAAATTTAGATTATCCGGCTCACCGTTAAAAATTGGAATGAGATTTATCGCCTGCGATATAGTTAGACGATTCACGCGTGCTGAAGGTGCAGTTATGTTATTAGTAACATGATCGCTGCGGATGTCACTATTATTATTGGCGTTACTAAATGCGTTCTCTGTAGCTTTTCCGTTTGTCAAAGGGAATTCACGATATGGTGTCGATGCAACGGGCTGATTCGGATGTATTAAAGTATTTGGATTGATTGCGGATTGATTAAGTGAGATTGATGCTGAGTTTTGCATCATTTCGGATAATTGTTTCTGTACCGCTATAATATATTGCAATGACTGATTCAGTAGTGCGTGATCTAGCCAGGGAGTTGAAATCGGTTCTGTTTGCGCCTTTAAGGGTTC
Organism: Theocolax elegans; assembly: GCA_026168455.1. Classification (NCBI taxonomy): domain Eukaryota; kingdom Metazoa; phylum Arthropoda; class Insecta; order Hymenoptera; family Cerocephalidae; genus Theocolax; species Theocolax elegans. The sequence goes on along the minus strand of CM047431.1, from coordinate 36,425,479 downwards.
TGTTAATCGTGCGGTCGCGGCGGTCGAATGTGTTAACTTGTTATTGTATATCGTTCCTTCCGTTAGGGCCTCCGGCTGACACGTACCGGTGCTTATATTTGTTACGAGGTTACGAATTGCATCGGGAGGATTTAAAGAAAAACCGGAAGCTTCTGCGTTTAAATATTCGTTCAATAAGTCGCGTTTCTCCGTAATATGTGACTGTCTTAAAGGAGTTTCTAAGGGCTCAATTTGTGATGGTCCGTCTAAGGGTGTAAATGGACGCGGTAAATTATCCGTAACGTGTTTGGCCAAAAATATAGTCTTTTCCTCTCCCGTTAATCGTTCGAAAATTTTATTAATCTTACGAAATTCGTCTGATTTGAGGTTGTTAAATAAATCATCTATACTCGGGCTCGCGCGTACGGGGGACAGTGAACTCCCGCGCTTTCTGGACCTTTTGTTATCTCTCGATAAGCTGCGTTCGCTGCGAGAGCGACCGAAAAATCCGGTGAACGACATAATTTATTGTAAAAAGTGTAGTAAGTAATAATTTTATGATTTACCGTATAGATCAGCGAAATACAGTGTAATACGTGAAATTGCAATACTACTAGCGCCTTTTAATTTAGCTAAACGCAAATATGACGATCAAAAATACGAATAAATTTGTGGCAAGGAATTTTCCCGAAATGTTTCAAAATACAAAGACTTACAACACGAAGAGAAAGCTGCGAGAGTGGATCATGATGGTGGCGTTGATCTGACGGAGCCCTCGGTTACGGATGACTTGGCGTGAGGAGAATAACGATGTGGATGGCGCTGAATCGGCGGGTTGAGTCGAAGTTCGTCCAACGGTGGAACAGTTGTTCGTGTTGGGGCAGATGCCCTTTCCCTCGGTGGAGCAGGCGCTCAAGATGGGGCAGATGCCCTTTCCCTCGTAGGAGCAGGCGCTCAAGATGGGGCAGATGCCCTTTATGATAGTACAGACGACGCTGATAAGGCCTCTGTTTAAGTTAGAACGATAATTGCTCGTTTTTTTTTGGTGCGTAGGCGGTTCGTTGACGGACTGATCCCTGTTTCTCAGTTGCCTGATGGACCTTCTACGTTGCTTAGGTGGTTGATCGTTGTGTTCTTAAATGCCCCTTCAAGTTTCGATGCGTTTTTGTGTCTCTCGACGATCCTCCTCGCAACTCCCCACAAGGGATGCCAATTTAATATTATGTTACGTACGTAACTTGAGATTGAGTGGGATTCAGGTTGCGGTTTGCCACCAACCGAAGCTGGTAGGCACGATTGGAGGATCGGGTTGAATGAAAAAGATGAAGTCCCTTTTACTGTTCTTTTATTCTTCCTAATTTAGGAGAAAGGCCTCTGTGTGCGTGTGTGTGTGTGTGTGCGAGCTTGACTATTCGTGCGTCGATCGTGGTGCGTCAACGGATCTCTTCTGTTCGACCGCTTCGTCTGGACGCTGGGTCTGATCTACGACTGCCTGGTCGGGGCGTCGGTTCTTCTCTGTCCGCCTCGTGTGGACGATGGCTTGGATCTGCGTCCGCCTGGTCTGGGCGATGATTTTGTTCTTGTGTGACCGTCTGGCCTGGGCGCTGGCTTCGTTCTCCGTCCGCCTCGTGTGGGCGATGGCTTGGTTCTGCGTCCGCCTGGTCTGGGCGATGATTTTGTTCTTGTGTGACCGTCTGGCCTGGGCGCTGGCTTCGTTCTCCGTCCGCCTCGTGTGGGCGATGGCTTGGTTCTGCCCCGAGTTCGGCGGATCGGCTGCTCGAGGAGCGTTCCGCCTGTGGTGGGAGGCTCCTGGAGTCAGCGTTTCCTTGCTGCGTGGGTTCGGGGTTTTTCCGTAGATACTCCGTGGACAGTGCCAAAATTGCTATGGTTGCAATATTGGCCTGGCAACAAATATCTATAGCTTGTTGGACGAATCGCGTCCGAGTAGCTTTCCGCGAAGGCTGCGTGGTCAGCGCGAGTCAGCGCGACGTCAACGATGTTCGCTGTCGATCGGACCGGATGCAATATGACGCTTAACTATTTATTGCGCCATCGCAAATGGTTTTGCTGCGGTAATTGAAGTATTGCGCGGTACACGTAGATCCAACATGATCTTGGATCGTACGTTACACTATTCAAGGAAAATTTAGACTTCCTAAATTAACAGATGGGATTCTGAACTTTGTATAAGAATTTTCAATATAATTTTGATACACATATTTCTCAATTTTCTTTTTTTAATCAAAATAACTGCAGCTGCAATTAATACTGCAGTGAAAATTCATTTTCTGTTTTGTTTAACGATTAAGATATAACTGCATAAAAATGAAAATTTTTTATTTAATTACAGTTTATTCCAATTAACATTAGTTTGATTAAAATGTTTCAAATTAGTATAACATTTATTTTATTCATAAGAATCAAAATGTTCTATATATTTGTTATGCCTAAATAATAATGTAATAAAAAATTCATTGTTTACTTTGTTATTAAAATTATAAATTTTATTTTTGAAATGATTAAAAAAAATAAGTTTGAGGTTGAACGAAAATGCGTTCAGAGCAGTATTCTGTATTGTATTAAAAATGTATTAATTTTATAAATAAAATAAATTTATTTAATTTTATTCTTATTCATTATAATACAACCTTTCCAACGACTACAAAGATTTATTTCATCATTATTGCTATTTTTATAATTATGATTTAATATTACCTAATTTTTAATATTGCACATGAAATTCACGTGATTTCTCACGTGAGAATCGCGTGAGAAATTGGTCGTAAATCTCACGTAAAAATCACGTGAAAATCACACAGTCTCTTACGTGATATTCACGTGATATTCATGTGAATTCTCATGTGATTTTTTTTAGTAGGGAATCAATAAAAACCTTTATAGTGAAAAAAAGGGTTGTACGATCAAAAATATTTTATCCATCCAAAAATCTAATTCATCGATAATTAATTACCTTCAAAATAATGCAAAGTTTGAGTGCGGCAGAGCATTTCAGACAAAGTTATGGTGTTTTTAGGCAAATTTCTTAAAAAAAGAGAGCGAATGCATTTTATGAAAAAAACAGACTAACCGTATACTTGCATTCAAACAATATGGCACTATTATTCCTCAATATTACTAAAATATACTATTTATTGTTAGTTACTGATACTTTTATTTAGTTATTATTTAAGTCTGATACTTTTAGTTATACCTGATATATAATTGGATTTATTGGAATTATAAAAAGTTTCAGGTATTTATCCAATTATATAACAGGTATAACTGCTTATACCTACTGTTTTTTTTTTAAAGAGCCGCGGTGGCTCATGGGTAGAGCTCCCGACTCTCACACCGAGGGTCGTGGGTTCGATCCCAGACGTGTACCTCTGAAAATTTTTTCATGTGCATTTTTCGAACACCGCGACTCAGTGGCTCGGCGTGTCACTATAATGTGACGCCAGTTCGGGTGCTTGTGCGTTTCGTGCACTTGTCAGTGCATATGAGAGGCACGGGCATCTGAACTATAGGGAACGTTAGGGACGCGAAGATGTAAAGAGGATCGCGGTGGTTCCATCGGGAGGACAGGAAACAGGACACAAGCACCACTGTTTCAACTACATGTGCTTTGTTTACAGACACACCGTTCACCTCCGTCGCTGATTAGCCCTGGCAGCATAAATAGAGCGACGTTAAATAACAAAAAAAAAAAAAATACCTACTGTTTTGTGTTTGTAAGCAACTTAAAGATTAAAAAGTATCAGTGACTAACAATATATAGTATATTTTAGTGATATTGAGGAATAATGGTGCCATATTGTTTGAATGCAAGTATACGGTTAGTCTGTTTTTTTCATAAAATGCATTCGCTCTCATTTTTTAAGAAATTTGCCTAAAAACACCATAAATTTATCTGAAATGCTCTGCCGCACTCAAACTTTGCATTATTTTGAAGGTAATTAATCATCGATGAATTAGATTTTTGGATGGATAAAATATTGATTATAACTATATTCAAAGTGGACTTGAACGTTAAATAAACATAACGAATTTATTGTGTCCGCGATTTCTAAGAATTTATTGATTTTAAATTACTTAAATATATTTGTCTTTTCAAATATTATAATTACTTTTTTCTTAATTTTTCTTAATTTATTTAATTAATAAAAACAAAGAAATGATTAACGTTTACATGTTATTAATAACATTGTAATTTAAAATAGAAGTTAATAATTCACTCTTCATGTACAAATTTCAATTTATGACTTTGTTCACCGAGTTTTTCACTTGACAAATTCATCAATTTAAACATAAAGTACATATAGGTACCATACACTACTCTAAATATACTACCAAAGAAGGCACCCGATAACACATCTTTGGAACCTAAATTAAATTTATATAATGCTCCAGCAACCATTCCACCAGCTGCATAATAAAAAAACAAAGCTTCATACAAATGAATTTCTTCAAAAATTAACAAATTTAAACAATATACATGAATGCTGCAGTATATCGAATAAATAAATTAATTATATTGTTTCATATAGACAAATTTAAGTTGTGCAATATTTTATGACATTTACTTACCTTTACTGTCCAAAATATGCGTCCCATTAATATTGTTTTACCAAATATTCTTTAGAAGGCACCTTAATGTAAAAAAATAAACTATACGGTTTTATATAAACATATGTAAATTATGTACATATGTATCTTTTTTAACGTTACCTCTTCTTTCAAAAATGTGTTTCCTATTACTTCTTTCTTGCCAAATATTTTTTTTTAAATTTTTGAGATATTTGAGGAACAACACTTTTCTCTTCAATACATTGATATTCAGAATATTAGAATAATATCTAAAATTTAACAACTATAAATACATTTTAAATTTATTATTAGAACATATATGTATATGCAAAATAATAATTCTGCATACTATAATTACAATTCTAATTATTATTATTATTATTTTATATAATAATAAAAATCACCAACGGTGCGAGGGCGAAGCGCGAGCTATATTCGGTCGTGCCTTATAAATTTCTGTTCTCAGGCAAGAGAACAGAAACTTGCGCGCGATGCGCCCGGGGGGTTGGCGCGCGACAGCGCGCAGGGGGGCTCGGCCCCCCTAGTTTATTGTATTTTTTACATTTTATTATTATTTTTTTAAAATACTTAATAAAAATAAAAATGCTCTTTTCAAATAAATTTCTCACAATTCGGCAATTGCTTGAAACAAATTAAAATTCAAATGAATTACAAAATTAAGAAATAGCGCCTGGAAACACTTAGCAGACGGGTGGCGCAAGTATTATTTTAATTTAAAAGAATAAATAAAAGATACTTCCTTGATGGAAGTTTGAAATGTAGAAATAATTTTTTATTTTAGACAATAGATACGATTTCTGGTTATTTGAATACCAAATATCTTTTTAAGGTATTTATTTTATAGAAAATGAATATAAGTTTCTGTCGAATCAATTCTATAATAAAATTTAAATATAAGTATTTATTTTTATTTAGTTTATTAATAAATAGAATTTCGGGTAAATTATTAAGTTGACTGGTTAAAGCAATCGTTATTACAATCCGAACTATAAATTCACGAGTATAAAATGCAATGAAAATAAGTATTTGTACAAATATAATTGTGCAGATTATTACCAATAACTTTAATATTATAACTCACAATTGTTGCAAAGAAAAATTGTGATTATAATCAACAAACTACAATAATAAAATTTACTATTCAAAAACTAATATGACGTATTTTATTTGACAACATTTAATTACTTAGAAATGTTTACGAAATAAGTTTTAGTTGCACATAAGTTATATTATGAATTTTTAACTCTAGATTCAAAAACCGTTAGCACACATAATTAAACAGACTGCAAATAAATACTACACATTTATCATATAAATATTACTAAAATTTTACATATCAAGTTATATTATTTTATTTATTTTAATTACATACATTGAAATTTATTTGATTATATAACCTTAAGACTGCTGTCACAAAAAAATAGATTGGTAAATAAAATTTAAAACATTTATTTATTATTATGTAGGGCAAAATACTTGACGATTTTATTTTGTTTTCAGTACTTTCAATTGCAGTAACTTTTTGCGAAAACTGTGATCATGGTTTAATTTTATTCTTAATAATTAAAAAAATACTTGTCGATTATTCCGCTTCATTTCAGTGCTTTCTATTCAAACAACTTCTTAATAACAATTTATCTACTTTTTTAAACCAAATTTTAAGTTGTTGAAAATTTGAAGTTTTTCTAAGTAGAAAAAAGATAGAAGCAGGAAATGAAGATATTTATTTTATCAGTTAACCATTATCATTATAGGGGAAGCCCGGGCAAGACGGACCCCTTAAGGAAAAACGAATAAAAAATGGACTAAACAACAAAATATACGATCAATAAAAATTTTTTCGTGTAGTAGGAATCAGAACAAAGAAGTACGTGTAAGTATATCGATATATTATAACTTAAGCATATAATAAAAAATTGTTGAAAAAATTGTGAAATTTCGAGGCCTTCAAAAATGCCCGGGCATAACGGACACCCTCAGGAAAAATCAATAAAAATTGGTTAAATAAGGAAGTTTGAACACATTTATATTTTTAAACATCATTTAATAACAAAAATAGATTAATGTATAAATTACTTTTATAGAAACATTAACAGTAAAGAAAAGAAAATTTTTTTTTATAAATAGTACATTAATCGTCGCATTCTTCGCAAAAATAACTACCAGATCCTTTGTATGGTGAACAATTTTCATGAGCACACTTTTTACACTGATTGCATTGAATCCAATCTTCAGTGGGAGGCTCTACATATTTCTCATAACAAATTAAACAATAGAAATCTTCTTGAATGAATAATTACCATATGACCGTCTTGCCCGGACCATCTTGCCCGGAATGGATATAATGACTTTTTTTTTAAAAATTAGTAAAAAACAAAATTAATATGGGCTCTAACCTGTGTCTTTTTTTAAAACTAGTTAAATACAATAGCCTGACACTATTTATTTATTAATTTAATAATTTGTGTGAAAAATAAGTTTACTTTCTTACCTTGATAACATCGTAAGGATTCAGACGAAAATCAATATTTATGTTTTTCGACGATGTTACCATCGAGACCGGCGCGGACGTACTGAAATTTAAATACTAGTAACACAAACAATATACTTGAATTTTTTCGGAATTTTCCGAACAGCCATATTAGAAATAGAGGGGAGTGACCGTCTTGCCCAGTATGACCGTCTTGCCCGGGCTTCCCCTACGTGCGTATTCTCACACCTTCGTGGAAGGTGTTATTTCAAAATACATTCTATTCCTAAACTTGATGTTAAGAATTTAATATAATAAATGATAAATTTTTTTTAAATACTTACGATGAAAATGAAATTTCTATAAGAGAGTAGATTAGATTAAACAGTTTCTAAAAATAATATGTATACATCTTTAGCTCGTTTTGGTCATTGTTTTCTTTGAATTATCAGATCATTTATTTTAAACCACTGATTATTATTTTGACGTAACATATTTGTATAGTGACCACTTTCAATAGAATCACCATGATCAAAGATTCCACTCACAACTTTATAGTTTTTTTTCGTATTAGTCACAATAGACTTGGGAATTTCATTAATTCCATAACTTTTTAATTTTAAATATGTAATACATTGTTATCAAATGTACTCTCACCAACATTTTTATTTATTTCGTTTAGTTTGGTAATATAAAGTTGAACTAAGAGAGATCTAATTACTGGCTAATTATAATTTACGTTTATTTCTTTCTTTTTTTATGGTTTAGGAACAAATTTATTGTACAATAAATAAAAATAAAAATAATGGTATTATATCGGGAGTCGAATATTGAATATTGAATAAATAGTGCATCAAAATATATTTTTGTTACTTATTATATTACTTACGTAACTATGAAAAAAAGCAAGGTGTTCATGATATGATATTTTTTACTACATGTCTATCCGAACAATTCGTATAATTTTCAGATTAGACAGAGGTTTCTTTGGTTTTTTTTACGAATGATTTTTTAAATTGGAACATATATTGCTATTACAAGTACTGAAGGAACTAATCGAAATTTTTTATGTTAAATAAATAATAAGATTATGCGATGTCTATGAAATTTATCTATTTAAATCAGGCTTTTGCGTGTATTTCGTCGCTTCCGAATAAAAGGGTCGTATCTCAGCGGCCGGTTCGAAAAGGACGTATCTCAGCATCCGGTTAGAAAAGGTCGTATCTCAGCGGCCGGTTAGAAAAGGTCGTACCTCAGCGTCCGGCTAGAAAAGGTCGTATCTCAGTGGCCGGTTGAAGAAGGTCGTATCTCATCGGCCGGTTAAAGAAGGTCGTATTTCGCGGGCTAAATTTTTTTTCTTAAATTTAAGTTGGCAACATTGACAAAAATCTTGTGGCATTAGATTTAACATGCGAAAAAATTATAAATACTGTACGAACACACATATATTTGTGTATATATATATATATATATGTATGGGTGTAACTGTGGGAATATGTTTTAGAGATATTCAGTAGTTCTCTTGAATTTCTAGTTTTTTCAGGGCCATTATTTTAAGTTACAGAGAGTCAAAATTGACATGTTAGCACTTTTTGCATTCTTTGCCCATTTTCATGAATTTTTAGCTCCCAGGGGATGCATTTTTCACTAAAAACATAAGTATGACTTTTTTTGTAAAATTTTCCGAACTTTTCATTAAAAATACTTTTAAAGACATAAATATATGCTGTCACACTCTTGTAAGCCATTTAAACCTTAAATAGTGAAAATCAGCAATTCTGCTCCGGACTCTGGTAACCTAATACTGTCTAAAAGATGTCTTTTTATAGTCAGAAACTGCCTATAAATTTCCAGAGTGTGCCTAAATCATTAACATCACTTATGGTCAAAACATCTAGGAAAAGTGCCCAAAATATTAATAGAAATGTATATTTGTTGTCTTATAACATAAATGTATAAATGTTGCCTTAGCATTATAAATGTTTCAAAATTAATTTTTTGTAATTGTATAATAATATTCGTATTTTTAGCAGCTTACAGGGAATTATATGGATACTCAAACAAGTGGAGATACTTTTCTGCCACTCCAAAATAAGTGCATAAATTTTTTTGCAATGATCAATCTAATAGATTTATCGTTATAAGGCAACAAATATACATTTCTATTAATATTTCGGGCAATTTTCCCAGATATTTTGACCATAAGTGATCTTAATGATTTAGACCCACTCTGGAAATTTATAGGCAGTTTCTGACTATAAAAAGACATCTTTTAGACAGCATTAGGTTTCCAGAGTCCGGAGCAGAATTGCTGGTTTTCAGTATTTAAGGTTTAAACGGCTTACAAGAGTGTGACAGCAAACATTTATGATTTTAAAAGTATTTTTTATGAAAAATTCAGAAAATTTTACAAAAAAAGTCGTATTTATGTTTTTAGTGAAAAATGCATCCCCTGGGAGCTACAAATACATGAAAATGGGCATGGAATGCAAAAAGTGCTAACATGTCAATTTTGACTCTCTGTAATTTAAAACAATGGCCCCGAAAAAATTAGAAATTCAAGAGAACTACTGAATATCTCTAAAACTTATTCCCACAGTTACACCCATACATATATATATATATAACACAAATATATGTGTGTTCGTACAGTATTTATAATTTTTTCGCATGTTAAATCTAATGCCACAAGATTTTTGTCAATGTTGCCAACTTAAATTTAAGAAAAAAAATTTAGCCCGCGAAATACGACCTTCTTTAACCGGCCGCTGAGATACGACCTTCTTCAACCGGTCACTGAGATACGACCTTTTCTAACCGGCCGCTGAGATACGTCCTTTTCGAACCGGCCGCTGAGATACGACCCTTTTATTCGGAAGCGACGATTTATTAACTCGTACACGCTTGTTATTGTGTCGTTATAGATGACATATACAAAATTAATTTTTATTTTATCTTTTTTCGATTATTTCGCAGTGGGGTCGACCGATTAAGCTTAATTACCCTACTTATGAAATAATAATCAACAGCAAGTGATTCAGAAATAATTTTTTTTTTCGTACACTTTTCTCAGCATTATGTGAAAAAAATGTGAGTGATAAGTGCCAAATATAAATTTATAAATTTTATAATTATAAATTTCTTTGACTGGTATGTAAATGAGAATTCCCATTTCTGCAAGAGCAATCTTGATTGAGACATCTATTTGAGGCTGCAGGCTACCTCATCTGACCAGCTCTTCTTTGCTGCCAAACCGCAAATTTCCTATAAGCAGAGTTTAGTAATTGGTTTAAGTGACTTGTAAGATGCTTTTTGCTAAGAAATAAATTAATTGATAATATAATTGATAAAAAATTATACCTCAAATGGTTTCAGTCTAACGGAATGGAAATTACGTAGTGCATTGTGCATTCTTGTAACCTTCTCTTCTAATTGTGGTGGTGTAGGTGGGAAGCTTCTTCAAAAATGTTTTAGTAGTTCACATGTACATACGTAAACTATAGCCAATTCCTTTGGAATTAATTCTTTAACAAAAATATTGATTTAAATGATATTTATATATTTTATATAAAATATTTGTTCAATTGAAAAATGATGTACTACTTACGACCAAGGCTATCCTCTCGAAACCCTTTCATTAAAGATCCACCCGGAGTTAATTCTCCAAATGCAAAAACTGCTACAGCAGCGCTTACTAAAGAAGTAGATGCGTGTCGTGGCAGATAAGATACATTGGGTTACTTATCAATTTTTCTCATTAATTGACTTATAATTGATTTAATTTGATCTTTTGAAGAATCATGGTTATTTTTTGCTGTTGGAACTGGCCCATGTAAATACCTATCTACTTGTGTTAATACTAGTACTGGCCCAGTATATGTGATGTTAGATTATTATACAAGAAAAATATTGCATAATAAATATAAACTTATATATTATATATTACACCTTTTTGGTCATTGGTGAATCACCTAACTTTTTATTGTTGGAAGCATTTTTATTTGGCATTGCCGATCCATTTGATTGTGGTAATTGTGATTCTGAAGTTGATGATGCAGAATTTGCTTTCATAACCATTATACTATGTTGACTGAAGATTTGTCAGACTTGCCAATTCCACTATCGTACATCTCATCCAAAGTTACATTATCAAAATAAGTTATGTCGGCCATGGGATCATCAATTCCTGTTTGAATATCCTTTTTTAATTCTTGATCATCCATTTTGGCACACCCGGTAAATAGATCTTTGTTTCCTACATTAATGCGATCTCGACGAAAGTAGTGAGATTGAAATAATTTGGTCCAAAAGTCTGATTCTGACATCTTATTAGGCACATATTCTTCATGTTTTTTCTTACAGCTGGATATGTTTTAAATATACATTCAATAATATCCACTGTTAGATTATATTTCAGTCCATTGCAGCCATCAGTTTGTGGTTTAATATCTGCCTTAATTTAAATTTTTGGTTATACAAATGATACAAATTGCAAGAAAAATAAGGATTAATTTTAATTTTTATTTTAATTTTAATTTTAGTGTTAAAGGTACTTACTAAGAAGGCACTATTTACACCAATCTCTTGACGTGGAGCCATTTTAGCTTGTGTATAATGTATAGCATGTTGAGTCCAAAATTCTTCTGATGTTATAACCTGTGTTATTACTAAATCACGATAAAGTTGCAGTAGTACTGGATGCTCTTGTAGTATTCTTTATAAAAATAATATAAAAGAATAATAATGAAACAAACAAATTTTTAATTTAAACATCTATTTGAATTATAATATACCTATTTTTTTCTTCCAGCTCTTTATTGATTTTTCTTTTACAAGGCAAAAGTTGTTGCAGTAATTCTTTGACCTCATCTCTATCTTGAATTTGTGCTGCCACTCCATTCCTATTAACAAAATGAAATGTCGATAATTGATTGTCGTGAAGAACAATTTGCAGTTGAGTTTTATACTTTCCTTTGGATGAATTCTTAATTACTTGAGATTGTTCATCAAGAAGTGTTCTTCTTTTAACAAATTGTATAAAGTTAGTGTGTGAAGTTATAATGTTGTCGAGTGACGATGCTTGTCTCAGCTGCTTAGCAAATACATCCCAGGAACATTCAATCACCTGCAAATAAAAATTATTGCAGTTACTAATAACTGCTTCTTCTTTTTGCATTAAATTATTTACCCACCTCGAATAAAAGTAATACTGCATTTGATGTACTAAATGTACCGTACTACTAGTCATTAAATGAATGTGTTTCTGTATTGGTAAAATTTCAGGCATTTTCCTAAACATTTTTGCGGAAGTGATTTGTTGTTTCAATATTAAACTTAACCAATAATTTATATGTGTATATAAAATATCGGTCTCCCCAAACTAAATACTTTACTTTAGAATAAAGCTTTGTCCACTATGGTTGGTGGAATTTCCCAGAGCACGACCTTTTAAAACAATTAAAGGCGTTTCGTGCTCGATCTCCGTGCTTTAAACCGCGACGCCAGCAAGATGTTCTGCGGCTATATATATAGAAAAGAGACAACGATCTTTCCAACGAGTGTAGAGAGATAGTCGTCTCCATCTGGTGGTGGGAAAAACCACCAGCCAGAGTGCGACGTATTAGACCGAGTCGCAAGTTATTTGAAACAAAATGAATTTATCGTTCGTAGATATGTATATGTGTATATAAAATATCGGTCTTCCCGAACTAAATACTTTACTTTAGAATAAAGTAGGCCTATTGTACTCTTTGTCCACTATGGTTGGTGGAATTTCCCAGAGCGTCTAAGGTAAGATCTCCAGTTTCTTACTGAGGAGTCCAAGCTAGAGATCGAGGACGAAACGCCTTTAATTGTTTTAAAAGGCCGTGCTCTGGGAAATTCCACCGACCATAGTAGACAAAGAGTACAATAAGCCTGCTTTATTCTAAAGTAAAGCATTTAGTTCGGAGAGACCGATATTATATATTAAACACATATACATGTCACCGAACGATAAATTCATTTTGTTTCAAATAACCAATAATTGTCACTGACAGGTTCTGCTACGCGCATGCTTCCCGGCAAATTAGATGATTGACGACCGTGTAAGATAAAAGATGACCGTTTAAGATAATGAAAAAGATAACAAGATCACGCGTGTCTCACTCACTCTTTCGTTTTCCCCTATAGCTCTGTCTCAACTTTTTCGAGTAGACATATATATATATATAGGAGACGAAAAAGATATCGAAAAATACATAGCCGAGTAAAAGAAAATTTGACATCTCAGATATTTACATGAAGTTTTATTTAAAGTATTACTAAATAATTTATCGAACACTTAATAAACTGAAAAAATATTAAAAAAGAAATAATATATGATATAAAACGTTACGTAAATAACATATTATGTATTAATATTAAAAAATAAAAAAACCGCAGGTGCAGTTAGATGTCTAATAAGGGCTAGCGCGCATTATACTTACATTATACGCTACTGCGCACCTTGATTCAATTTTTAAACTCCATTCTATTTATTTGAAATGTTTAAAACGCGCCAGTCTGATCGCTCGACTAGCGGTGCTACCAGGGACATCTTTTTGCTCCATTTGGGCGGTACCTTCTGCCGAGGCTATGGCGGGCGTACTCGAGGCGTTTGCGTCATCTCGCGAATAGAGGCCAAGATAGAGTCCAAAATTGACAGCCTCTCGGCGGATATTAGGGGCGAACTAAGGCTTCTCAATGATAAAATTGTACAATTAGAATCGGAACATGCGGAGCGTTTTGCGACGATCGATGTAGTCTCGGCGCGCTAGAGGAGTGCGAGAGAACTCCTGGAATTCTTAATAAACCGACCCTCGATCTAAGAGATTCATGTAAGGTCCTTCTCCTGGGTTTTCCATCCGAAATGAATGCTCCCAGCAAGGATATTTAAGTTCTATCGGCAATCGACTTGCTTTTGATGATTAACCAGATAGTGGATTCGAGACAATGGTCCCCTCGATCTGTTTCATCCAGGGCCTCCACTTCAACTTCAACTTCTCCTGCTGTTCTAGATACCCAACCACAAAACAGCAACACAAAGGGTTTGGTTTTCAGGGTAGCGTCACCATCAGCGCGCGATTTAATTGTAGAAAAGGCGTGGCTACTAAAAGGCCTAACTGCGGTTTCAATTTTTGGTGTGGGGGGGAGGGGGGCGGGTTCCATATTTTTGCGTGCGCTTTGGCCGAATCCTATACATGTCCTTTGGTCTAAAGCTTTTAGATGTTCTCGCGAATTAGGATACAAGAGACCGATAGTCTCTAATCTTAAAATTTATATGCGGCAAAACAAAAATGGCGATTTTATAAGATTAAAAAATGAGCACATATTAAATAAATTTACTCTACTAAACCCCTCTGCATCGTCATTCTCTCATCCTCATCCACTTTCATGATTGGCTGCCGGCCGGGTTTCTCTCATTTCATACTTCACACATTTCAATCAACCACAGAAATTATCCATGTTTCATGCTAACACTAACCGTTTGAAATCTCATTTTTCATTAATCGAATCATTTGTTTTCCCATTGCAATACGATATCCTGGCTTTCACCGAAACTTTTCTCACTGATCGCGACTCATCTGGCATAGTACATTTGCCAGGTTATACCATCCATAGATTAGACAGAGTTGGTAAGGAGGGGAGGGGGATAGCGGCTTATATTAGAGAGGAATATAAAGTAACAGTTGTGTCCCATTCGGACCCTATCTATTCAAACTCTCCGGAATATCTCCTTCTTAAGATAATGAGCAGTGCCTTCTCGCTTCTGCAAGGACTTGTATATAGGAGGCCCACAGCGGCCTACCCGTCAAAATTTTTTGAGGACCTCTCTGTCATCATGCCATCATTTCAACATTTGGTGATCACTGGTGATTTCGATATAAATATGTTGGTAAATGATATAGCGGCCAATATGATGAAAACGCAGCTCAGGTCCCTAAATCTCTCCTTAGTCGACCCATCATGCCATTTCTGCTAATCATTCATCACACACATTACTTGACCTCTTCATTTTGCGTGATCCTCCATCAAATTTTGTTTACAGTAAATCTTCAGCACCTTTTGCGGCGGGGCATGATTACATTTCTCTGACCTTGGACCTCTCTAAGGCAAAGCCAAAAATGGGGATACGCCGCGCGCGCAAGTTAAGAGGTCTGGATTCGTGTACCGCATCATCCCTTTTCTAGCTACTAACACCTCACATAGCTTTGGCGTCCTCTTAATGTGTATTGTTCATGGTATTGTTATATGTATTAATTAATTATAACGATCTATCTTATGTAACAATTCATATAGAAAATGAAAATTCATGGTTACATAACGTTTGTTTGCAACAGGTATTCAAAAGAAAATTACCTTGGAGCCAAATAATAGCAAAAACATGTTGGAAAAAAAATACAACATTGAACATTTTATCCGGATATTGTACAACTTTAAACGATGCTGAACTCAGATATTTGTCAGAAAACAATCTAGATTTTTCTATTATTTACAGCAATCGCAATAATAAAAATCAAATTTGGTTAGGACCTGGTGCGTACGTTAATCATGATTGCAATCCCAATACAGAACTTCATTGTTTACAGTGTAACAATGAAATTTGTTTACGAAGTATACATGACATCAAAGAAGGAGAAGAAATAACTGTAAGTTATAGACAATCGTATTTTACGAATGGTGAATGTGAATGTGTAACCTGTGAACGAAAAGAAAATATTTTTCATGATAAAATAAATAAACACTAACAAAAAATTAAATAATTCCACTATTATTTATTTAATTTATAACAGAAAACATTTAAATATATAGTTTGTATCACTTGTGCAAACATTTAAGCCTTTAGTTTAAAGACTATTAAAGCCTCAACGTCAGAAGGAATAATAGTAAGTTTACTATTAATTCACAGCTATATAGCAATAACGTTTACTCGAGAATTTTCTGTGCCTATTATTAATTATTTGCATAACACTGTATAAACTTATGCTATTCTATTCCATGATATAAATCACCTCTAATTGTATTGTCAGCCTAATTGTAATTCCAGCCCCGTTTCAAATGCTCAAAAATGTACTGAGAACCCAGCAATTTATCAATATGCTTTCTTTTTTTTTATTATTATTATATTAAAGTCGCTCTTTTTATGCTCCCAAATCAGTGTTAATCAGCGACGGAGGTCATACGATGTCTTGGTAAAGAAAGCACTTGTTGAAAATATATTCGCCAGTGGTGCATGTATCAATAAATAAATTTATATAAATATCAATAAATTTGGAAAAATAGCCAAGGGCCAAACAAATTAATTTCTGTTTATTCGTTTATTTTGCATGTAATAATTCTCATGTTCCTGAATTCCTGAATTGCAAGTGCTTAATTAAATAAAACTTTGACGTATATATATATATATTTTAAAAAATGCATCAGAGGAGATCGACCAATTTTCAACAGCATTGTACTTCCGCATGAGATATTGATTTTATTTTTCAATATTATTAATGTCCATATAATAAAGGGTTTATTATAAAATGCATGAATTGTTTTTCTTATTTGATTTTATTAAATCTTATATTTTTCATTTTTCTTTTTATTTTCAACTTTTTCGTTGCATTTAACAACAAACGTCCATCAATCATATAAGATTTAATATATTTTTGATACATAAGTTAAATCGGCTAAATAAATGTCCCATATAATAACAATTTACGTTGCATAAAATGGTACCCTTGGTAGAAATTTCCATTTAAGGTTCATGAGAGGTTAAAATTGCATACAATTGAGGAAATCAAATTATAAATTTGGGTTTTGACTCGGTAGATTCTATGTTCACTAACATGTTAATGTATAACAATAACGAACTAACAATTTTGTTGTAGTAAGACATCAACGACTAACCGCATCTAGGTTTATAAAAAAATCCGTAGAGGAGGCGACCGACGCCCAAATGAGTAAGATAGAAGAAAGCGGGATATTAAGGGATCTCGCGAATAACGTATCGGAGTTAGAAGATAGAGTGTTGCGAATCGAGACGGAAGTTCGAAATGTAACGGAACTACTCATCACGACGATCCAGGAATTTAAAAAAAGTGCCGTTAACTGGAGAACGACACGTGAAATTTTAAACGAAAATTTCGTAAAAATCGAAGAAAGATTAAATCAATTGAACCATCATACTTTGCGATCGTCGCGGCGTATGGAACGTTTCTGGGATGGATTCACCATCATCGCGAAACGACTAGACGAAGTCCAAAAGAAAGAAATTAGGTGTGTGTAACCGCGAGTAGTTACAGTTTTTTCTTGTGTGATTAACCACTAACATATCCAATAATCAACGTGGTCGAGGCCGGGGGGCTATCCCGAAACAACCTACACGTCGTTCGGTACGGAATCAAGCCAGAGTCGATAATTTAGAATTTCCGCGAGAAGAAGCCTCTGCGAATATCCTCCCTCCTTTAGATGTATGAGGTGACCCCCGAATCGGTTCACTCCCGAATTTAAATGCAATTCGAAGTTCATCGCCGAATCCGGAACGTACGCGTAGTGACACATTCTTAGATCTGGGGAATAAAGCAAATTTCCAACGTGAAAAAATGTTGGAATTAAGAAATCGTAATCATAATATCCGGGATAGAACAAATAAACACGAACAACAAATATACGGATTAGAACAAAATTACGACAGATTACAGCATCAAACGTGCGAGATATCTACACTCGTTAATCAACAGGGTCGTGCGATTACAGCGAATATGAATGAAATCGCTACCATTTCGGAAGAAATGACGGAAGTTGATCGACGATCGCGCGAAATGAGCAGACGAATGAGTCAATATGATGTGCGTCTTGACCAATATCAAAATCAATT
Source organism: Theocolax elegans (assembly GCA_026168455.1). Classification (NCBI taxonomy): domain Eukaryota; kingdom Metazoa; phylum Arthropoda; class Insecta; order Hymenoptera; family Cerocephalidae; genus Theocolax; species Theocolax elegans. Next base: position 36,407,540 of record CM047431.1, on the reverse strand, counting down.
AAGGAATATTCGCCAAATAAATCCAGTTCAAGTACAAATGCAACAAATTCCTCCGATCTCACCTGTCCGAATTCTCCTTCAACCGGCTACACTACGTGAAAATGCATTTGCGAAAATTAAATATGAATTACCAACGTTTTCCGCCGTGGCTTACGAAAGACCAACGCGATATATTCGGAATCTATTGGCGTATTTTGAAATGTTCAACGTTGATGAACGTACTGCTCACTTTATGATTAAACAATCATTAAAAGGCCCAGCTAAAGATTGGTGGGAGCACATTGAGCCGCAAATAAATACGATAAACGATTTCCGCAAGAGATTCTTAGATCGATATTGGAATGAAAACGTTCAGGATCAAATCCGTCACGAATTAGAATTCGGATTTTACAATGCACGTAAAAATTTAAGTAGAAGCGAATATGTGTATCGATTATATAATAACGTTATTATGTTAGATGATGCGTCCGCAGAACGAACAATTATTCGACGGTTGGCGCGCCATTTTGATGAACACATACAACAAACGACGATTGTACAGCGTATAGTTTGCATTACAGATTTTGTTGCTCTTTTTGATTCATTAGATCAGGCAGGTCAATTAAACGCGACGTGAAATATATCGCGTTATGTACCCTTTAATGAGTCGCGTGACAATTCACGTTTTCGCGATCGTAGAAGCGATTCACCTAATCGCAGTGCACAAGTGAGCAACCTTCGCGAAAATAATTTTAGGTCCTCCACTCCGATATCGAATTCGTACGATAATCGTAGTAATAATAACACCTGCACATAGAAACGGACCATATCAATACAACTCTAGTTCTAATAGTTCGAATAACCAAAATTTCGGTAATAATCATAGTTGCAGTAATAATTAAAATAGCCCGCAAATAAATGAATTGAGCCTCGGATTTTAATTTTAATAAAACGTATAATTAGTAAGGTTATAAAATTCTGCGATTCGTGTCAAAGAAACAAAATAAATACGAGATCAAGTATAGCGGAAACGCGCCAAATTATTCCAAAAGGAGTCGGCGATCTAGTTTCAATAGACTTTTACGGTCCTCTGCCTACGTCGCGTGCAGGCGTGAAGTATATTTTAGCTACAATAGACGTTTTCTCTAAGTTCGTCGTTTTATATCCCATTCGTCGCGCAGATACAAAAACAACGATTAAGAAAATATTCGACCACTATATCCCTACGTACGAAAACCCCTACGAATCCAAAGTGATCATAGTACGCAATTCACGACAAATTTGTGGTTAAATAAACTCAGATCGGAAAAAATAAAACACATTTTTTCATCAATAAGACATCCACAAAGTAACGTCGTTGAAAGAATTAATCGTGAACTTGGACGATTCTTCCGTACATTAGTCGCTCGTTAGCATAAATCATGGGCATGTTGGGTTCCGTTCATCCAAAATTGTCTGAACGAAGCATACCATGAGACAATTGAGTCTACACCAATGGAAATTCAGATTGGTAAAAAAACCTACGCGTTTTTAGGAAAAATGGATCGAACCTAGTTTCCGAAAAGAAACTCTCATCCATTCTGAAAAACTAACCCTCGTGTATGATCCTATCAAGCGAAAGGGGCAAAAGCGCACCGAAAAAATCAATAAATGTGGTGATTTGGTGATGACAAAGCCATGCAACTTTTCTATGTCAGAGCAAGGAATAACAGCAAAATTTCTTTCTCTATACGAAGGTCCGTATGTTGTGTCCAATGTTTTGTCCTGTGCGACGTACGAATTAACGGATCCAAAAACCAAACTAATAAAGGGAAAATTTCATGCCACAGGTCTAAAGCCTTACCATGCCCAGGAACCAACAAAAGCATCGAATGAGACAAAGGCTTCAACACTAGTTGCGGAGATGTGCGGAGAGAATCCGAGCACTCGAATTCGAGCAGGTATTGGCAAATATTCGAAGGGAACAATTGAGATACGTGTTATTCCATGGACAATTCACCTGCGAAGGGAAAATCGAACGGGCTAGACAGGAATTATATAGTCAACAAGCACGTGAAAAGGAATGGTCCGTTGAGAAGTGGCTCACTCAACATTACGTTTACAATTGCCAAACTGCTGTTCTCGTTCCTCCACCACCAGAAATTCCGATCGGCTTTAGGAAAGAATATTATCAGAAGTTCCCTGGAGTAATTTTTAAAAAGGCCACTAACTCGTCCTCTACGTCTTCTCCAGACGAAGATGTCTTGAGTCTTCATCCGTCCAGATAGGACAAAATCGAATAAAGTTTTGTTTAAATTGATTACACGACTTTATTATTTATTTAGGGGGGGCTATGCAACAGTCCTATTTTATAAAAAAGGAAAAATAATAGATAAATAAGTAAAATCCGCAAAAAAGGAATAATAATATATTTTGGCACTCTACGTCTATGCGGGACTTCCCTTACCACGACGCGGGGTCACCAAGTTCGTGCGCGACGACGAAGATTCGCACAAAGAGAAGACCAAAAACACGTGTATGAATATTAATTAATCTAATCTTTTTTTTTATTTAGAAACGATTTATTTTCATTATTGCATCTGTGAAATTGCGTTTAATACTCCTGTATTAAATGAATTAAAAATCCTTTGTTTATAACAATTGACAAAGGAAAGATATAAAATAATGAATAATCTTGCAATATCTAGGTGCGCGAGCCTAATATTCGCGTAATTAGAATTAACCCTTCGCACATAAGATTATCTGATCCTTTATCTAAATCGGCGAGATAATTTACTTGGGAGCTCGGTATTGCCGAGACTTCTCGTCACTCACGCCCGAACAACCCAAGGATACAAAGAGGTTACAAATTTTATGAGCTTACGGTGGTTATCGGTCGAGTCCAGGCATTCCTATCTCATTGGTTCACTGACATACAATATCATTGTTCAGAATTCATTCTCATATCTCTCAAATAATTTCACTGAACTCGATACCCCTAACCTAAATCCTCACACCTCCTCTCGTCATCCAGCTAGATCACTCACCTACCTTCCACCTCGTACCGAAGCACACAATAAGTCATTTATCATTACATCATCTCGAATCAACAACCTTTTGCCTATCACTACATTCGATTACTCTTCCATAAATCATTTCAAGATTTCCCTATTCGAATTCCTTCTTGGACTCGACCAATCAGCCGCCGCCACCAGAATGCTGAACGAGGGTATCCTTATGCGACCAATCCCTCGCCTAGAGCTTTAAATGTTTTACGTATATTATGTATCAGGGTTGGGGAAGTAGTCGTCAACCATCCATTTTCGAATACTTTTTCATTATTTGAGTTTAAAGCTTAAAGAAACATAAACTTGCGATCGAATACTTTTTATTAAGCGTTATTTGGTATATATACACCAAATACAATGTTGTTATACAAATCGCATGGCCCGCTCCTCCGAAAGCTCAGGGCGATCGGCTATGACGACCGCATCATAGAGTGGTTCTACCACTACCTGGAGGGCCGTACTCAGGCGGTGGAGGACGGCCGGGGGCGCTACTCTCGGTGGTCCCCCGTTCACGCGGGTGTCCCTCAGGGCAGCGTACTCGGGCCGCTCCTCTTTTCCATCTTCATCAACGACCTGCCTACGATCCTCCGGATCTCGCAGTATATGATTTTCGCTGATGACACCCAGATATACCACTCATTCTTACCGACTGACTTCGAGCGCGCGGTGGAGGAGATTTCGCGCGACGCGGGCGCGGTTGCGAACTGGGCCACCGCGAATGGCCTCGCGCTCAATCTAAATAAAACGAAAGTCATTTTACTGGGTAGTCATCAATACATCGCGAGATTCGACCTTGACAGGGTGACGAGAGTTAGCGTCAATGGCACACAACTGCCATATGACAAAATCGTGAGAACGCTGGGTCTCTGGGTCGTGCTAACACTCGACTGGACAAAACACGTGCAGTACATCTCCCAAAAAATACATGGAGTTCTACATACGTTGAGGTACTACAAACGTGTCCTTTCAAGATGCTCACGTAAGGCCCTAATCGAGAGTCTGGTGTGGTCCCATCTTGATTACATGTGTGCTGCCTATAACGACGTTGATCGTACCCGAAATCTGAAACTCCAACGCTTACTCAACGCTTGCGTTCGTTTTGTCTGGGGAAATATTCCCAGGATGGTGCACGTTACGCCCTTCAGGCTTGAATTAGGTTGGCTGTCGGCCGATCTCAGGAGGACGTACTTGTCCACTTCACTCGCCTACAAAATACTGGCCACATCTACACCCTCCTATCTCCGTCAGCACTTCACTTTAACCAGCTCGAACCCCGATATCCGCTCCTCCTCTCGCCTACCATACAGACCCCTCACATACCGCCCCCCTCGCACAGAGACCCTAAACTCTTCATTTTTCATCTCAGCCTCCAAAACTATCAACGACTTACACATTACTCAGTTTGACACTGCACATCTCCATGCATTCCAATCACGCCTTCATAGTTATCTGTCCGAGATTGACCGACGGGCCTGGGCCACGCGCGTGGTGACGGAGGGCATCAATGTCCCAGATATACCGTCTTTATAGGCATAACCCCAGCATCGCCTGTACCCGAGGAGCGGCGCTGCTCAATCGCTACTACTACTATTACTATTACCATTACGATTACTATTATCATAACTTTTATTGTTTCCATTAGTATCTATGTTAGTACGCCTCGCTGTCTATTAAGGCGAATAATACTGTATACCGTAAACTGCAATTGCAAATACCAATGTTGCTACCTCTCATCTTGCATCCACTATTCCCGCCATTTCATTCCGCTATCACGTTGGTACCACCTAAATTTATTTATTCTCAATGTATCTCATCTTAATCTAAATTAGTTCACCCCACATTCTTTCTAAGTCGCGCGGTCTCGCTGGTCATGTCGGTTGGTTAGTTAGTTAGTTAGTTAGTTAGTCAGGCTAGTTTAGTTTAGTTTAGTTTAGTTTAGTTTAGTTTAGTTTAGCTTAGCTTAGCTAGATTAGCTTAACTTAGTCCACTCGCCCTTACACATTCCAAGCTCACACCCCGTCTACTAGCATGTTAGCATGTAAGCTTGTAAGCATGTAAGCCGTCTACTAGCATGTAAGAGTTAGCATGTAAGTATCGATATGTGCGCGTCAGCATCCGTATCTGATTATATATTTGTAACTACCTGTAAACATTTGTACTGCAATCTGTGCTACTTTGGGGGCTAGCCCCCGTAGCCCAATAAATCTTATCAAATCAAAAAAAATCAAATCTCTCTCTTTTTCTCTCACTGTCTCTCTCTTTCTCTTTAAACGCTGGTAAGGCTAAGGTGATAATTCTAGGTAATTCCTTTTATACGCGAAATCTCAACACCAATCTTCTCCAGAAAGTTGTATTAAACGGTTTCCCTTTAACTTATTCTAGTGAAATTACTAACCTTGGTTTACGTATCACCCCTAATCTATGTTGACAAAGTCATACTAGGCGTATTTCAATGCGAGTGAGATCGGTTGGCACTAGTGATTTCAGTTCTTTTGCTGCTTGACGTTGGCACCACTCACCGTCGTCTTTATCTCCGGCGGCCTACGTTAGCGGCGCTACGACCTCTCATCGTCACGTTTCACCTACGAGCTATCTACAAGCTGTTTATTTTTCGATTCTACTGTTTGTGTTTACAGAAGTGGCCGAAAGCTGTGTTTTTAATTTCAATTTTTGTTATTTATATTAGTATTCTTCAGCTTTTTCATTAATTAATTTTAAGTTTAAAATTATTTTTTAAGTACTGAATAGTGAAATTAGTTTATAATACGCGTTCTATTTCTATTATTATATTTATAAATTCTATGCACTAGTATGAATACTGTGCTTTGTCGTAGTTGTAACAAGCCTTGTAATAAGTTATACATTAATTGTGTTTTATGTAATTCTAGTGTACATCAATACTGTACGAATTCGGATAACATCGATTGCGACCTTAATAAAACAATCAGGTCTGTAATAGCAAGCCCAGCACGTCATTCAAATTCTTCAGAGTTAGTAAACAATTCTTCAAATTCTCTTCTCCAGACATAAGTTACTGGCATTCCATCCGTTAAGATAGGATTCTTCGCTCTTGCCTCCGAAATCTCGTGCATTTAAGCAGAGTAGTATCAGAAATACACAACGATCTTCAATTAAACTACAAACTATGACGTCACGTGGCCCCTCTGGTAAAGGATCACTCCAGACTACAAAGACCTCCTCTGAAACCTCCGTACCTTCCTGGTTCAGTACCATTTGGAATGACTACCTAACGGAATTTCGCATTTCTCAATCGAGAAACGAGCAATCTTTTAATGCACTGTCAGAAAGAGTATCAGCACTGGAAGGACTATGTGATCAACTTCGATCAAATACTCACGAAATTAGTAAGTTACGCAATGATTTGACTACGCTTCAAGGTACTGTTGCTTACAGTTCGGTTATGTCGTTACAAGGTAAACGATTTTCCGAATCATGTGAGGTTAAGGTTAGCGGTATCCCTTCTTACGTTGAAACAAGCGTTGCTATACAGGATATTTTTCGCGCACTTAATTTTCCTGCACTAATTAATCATATCTTGCAGGCACGTATTTGGCATTCCAAAAAAGGATCTTCTATGGATACCGATACTACTATGGCCTCGTCATCAACTTCATCCACAAATACAGTACTGCTAATTCCTACGGATATAAATATGGAAGTTCATGAAAAAAGCTTTTATTATTCACTCGTTATTCGATTCGTAGCTCCTAACTCAAGAGACACTTTCCTTGAGAGAGCATCTATCTTTCGAAGCTTAACATCTGGTGCAGTTTTCAATAGTGGTGGTGAGGGAAAAATCTTTATTACAGCTCTTTCTCCTTTTACGTAAAGCAAGATCGATTGCTAGAACCAAAGGTTATGCTCAGGTATTTGTGCGAGCTCTCCAAATTGTTGTAAAACAAAACAAAAACTCTTTGGAATACATTATTGAAAACGAAGCTAATTTAACTAAGCTTCCGAAAATTAATAAACCCGGCAATATACTTTGAAATGATACGAGTCGTCTGCATTCTCCCAACAACAAAAATTCTAACTTCAAATTAAATAAACAAATTGTTTCAAATAGTTTTAAAATCGCGCATATTAATGTTAATCGGCTGAAATCCCACTTTAATGAACTTGAGCTTTGCTGTCAAGACGGGCAGTTTGATATATTAGTAGTGACTGAAACCTTTCTATCGAACGATCATAATGATTCTCTAGTTAACTCCGAAGGCTTTAATTTCTTCAGATTAGATAGAATTGGAACGGAGGGTGGCGGTGTTGGAGTATATATTAATAAGTTACTAGCTACTACTATTATTTGTATCTCCGACCCGAATTTTACCAAAGAACCCGAATATCTTATCCTTGATATTAAAATTAGAAATACAAAACTTCTTTTTGCGATTATTTACGGTCGCTCCCACGCCGCCTTCCCTATTGAATTTTTTAATCAACTTGCAGTATTTCAGCACAAATTCGATTTTGTTGTTATAACCGGGGATCTCAATATTAACATGATGATCTCTAACTCAGCATCCAAATTTCTAGTTTCAGCTATTGAGTCATCTGCTTTCTTTTTAGTTCCTTCGGAACCCACGCACCATGCTATGTGACATGATAGAATGGCACACACTTGGATTGACCTATCTATTATCAATGATTTGAATATCCTGAAAAACTGCAGTAAATCGAAAGCGCCTTTCATTACCGGTCATGACCGTATAGAGTTAACCCTCGACTTAAGGGGACAAGCCTGTCATAAAACCTAAAAAAAAGCAAGTGTTATAATTATACAAAGAATGTTTCAATTTAAATTTAGGTTTTTGTAATGATGCATACTCACAACATACTATTCAGATTAAACATTTCCAGGGCCAAAGTTGCATTTGATCCCATTTTCCAGGATCCGTTGGCCACAGCAGCGAAAGATGAATTTTTGGAGTCGAAGCTACTTGCCGCAGGCTTTGTTTGTTGTTTTTCCTCCTTTTTGGCCCAGGTTGGAAAAAGTTAATGTTCACTAACATTCAATCCACTTGAATGAACCATTTTTCTGAAAAAGACAAAGAAAACATTTTTTAAATCAATTTTATCAAGTTTTTCCATTTTTATTAATTTTTTTCTCAAAAAATGGTACATAACTTACCTGGAAACAATTATTCTAACAGGCTGGTCCATTTAAGTGGATTCAAATATACTTATGAAAGTGTGTGCAAAATTTCATCCGGAATGAATGAGTCACTCCAGAGATATCCTGCGGCAACTAAGCTAAAAAAGTAAAAAATAACATTTTGAGATAATTGAGTTTAAAGTTTGACATTAAAAATTATAAAAAATACTTTAAATACTTACATATATAATTGATGTAATACATCAACATAATTTTACTTGATTATCTGAACTAAATTTAATACTGTACCAATGTTGAAATTTCATTCCAACTATTGGTAATAATAAAATAAATAATTTAACAGTGAAGGAATCTGAAAACAAAAAATATTGTAATTAGTAATTTGTAGCATCTGAACTTACTACATTGATGCTATGTTTATAAATTCCCTTTTTTTTGCCTTGTCACATAACCTCAACTGTCAAACTCTTCAGTGTGGTGTACATATCCCTTGGAAGGCCTCAACTAATGTGCTCCTGCTGAGTAAGAGGTCTCTGGAATTTGAACTCTTTGTTGTCGTCTGGCCCTCCTTGATTCCATAGTGCTGGCTTCGGCTTTCCTCTCAGCATGAAATAATCTGGTATCGTCGCTCACTTTCACCCAAGTATGCACAGAGTGTCCAGGTGAAACATCAAAATCATTCATAATTTTTAAATAGCTGCTTCTTCCATCGTTGAAAATTGACAGGGCAGTGTATACGCCAATCTGCAAAACTGTCAAGCCACTGAAAGACGTCTTGGGCAACAGTTTCCAAATGCCATTGTTGAGACTCTCGTTGCTGTTCTGAGTGAAACCTCCAAGACACTTCTCCAACAGCTGAGGCTCTGTTAAATTTTCGTATATTGGCTTCAGTTTCTCCATGACAGCCACCGGTAAACTGCTCTTGTGGAGGAACTTCCTGTTGAGCACCTTCGCCTTCTGCCATGAGCACCAACTACTCGGTCCTACCGGACACAGATGATGCTGAGGATTGTCATCAGTGGATATTTTATGATAATAGGTGGCCCAAACAGCGTCTGTCATCTTCTGGACAGAATCACTGTTGGCCCTTATAGCATTACCATAGTAGACTGTGAGCTGGTCAACAACACTCGCAGTTAGTCTTCCTTGTCCACCTATGGTTTTTCCATCTGACAACTTTTGTCCAGCTAAACTTTTTTTTAAATTCCGCAATCTTGTCCCCATCCTCTTCTGTACGTGTCCAATACATTCTTTCTTCTCAACTAACAGTTCTTGATATGGTCTTGAATCAAGAACTGTTTTATAAACTTTGGAGTCACCATCTCCAACAAATTTATCATACACAACACCATGTTTTTCTTGGGAGCGGTGGAACATCTCCAGTATACCGTCCACCTCCATTTTCCCAGCACTTCCTTCATGGTTACAGGAACACTGCTCCTTATGTCCGTCAAGCCACTCTTGATACGCTGTGGAATCCGTCTTGTCCTCCCAGCGAGAGCATGCTAAGCAGAAGGAACTTTTGATTGACACGTCAATCACTTTTCCTGTGTTGATCCCAATCAAACTTGACACACCTTGCAGCGAAGAAAATCCTCTTTTCCTGTAGGTGCCGTCACCAGAAACTGTGAGATTTTTTGTCTCAGGTGGCAAGTGTTCAAGCTCTTCTTTCACAGCTTGGCTCATAGAATCTTGAGCAATTTTTTCACAGACTTCTTTCAGCTGCTCGTTGATCCTGTCAAAATTGCTGTGACTGACAGGAGGCGGCAGATCCATGATGCCACAAAAAGTTGAAAGTCCAGCGTGTCCTTGACCAAGAGCTCTTGAAGCCAACACACTTCTTCGGTTGATTTCATAAGCAGTGTTCCGGATTCCAACAAGCCTACAAGAACTTATCAGCGACACTTCCTTACAGCTGATACAAGTTATCTTGATCTTGAACCCGAGGCCTCTCATATCAATTTCACTGCACTGTATGGGTCCTTGGCAACTTTTGCAGCACACACTGTCTTTCAATTCCTCAAACAGAATAGCAATGTCAATAAGTCTATTCTGCACCGAGCCAGCATTGACAGTTGAGGTACCTTCTCCAATTTTCTTTGCGGAAGCACTTCTGATTTCTTTTGAAGGAGGACCTTTCTCTTCAGTGTTTCCTAGATACTTTCTGGCTCTCTTCTTCTGCCTTCCAAAAAGTCTTTTTTTATACTGGCCAGCTCCAGAACGACCAGGTAGTCGACCTCGCACATCAGGCTCTCTGCTGCCTGATGCCATTGTCTGTCGAAATTTGGAATTTAAAATTCCACTAAATATTACACGCGCACACACAAAATACTTTATAAATAAAGAAATATATACACTGTATATAAATATATATATGTACACACACGCACAAATAAATACAGTACATATATATATATATAAATATATATATACACTCACACACGCACAAACGAATTACGACGAATAAAAACTATTTTTTTTTAAATAAAACTACACCGAAAACCCGATATACTTTTAAAAAGTAGCGCCGAATTTATGAAAAGAACAACAGGTGTTTGTTGGTAACAGAAACAGCTGTTTTATTCAGGCATGTATATACATACACAACAGTATCTAGTATAATTAATATTTCTGCCGCTAGCGCGCGCTCGAGCGCGCTCGAGCGCTTTGGCGGCCAGTTTAAATTTCTGGCTATATTGATCAAAAAAACTTTTTGGAGCATCGGAAAACTTTATGGACCAGAAAAACATATTTTTAATAATAATTACTTTACAATAAGCCAATAAAAAAAAAATCGATTTTTTGACTTCTTTATGACAGGCTTGTCCCCTTAACTAAATCGGATCATCCTCAAACACTATCCACTTTTAGAAATCTTAATACCATTATGCCACAAAATTTAAAGAAATCTTTTATTGATTTGTTAGTGTTACGGATTTAACATTTTAAGTTTGGCACGCGTAATCGATTTCGACTCTATTCGATTGTAATCGCACTTCTTCGCCGTCAGGCGCCGCGGGAGCTGTCGATGATCCTCGCCGATGCCGATAACCATGCGAGGGAATTTGCCCTTGAAGATGTTCGCCTCATGCAGCGTCTCTCCTCCATGGTACGTCGCACCATTGCTCGGGCCGAGTCCCAATTACCAGCTCACAACAATGCTCAACCAGCTCAGCAATTCCCAGTGTCGACTAAGCTACCGGACATCCCACTGCCAACCTTTAAGGGAGATTTTGCCCAATGGCCTCACTTTTGGGATATGTTCAACAGCCTAATCGTCGGGAGGCAACTGCTCACTCCAGTCGTCAAGCTTCACTATCTCAAAGGCTGTCTGCAGGGAGAGCCATCCAAGTTGAACGACAGCACTCCATCAGTGGATGCCTCCTTCGACGCTGCTGTTTCTACCCTGCAAGAACGCTACGGAAATACGCAAATTTGACCACATTGTCACCCCGGTCACTCGTCAGCATCAATAATACGCTCGCCACACTTGACGACATGCTCAAGGCCTTAGAAGCAGCTCAGCTCAACGATCGAGTCGGCGACGTGCTGATTGTCCATCAATTGAGGCGATTGATGGACCGCTCAACCCGCGAGGCTTGGGAGACATCACTAGGGAACTCTCAGAAGTATCCCTCCTATGAGCGATTGCATTCTTTTCACCACCAAGCTGCGTGTGGTGTTTAATGGATCTAGTCCCACCTCATTAGGTAAATCTCTCAACGATATCCTCCACACAGGCGTCAATTTGCTGCCGAATATCGTGGACGTGCTCACATGGATTCGCCTTCCTCGTTACCTCTTCGCTACGGATATCGTGAAGATGTATCGTCAAGTTAATGTACATCCTGAGGATTGGCCATTACAATAGAGTCTCTGACATGGACACGACGATGAGGAAACAAGCTTCCAATTGACGACGCTCACATATGGTACAAAACCCGCTGGTTTTTAGCTACAAGAGCTCTACTGCAATTAGTCTATGATGAAGGATACCGATTCCCGCCCGCTGTACAATCGCTCACTCAAGGACGCTACGTCGATGATATCTTTGGCGGAGCTGACACCATCGAAATTCTCATTGAGACTGCTCATCAATTGATTTCTCGCCACTCACTAGGATCTTTTCAATGCGGTTGCTCAAGACTCTCTCGCCAGCTCTATTACCTTTGACGACTGTGAAACTAAACTACTCGGATTAACTTGGATCCTTCACGAAGATAAATTCACGTTCTCCTCAACGTTCAAAGACTTTACTCATACACCTACGAAACGTGTTCTGCTCTCGGAGATTGCTAAAATCTTCGACCCGCTCGGCTTCGCATCTCTAGTAACCGTGAGAGCCAAGGTTCTCATCCAAGATTTGTGGTCCGTCAAACTTGGATTCGATTATCCACTTCCTGCTCACCTCACGCTCAAATGGATAGCTATCATTTTTTTATTATATTTAGCGGTGGGTAAGACCACCAGCCAGAGTGCGACGTATTAGACCGAGTTGCAGGCTTATTAAGACAGAAATGAGTTTAAGGTTTGGTGATATTTATATTATGTATATATATATTTATCAATATTTCTGAACCAAAAGCTTTACTTTTCAAAAAAAGCAGACTCATTTTATTCTTTGTCCACTATGTTTGGCAGAATTATTCAAAGTCTTTTTAAAAAATTAAGCAAAATTTAAAGGCGCTTTCGTTCTCGATCTCCAGTTTGGATTCCTCAGTAAGGAACTGGAGTTCACACCTTATACACCTGTCGCAAGATGAATTGCAACTCCAGGAAAATGTTATGCGGCTATATATATATAGAAGAAAGACGACAAACTTCCCAACGAGTGTAGAGAGACAGTCGACTCCATCTAACGATGGGTTTATTAAAACAAAAAGCAATGGGAAATAAAAGTAAAGAAATTATAACATAATATATAATGTTTATTATAAAAATAGAATGAATATGCTTAAGTATAGCTATTAATAGTACAGTTTTACCAATATTAATACGCAATTATTAACGTTTAAAAAAATTTTAAATGGCATATTCCTAATTGAATACAAATGCAAATGCAATCCTTATAAGAATTATAATAATTGAATCTTTAACAGATAAAATTGTGTGACACAATAGTGTTAAAGTTAGATAGCAGTAATAAAGAAAATGAGTTAAAAGCTCTTGTAATAAAGATAAATTAACTAAAATATATTTAGAAGTAAGCAACATAACAAATGAGTATATTTACACAAATGTACATAGTGTACAAACTGCAAATGTTGATTATTTCATCAATCAAAAAGGTTTGTAAAATTGTAATTATATTTCTTAATTCATATAATACTTGTACGGTGTTCAAAATTTTTGTTCTCAATGTTTTTAAATTATCTAAACAAATGCAGAAAAATCAAAAAGTAAAAATCTACAAATGTCAAGCGAAAGAACAGATGTTAGTCAAAGCTTAGTTAATAATCCATTAGACGTAATTACAACTCAGGTGATCAGCGAGGGGATGTCTGATACACATAGTCACCAGTTTCCTTCTCCGGATAGTGATAAAACACATATTTCTTTACCTAGTTCACAAAAAAGCACAGAAGAGTTTTGCACAAAAACGTCCAGCGAAGGGATGTCTGATGCACATAATGACCAGTTTTATTCTCTGGGTAGTGATAAAATTCATATTTCATCATCTACTTTACAAGAAAGTACAAACCTTAATCGTACAGAAATGGCTAGCGAAGGGACATATAGTAGTGAAAGTGTTATTAAAAGAGGATTACAAGTATCAACCAAATCCCTTAATAATATATTATTACCACCCTCTCGAATTGCATATGATTATGTAGAAAATAAAAGAAAATTTTAATATTCATGCCAATGTAGCCCTGGTAGAAGTACTCGATAGCTATTCGCGAGTCCTTCGCTAATTTCTTTATCATTGGCTAGTTTTTTCAAAATTGTCTAGCCAAGAAAGTGGTCTACATTTTTATGTTCTTGGATAAAAAACTCAGTAAGGATTGGCCAATGCATAAATATATAAAACATATACCGGCAGCGCACGGAGAGACTTTCGAGAGCTCAGCTTGCACGCGCTAAGCCACATGCGCAGTAGACGACAACGCCTGAATGTTTTTTTATAAAGCGACGCAGTTAATTAGGGACGATGTCATTTCGCCTAATTGAATTTTTAGGCGATGTGACAATGTCATTTCGCCTAAATGAAAAATTCCTTTTAGGCGTTTTGTCAGCGTCATTTCGCCTAATTATATTTTTAGGCGATGTGACAATGTCATTTCGCCTAAAATGAAAACTTTTCAAAATTTCTTTTTAAGCGTTTTAACAATGTCATTTCGCCTAATTAAAAAAATGAGATAAAAGTTTTAGGCGATGTGATAATGTCATTTCGCTTAAATTTTCAAGAGATTTAGTAGTAGTCACTTAAGTGTTTTGATGGTGTAGTTACACCTAAATAAAAAGTCAATACAAATAAATCCTTATACATAGAAGGGTATATACATTAAACAAATTTAACAACATCTCTCAACAAATTAATAACCCGTCAGAAAAGTAACTAAGTATATTTTTCGCATTTGTGTGTCGGCTCGGTCGGTATAGATCGGTCGGCTCATAGCCCGGAGACCCCGGATTCGCGTCCAGTCTCTGACGATTGACAAAATTGATTAAATATTAATTAACAATCTTTTAGCGAGCGGAGCGATGCATGTGCTTCTTCATATATGCACACACATACATATATGAGCAATTCCGAAAAAAATCAGCCTTTTCAAGCGTTCAAAAAGTTTGGGAAAAAAAGTCTCGGGCACTAAAACATCTTCCGGACCCGATTTTTCTTGTTATGTATAACATATCCTTATATAAAAATGTGATGGCCGGATGTTGTGAAGCCAAGTGAAACGGCTATGTGATTGCTTTTCGTTTTGCGCATGCGTCTAAAATATTGTAGGTTGATTTGACATCGCGGGGAAAGCGTTAATTTTCTTAACTAAATCAGAGTATAATAAATAATGAGTAAAAATATTATTAAAATTTGTCATTCTAAGTAAATAAGAGAGCGTATATCGTTAAAAAAAAGCAAGAGCGCGCGGAGCGCCCATGGTTAATTCAAGTAGAAGAAAAATCCGTATACGTATACTAACCGTAAGTCCATGCAAACTTTTTTTAGAGCTTTTACATTGTTATAGCAAATTTTGTAAAAAAATGACTTCCACTTTAATCGTTTATAACTCGGAAACAAATAGAGATAGACACTCAAATTAAAAACCATAAGAAAGCTGAGATTTGAAAAAAATTTTAGCGAGTGTGTATCTTTATTTGTGAATTATAAGCAATCAAAGTAGAAATATTTTTTTAATTGCTTGGTAACGTGATCGTAACCAAGTAAAAATCTATAAATTTTATATAGATTTTATATTTATTTCATTGGAATCCTTTATCAGAAACAAATTAAAAATATAGTTTGAAACTTGCCATCCATGACAATAGGGAATAAATCATAGACACCGATAACAAAAATTATCTTTTATATTCTTATAAAACTAAATTGATCGATTGATCGATTGAAGGATCGGGTTATATAAATTATAAGATGAATGTCCCTTGAATGGTGTCTATTCCTTCTGATTGGAAGAAAGCCTTAATTGTGTGTTCCTGAGTAAGTACTCTTTGTTCTGGACGGTTATAGATGTATGTCTGTCCATTATCGTGGCTCTACGAGTTCTGATTTGGATTCGGCGGATCGGCGGCTGCTCCAGCAGTGTCCCGCTCGTAGTGGGAGGCTCCTGGAGTCAGCATTTCCTTACCACGCGGTTCGCGGGGTTTTCCCGTTAAAGTTACTGGGGTTGCGATTTTCTCCCAGTAACGAGTATTGATGGTGTATAAATTCGGCCGCGTTCGAATCGCGTTCCGCGAAGGCTGCGCGATCAGCGTGAGTATTCTTGATTCGGCGGTATTCGTACGACGAACTTTTACTTTTACATGTTACTGCCGATCGAAGTATGGCGCAATATACCTAGATTCACGTCGGTCTTGAATCGTACGTAACAGATTATACAATTTTTTATCGGATTTTATGAGGTCTTTGCAAGAGGGATAAGTAATATGTTGTGTCCAGTATGTAAAAATCTTTGCATATCTTGCATGACTTCTAATAGCTTAAAGAAAATGCCGCACTATCGATATTACAGTTTTTTGTTTCATTCAATGAATAAGTAAAAATTTCAAATTGGGCCAAAATACTAACAATCTAATGATTTTTTAATAATAATTGAATTATTTTCGTCCACGCAGTTGATTCGTGCTAATAATTTTGTAATATGTAAGTAAATTAGACAAATTGCAGTTAATAAAAAATTGGACTGTACAAAACGTAAAATCGATAATGTCGTCCCAGTAGAAATTGAAACCATTTTTAATCTATAAACTAGCCAGTTTTAAAAAATCGCTAGAAAAAAAGGGTAATTCGCAAACTATAAAATGTATATATTTTCAACTCCAAAAGTGGTTATTCCAACATGCTCTATTTTTTACAATTTTGTTCTAAATTTTGATATTAATATTTATTATGTTTGAACAAATTTAGATTTGCTGAGATATATATGTATATAAATATAAATAACATTCTACGAATAGATACTTATTTTTTGACGTTATATTTTTTTTGTATTTATATAAGAATAGAATTCTATTATATTCTATTATTCCACGTAAAATTATTATTTGTAAACTATTATATTTTATGTTTTAATATAAAAAAGTACGGTGTGATAGAATCAAGAATTACTTTTGATGCTGTGTTAAAACAAAAAACAATCATCTATTATGTAATCACGAATATAACCAATTTCATTCCTATCATAAATGTTTTTGCGAAACGATTATATAATTGTGCAAGACAAGATCGAAACATGGTTAAAAAACGTATAAAAGAAATTTGTTCAACGAATGTAAAAAACAATGAGATAAAGAAAAGAAAAAATGAAGACGAAGGAAATGAATCAAAAAATCTAAGATTAAAATTGAAAAATTTCGTGATTCATAAAAAAAAGGTTAAGAAATGCAGTAATCCAACGATCCGAGGTCACCATCATAATGGTTATTTTTATAAAGTTCGAAACACAGTAGGAGCCACGACGTAAGAAATAATGTTAAAATATTGTATAAATATAGAGATAAAATAAAATATTTAAGCATTTTAAAACAACTAAAAATTCTTCATTATTTAACTTTGGACAATGTATTTATACAGCTACTTAGTGTGCAAGCTTGTCGATTCCGCTGATCAAAAATGTTCTGGAACATGTACGTTACAAAAAGGACAATACAGAGAAGGAAAAATAGCTCATAATCATCCTCGATCCAAGAAATTAAACAAGGTTCGAAAATTTAAAAGAAAGCTTTACAAAGCGGTGACTTCATCTGGAACGATAGAACTGAGCAGCGCCTACAACAGTTTAAAGCAAAAGTAAATTATTTAACAATATAACAATCATTTTATTTATGCATCCTATTTACTTGTGAACGTACATTGTTAAACTTTCAATTTATTTTGTTATATTAATAAGACAATTAATTATTACAACAAATATTAAAGACAACGATAGAAAATTACATGACTAATACTCAAAACTATGTATTTTTTTAATTATCATTAATCAATAATTACATTAAACTTAAATGTAACTTGAAATAGATTATGTAAAAGAAATTTTCTTTCTGATGATTTTGTACGACTATTAAGTAGTCATGTATTTTGTCTAAATGGAAATTTTTGTCCTTAATATGAAAATGATTTATCGCGACTTAAGGTAGTGGACACTTGCACATTTTTTTTTGCTATTTTCGGGAATTTTTTTTATTGAAAAATATGTAAAATATCGATTTTTCGAATTCAAGT
This sequence comes from Theocolax elegans, assembly GCA_026168455.1. Lineage (NCBI taxonomy): Eukaryota > Metazoa > Arthropoda > Insecta > Hymenoptera > Cerocephalidae > Theocolax > Theocolax elegans. Next base: position 36,389,479 of record CM047431.1, on the reverse strand, counting down.
TACCAAACTGCTGCCTTAATTAAATCACAGGAATTTAGTAGTTATTAATTTTGATTATTATTGCATTATTTTGATTATCAATTTACAATTAATGTTGCTGTGTGTAAAATTAACTGTAACTTCCATATTCTTTTGATTGGAAGTTATGAAGCTGATACTTGATATTAAAAACTCTCCAAAGCTTTAATAAATACTATTATGTTATATAGATATCCAAAAGCTGCTAAATTGTTACCGTTCAGTAGTATCGAAAGGTCGCTATACAGATGGCGTGAAAAAGCATTAAACAAAATATTGTTTGGCAAAGTAACATCAATTGAGGATATGATTGCTTTACTCAATAAAAAAACAAATCAAAAAGCTTTGCAGTATGTAGTTGGGAAAAAAATCTATCATATGGAATTTAATGTGATACATGCCGGTATTAATAAGCATATAGTGTTTTTTGATTCAACGCTTATCAAATCTCTGGAAGATGCAACTGAATGGAACGTGGATGCCACATACAAGGCTACTCCAATGCTGAAAGAAAAAATGCAACTTTTGACTGTAATGGCAGTCTATTTCGGAAAAGTAATGTTCTTTGAAATAAGAAATTTGTGTGTACTATATTACACTAAACGCAAAAAAGTTAGCAAAGAAGTGTGTTTTAAAAATGATGCCTAATTACTGTACTATTTTTTATCACAACCAGGTTGTTAATTATCCCGAAAAAGTAGCGATCAATAATTTTGATGCCGTAGGCGTAACTGTATATAATTTAAAAAATTATAAAAGCGAATTTCTGATAAATAATATTACGAAAGACTATAAAAAAATCAAAATATTATAATTAAATATTAAATTAATTTTTTACGTTTTTAAAAATAGTAGGGGAGGACGGGGCTAAGTTGAACGTTTTTTTTTTTGTGAATTTTTTTCTCAGCGAAATTGAAATATTTTTACACTCTGTATGGATAGAAAACAAGTTTAACATCTTAACTATATGCCTGATTTTTTCCAAGTGTAAAAATTCAGAAATAAAAAATTTACACTGGAGGTGAAAAAAAATCGTTTTGTTCAACTTAGCCCCGAGGCTGGGGCTAATTTGAACGTTTCTTGGGGCTAAGTTAGTCTATCTTTTAACATGGGATTTTTAACTTAAAAAATATTTTAATTAAATTAGCAATTTTACATAAATTAAAGTGTTTTAACTAATTTGACGTTTATTATCGTAACAACTACAGCCTGTAAAAATATTTACTTTATAAAATAAAATCAATTACTTTAGTTTATTATGTTATACTTTTATAAAACGTAAGCCCAAAATGAAAAACTTGTTTTCTGCAGAACATACGTTAACGCAGATAGATCTTCCCTGCTTACATATTATAGAATTTCTTGCAGATTTCTTACGTTTTTAAATATATACTAATCTATTAATGTTTATTTTAATGCAAAGTCATATTTTATCTAACATCTGTCAAATCGTACTGCGTTAACGAACTTGCCGTACACAGGAAAGTATCGAAAAATAATGTAGTCTTAAACAAGTGTTTGTCGATACCAATGAAAACGAATATTGGTAATGAAATCCGGTATTTATAAAGTACTAGACGACTATATGCTACTTCTGTTGTTTAATTTTGTTGAAATCTAACCTAAAATTGACTAAAATTAATGTATTTCCACTAGTTCAACTTAGCCCCATGGTTTTGTTCAACTTAGCCCCAAATGCTTCAAATGACTTTAAATGCACATAACTCTAGTAATAATTGACTGTCAAAGACCAGTTGCACGTCAAAATGTTCGTCGAAACAAATAGAATTCAACTATTTACCGCCGCGCATCGCAATATTTTTGTTTCGCGCAGAAACTGTATTTCTGCACGGTTAAAAAGATCCCGATTTAAAGCGCAAAAACACTTTTTTGGTACTAACTTTTCGGATGCTTTAAAATTTCCAAATCTACCTCGGGACAAAAATTTGTTGATTAAATATTAAGTTTTTTCCCCAGGCACAATTTTAAAAAATGCATCAAGGATAAAGTTATTCCGTACGTTCAAGTTAGCCCCGTCCTCCCCTATACGCAAAGATATTGACACGCTCGTCTTGTAAATCATTCTCGCTGCAATCGGTTAATAGGCCCGACTCGCGCGTGAATTACCTGCTTTATGCACTTAGTGATGTCAAATGTACTAAAATTTATTGCAGGCTGTTCCATTTGCGTGGGTGTTAATGACAAGGCGAAGAACTTGCGACTATAGCAGAATTTTTCAGTTCTTTAAAAAGAAATGGGTTATACTAAAACCTGACATTGTCATATGCGACTTCGAAAAAGCGCTACACAAGTCACTAATGAAGGTTTTCTGCACTAACGTTAAAGGCTGTTATTTCCACTACGCGTAAGTATGTTATTAAATGATAAAAAAAACTTAACACTCCGTGCGCGAAATCATGTTTCGCGCACGCTTATTCAAAAACCGGTGACCTTTCTGCTATGTGCTGAATTGTACTATTTTCAGTAGCTGCACAAGTATGAAATAGTACATTACGGTACAAGTGTGCGAAACAGATGTAAGTCACGTACGAAACGTGGGTGGAAAATAAGACTCATGTGTAGGTCATTTGTTCCGTGCATTTGAATCGTAATATACTATTACATTAGTTGCGATGTTTAGCACTATAAAATCATTAATAAGTTTTACTATTTGAGCAGAACGACGTTAATAACTTACACGAGTTGAAAATCATCTTTCACGTGTGTATCGGATGCTATTTTACTAGAAAACAGAGCCAAATTTTAATATTCTGCAATTATTTAGCATTATACTATTATTGATTTTCTTCAAATCGTAATTTATAAAGTAGTTAAATTAATTTTGTGTTAATTTTAATTAATAATATTTAAAATTAATGAAAAAGATATCCACATCGTAATTCAAAGTTATAAGCTAAATAATTGGCAACGTAAATAATGTTTGCAGCACAGTCACTCAAAAAAATAGTGTTTAATAAGAAGTTTTTATTGAGCAAAAACACTTTCTCTATCCTCAGGGGAATATTTACACATTTTAGAAATTGAACCCATCTTTATGTATAAAGTAGCCATTGAAAAAATGGGCCAAAAATATCTACTTGCAAGCTATAAAGGAGCTATTTTTACCCCTAACACATTAAAAATATTCAGATTTATACTAAGAAGTACTACGCTAACCCATTAATGCCTAAGATGACCAAAACTCTAATCTAAAAGTCACAACTTCGTTAATTCTTCGGTACCTCGTACTGTAATATACTGTCCTTAAGGGGAAGCCGTAGTCCTATGCTTTATACGTATATACCGACATTATCGATTTTTCGTTTTATGCAGTCAATTTATGTTTAATCGTAATTGTACGAACGTACCTATATTCTATGAAATCTATAGATTGTTGGTATGTTGGCCGAATTTGAAAATTTTACGTATTCATTGAATAAAACGAAAAATCGTAACGTCGGTACTACGACTTCCCCTTAACTAGTACGTAATCTTTCTTACGAAAAAATGATAATTTTATAGGATAATTAATTATTTATTCATGAAAATTAATTGTATATGGGTAAGCAATGATCATAGAAAGTGATTAAATTGGCAATTCAATATGGCGGCTATATGCATATGCTATTGCTTTTTTTGTTTTATTTTATTTTTTTCTTATTTTCTGTGACATTTTTTGAAACACGGCTCACAGGAATACTTCGTGAATCGACAGAGGTAGACATAGCCATCTACCGTTTATTTCCAATTTTCAATTATGCAAAATAAATAATCCAATGAAGAATTTTCCATAGTTTTCGAATCTGGAATAAAAAATTTTTTTGCTTTGTCAAAAATGCATATAATTGAATTTTGCGAAGTATTGTCAAATACGAATTTTATACAACTTCTTGTCAATTTTAGTTACATTGGCTTTGAATTAATTGTAAACGATGAGTGTTCATTAAGACATTTATTTATTCAATGTTAATTTATTTACTATTGTTGGAAATATATTATATCAAAACCGTTTATTTCTATGTAATTGAACTTTTGAGTAGGTAATAAGGTAAATTACTTATTTACCGACGCGAGCAGCCGTCGCGCTCTCTTCGATATACTCATATTCATTCTGTATCGAGACACGCTCCGATGTACCTCGCTGTATATATAAATACATATCTCTTGTTTAGACTGTGTGTATGAGAGGTTATTTCTTCTGCCCATCTTCATACCTTTTCCAATAGGTTATGGGCCCAGAACGTGTAAAAGACTTTAATTACTAAATTTAGTGTAAAAGTTGTGTTAGTAAAAATGGCTGCAAATTCCACGAGAATTGAATTATTGATACTGATAAAACACGATGGCTGGGGATATGTTGATGGAACCAAATCAAAACCGGAGGCAAAGGACAACGAGATTGAACCAACTGCTGCCCAACTTGCATGGACCAAAGAAGATCAAAAGGCGAAGTCAGATATCATTCTTTCGATTTCTCCGTCTGAGCTGCAACATGTAAGGGGATGTATAACAGCAAGTGAGGTATGGCAAAAATTGAAAAGTGTGTACGCATCTAAGGGTCCAGCTAGGAAGGCTACATTAATGAAACAATTGTTATTACACAAATTAGATGACGATGGAGACGTACGCGATCATTTAATGAAATTTTATGATGCTATTGATAAACTTGAATCGATGAATATAAGTATCAATAAAGAATTGGTGGCAATTTTATTGTTATATAGTCTTCCGTCATCGTTTGAAAATTTTCGTTGCGCGATAGAAGCACGAGACGATTTACCCGACCCTGACGCGTTGAAAGTCAAAATTCTTGAAGAAAGCGAGTCGTGTAAACAAGGTAAGAAACATGACGAAGTTACCGGCGCACTAATAGCTAAACAAAAGTCTAATAAGTATGAAAAGAAAACAGGCTTCAAGTATCGCTGTTACCGATGTAAACAAATCGGACACAAGGGCACTAATTGCCCGTTAAAGACATCTTCTAAACCTCAAGGCTATATAGCCGAAGACGTATTTTTAATGACCTGCGAAAATAAACATACCGCTCTAAATGTAAATCAAATCGACAAATTTAATGATTGGTGTTTAGACAGCGGATGTTCGAGTCATTTGTGTAACGACAAAGATGTATTTATCGAATTTTCCGACACATACCGAGATAAAATAAATTTAGCAAATCATGTTTCTACGGATGCACTCGCGAAAGGTAGTGTCAAAATAATAATGTCAAATGGAATCGGAAACAAGCCTGTAAATTTAACTGATGTATTATATGTACCCGATTTGCGAACTAATTTAATGTCAGTCGCGAAAATTACGAATCGAGGATATAATGTCACATTCAAACGTGAAAATGCAATTATTACCGACAGTACCGGTCAAATTAAGTATTGTGCGGATAGAAGAGGAGATTTATATTTTGTTAAGAAAAGTCCTACAGTGTGTAATAATATCTCTTCTAATTCAAACACTAATTTACTTATTTGGCATAACAGATTAGGTCATCTTAATTTCAATGATGTAAAGATCCTGAATCAACGAGGAATAATTTCCGGAAGCATATCTACTCAAACACCTTCAACATCGGTTTGTGAAACGTGCTTACAAGGCAAGATATCCGCGCAACCCTTTCCGACGAGATCGGTCACATCCAAGAAGAAATTGGAAATAATTCACGCAGATGTCTGTGGACCTTTTCGTACAAAGTCTCAAAAAGGATCCTCTTATTTTGTGACGTTTACGGATGACTATTCACGGTACGGTGAGGTATATTTTTTATCTAAGAAATCGGAAGTTTTTGATAACTTCAAATTATACAAAAATAAAGTCGAAAAGCTAAACGATTGTAAAATTAAATATTTACAATCCGATAATGGACGTGAATTTATTAATAATGAATTTGACCATTTCCTAGCATCAAACGGTATCGGTAGAAGATTGAGTGCACCATATACTCTGGAACAGAATGGAGTAGCCGAACGGCGAAATAGGACACTTGTAGAAATGGCCCGCTGTATGATGATTCAAGCCGGCCTACCACCTTCGTTCTGGGCTGAGTCCATTGCAACTGCAAACTATATACGAAACAGATGTCCTACCAAGGCTTTAGAATCTAAAACACCGTTTGAAATGTGGACTGATAAGGCCCTAAGGCTTAATCACTTAAGAACGTTTGGGTCTCGAGTAATTGTTTTAAACAAAGGGTCTCTGAAAGATAAATTCGATCCGAAGGGCCTCAGAGGAATTTTTATAGGCTATTCCGAAGAAGCAAAAGCCTACAGAATTTGGCTCGAAAATGAAAGGAAGGTCATAGCGGCGCGTGATGTCAAGTTCTTAACAAATATTGATACTAATTTAGAAATGCAACGAAATCAAACTGCAGACATTGAGTATTTTCCGCAACTACAAGACAATGAGTCTTTCGATATGAATTATAAGGATTTAAAAAACGAAAGGAAGGATACAAATATCCCTGTAACTCCAGAGTCAAACAAATTGAAAAGAGGACCGGGTAGACCTCGCTTAATATCTACTGGTGGTAGAGGTCGACCGAAAAAGGAGTACAACTTAGTACCTGTAAAACCTTGTGAAGATCTTCAAAAGGATCACCAAACTGAAGAAAATAATTATATAGATATTTTCGAAAGTCCCAAAACAGATAACGTAATCGACGAAATTTCAACTGATACGCTCGATAATAATTGTGCATCTGATGAAGAATTGACCGAACATTACGTTGGAATAGCTGAGATACCATTGGAGTCAGCATTAAATGGTCCAGATTGTAATGAATGGAAAGATGCTATTTATTCCGAGATAAGAAACTTTGTTAAAAATGATGTTCTAGATATTGTAGAAAGAGTCGAAAATAAAAATGTAATCGGATGTCGCATTGTACTTACAAATAAAATGGATTCGGTTGGAAATTCATCAAAAAAGAAAGCCCGAATAGTAGCTAAAGGTTTTTCACAAAAGGCTGGTGTAGATTTTAAAGATACTTATGCTCCTGTTGCAAGACTCAGTTCATTACGACTTGTTATAGCTCCAGCTGTACGTTATGGTATGAAAATTCATCAATTGGATATTGATTCAGCCTATCTAAATTCCACGATAGAAGAGGAGATATTTATGGATCCTCCCAAAATGCTAAAAGAAATGCTTGGACGCATGGTACTCGACGAAAATCAGTCATCAGAAATCCGAGAACGGGCAAGCCAACTACTTAAAAAATATAAGGATCCTAACAAAGTATGTTTTTTGAAACGAGCAGTTTATGGACTTCGTCAAGCTGGAAAACAATGGAATGATCATATTGATCAAATACTCCAAAAAATGGGGCTTTTGCCAACTGGCACAGATCCTTGTATATATCGACACTACGAGAATGGTAATCTGTCTTTGATTTTTCGCTATGTAGATGATTTTTTAATTGCCAGTAGAAACCCCAATTTCATACGAAACATTAAAAATGAATTATCAGCTCATTTTGATATTAAAGACTTAGGTCTTGCACGATATTGCCTTGGTTTAGAAATCCAACAATATACAGACAAGGTTAATATTTCACAAAAGGGATATATTCAGGAAATTCTTAGAAGGTTTAACATGAGTAAAGCTAATCCTGTTAGTATACCTTTAACTGTTGGTCACAACTTAACTAAGGCTAATCCAAACGAATCATCGGAAGAAATAATACCTTACAAGGAGGCAATTGGTGCTTTAATGTATTTATCCATTGGTACAAGACCTGATATAGCACATGCTGTAAGTGTTTTAAGTCAATTCAATGACTGTTATAATGATACTCATTGGAAGGCAGTCAAACATGTGCTCAGGTATTTAATCGGTACAATCAACTTAACTCTAGAATATACTCAATCCATTGATGGAATAAAAGGATTTGTCGATGCTGATTGGGGAGGATGTAAAATAGATCGTAGATCTTTTACCGGATATTTATTTACTTTAAACGGCGCTGCAGTATCTTGGACGTCTAAAAAACAACGTAGCGTAGCAACTTCTTCATGTGAAAGCGAATACGTTGCATTATCTGAAGCAACTAAAGAATTAATGTATCTGCGAAGCTTTATGATGGAATTAGGCTTAAATAACTTGTCTAAAATAATTATGTTCAATGATAATCGTGGCGCTGAATCGTTAGCAAATAATCCTGTAGATCATAGTCGAAGTAAACATATAGATTTAAGATTTCATTTTGTACGCGAGAAACTTAAAGAAAAAACATTTATACTCCAACACTTAGCTGGCGATAAAATGCCTGCGGATATGTTAACAAAAGCGGTGCCGCGAGAAAAGCTTTTATTTTGTAATCGTAAAATTGGTCTCACTCCTAGTTACAATTCATAATTTTTAAATAAAACGCTTCGAAGGGGGTGTGTTGGAAATATATTATATCAAACCGTTTATTTCTATGTAATTGAACTTTTGAGTAGGTAATAAGGTAAATTACTTATTTACCGACGCGAGCAGCCGTCGCGCTCTCTTCGATATACTCATATTCATTCTGTATCGAGACACGCTCCGATGTACCTCGCTGTATATATAAATACATATCTCTTGTTTAGACTGTGTGTATGAGAGGTTATTTCTTCTGCCCATCTTCATACCTTTTCCAATAACTATTTATTACCAATTACATTTCTTATTATTATTATAGGCGTTATACCGCCAAGCTGTCAGAAAAGGATTTGCTGTAAAAAAAAAAAATTCGGAAAAAAATACAAAAGCCGACAAATTTTTAAAAACATTTATAGCTTTGGCTCTGCTGCCAAGTGAACGGATAGAATTGGTATTCTTAAAACTAAAAAAAAAAGTTGAGAAGGTATTTGCTGGCAAATACGATAGTTTCTTGAAGTATTATCAAAAGACGTGGATAGATGGGTACGGTCCAGCAGCATTTAGTGTTTTTAAACAGAATAACAGGACTAATAATAATATTGAGGCATACCACAAACGACTTAATAGCAGAATTAAGTCTAAACTAACTGCTTCTTCGTTTATAGGTATGTTACTCAAACAAAAAATTGTTTTTTCATTCCAATTATCCAAAAATTCCACTTTATTGACCTCAGCGGAGGGACAAAAGTTGAATTTTATTCTTCCGAGGAGTAAAAGTTACTTTTGCTCTCCGCAGTCACTTTTTACTTTCCGAACTCACTTTTTACTCTCGCACTCCTTTTTTTACTCTCCGCATTAACTTATTTTAAAAAACACACTTTTTATCACAATAATTAATTATTTGATAATACAATATACCATAAATAACATGGCTCATTCCATTCATATTTGAACAGGCTATCACTTTATGAATTTTATTTTCGAACAAAAACTATTAAAATATCTTCTATTTCGTATTTACTGAAAGTATGAACGGGGATTTTGGTTAAAAAATTTTTTTCATGAAACTACAACTGTCTGAATATTAGACCTAAAAGCGAACATGACGAAATTTGAAATCAACCTTCATTTTTAAATCGCTGTATCTTTGGTTGTATTCAACTTTTTGAGGCAAATATTGTTTTTTAAATGTAGGTAATTTGATGTACTTTTTGACCAATTTGGTTATTTTATGATCAAAATGAATTCCGCAATAATAAACGTTCAAAACCAAAAATTAACGATTTTTTTCAAATTCGAATATCCCAAAAAATACATTTTATTTCTTTTTGAAATTTTACTATGTTATTATGCTTCAAAAAAGCTATCGTTTTAGGTAGATGAGAAATATGCTTTTTTTGTTATAGTATTTTAATTGCATTTTTTGAGATATTCGCATATAAAAAAAACCGATATTTTTTGGTTCTTTACGTTTATCATTACGTGATTCATTTTGATCATAAGTCTAACAGAATGTTCAAAAAGTATATAAAATTATCTACATTATAAAAAAAATTGCCTCAAAAAGTTGAATACAACCAAAGTTACATCGATTTGAAAAAAACTTCAATAATAGATCAAAAATCGATCAAAGATCTATAACAAAAAAAGCATATTCTCACCTATCTAAAAAGTTAGCTTTTTTCACGTATCACATACTAAAATTTTAAAGTCATATAAAATGTATATTTTGAGATATTCGGAATTAAAAAAAATTATCAATTTTTTCTTTTTGACATTTATCATTGCTGGATCATTGTAATAAAAAATATAACCAAATAATCAAAAGGTGAAAACAACCAAAGATTCAGCAATGAAATGAAGGTTGATTTCAAATTTCGTAACCTTCGCTTTTAGGTCTAATATTCAGACAGCTATAGCTTCGTGAAAAAATTTTTTAAAGCGAAATCTTCGTGCTTAGCTTTAAATACGAAATAGAAGACATTTTCATAGTTTTTAAACGAAAATAAAATTCAAAAAGTGACAGCCTGTTCGAATATGAATGGAATCAGCCACATAAATAATGTGCTAATTATAAATACAAAAATAAATGAATAATTTCTTGTTTTTATTGTTGTTGTCGAATAAAGTGGCCTTTTTCAGGTAATTTTGGTGAAAATTTTTATATGCACTTCGGGAGGTAAGACGGTTATTCCCTTGGATTAATTACTAGTAAAACCTTGCTAAAGCTCAGTCAGTAACTTTCATCCCTAGAATAGACGCCTACTTTACTCCCTTTGTGCATAAATAACTATGAATGTGATTTACATTTAACTTGTATATTAAAATCTTAAATTGTTTTCTTTTTTATTACCACAAAGATTTATATGGGTATGATAAAATCTAAGTTTTTTTACTTTAAGCAAGTTCTTTCTTTACGAAAAGATTACTAAAACATCTAAAAACTTTATTTTAGATATGATTAAACAACTACTGGCTTGCTACAGGGTTGACATTATGACCATTAAGGAAAATGGGCTTACCAGTCGGACGCCGAAAATTCGTACTACTCTCAGAAACGACAAAATTTTAAATGTGTGGGCGGATTACGAAGCAGAAAAATTAAGGGCTTCGGAGATTTTATCTATTCTCCGTAATTATGTCGGCGATTTCGTAAAAAATTTACAATTTAATTACGAAGAGTATGATTCAGGTATTTCAAGTATACTCTATTAACAACATTTATAGAATTCTTTAATACTAATTACAATCCTTTTCATAAAGTTTGCAATTAATAAATAACACAATTATAAGTTATAATTTTTTCAAATTACATTTAAAATGTTTCTAATTTCAACCTATCAAACTAACTAGGAGACTGTCTCACCTTCGGGTCACGGATCTTAACCAAACTTTAGGACTTAAAAGCGTTAAAAGTGTACGTAATTTTTGAAAAAAATTTGCTTTAATTACCCGTAATTATGATAAATTTGAGCGTTGGAGTCTAAAAATCTGTATTTTTTCATATTATTGTATTACAAAACATATCCTAAAGTTTAGTTAAGATCCGTGATCTGAAGGTGAGACACTCACTTACTTTCCTAGTAAGATAACTTATGAACTACTCGAAATACTTTAATCAATCAAGGCTGAAATTAAATACTCAAATTAGGTATATGGGAAGTCTTAGAATGACCGCCGTGTCTTATAATTCAATGATAATTGAAGACATAAAATGTTTTAAACTTTTAATTTGCATTCGCACCTTCCTTTATTTATTATTCTCAAACAATTCTTTCAGCGTGCGAATCACTATATTTTCGGATTTCATTGTGACGTTGGGTATATACCCTGTCACATATATTCACATTTAAAAAAACCTTTAACCTTCCATACATATTTTTAAATAAAAGTTATATCTCAAAGATACAGCAAGATCTATTTCCCGATTCTACATACGCGCGTTATTATAAATTATTGAATTGTAACAATTTAGGTGATTAAAATTTTGAATTTGATAAACATAAATATATTATGAAACTGGAGATCCCGATTCAAGCACGGACCGAGGCTTTTTTTTCATTGAAATTTCGAAAGTCTTTTTTAAGATTTTTTTCGTTATTTGTTGAACGTATTAGAATGTTTCGCGAAACGGGATGTCGAATTGTCTTGTATTTGAAAGAAATATATTAAAACACCTTCAATGAAGGTGTCAATATTCGCAAGTATGGTTTCCAATCGCACTTTCAAAAAAGTTATCTGAGAAAAAAAATCTGTAATTCTTATTTCCATCTTTTTACTTATTTTTATTTTAATTAGACATTTTATATAATTTTGCTTAAACTCCATAAAGAGTTTCTGCAATAGAAAGTACTGAAATCAAAGGGGCATAATCGACAAGTATTTTGTACCATACCATAAATTTGTTGTTAATTAAACATTTATATATTTCACTTATTTCTGCAAAACTATTGAAACAGAAATTTCTCTCTTTTTTTATTCTCTTTAAATAAAATATTAGTATTTTGTATATCTTACTTATTATTTATGCGTGAATGAATTCGTACAAAACTTGTTGTACAGTAAAGATTGGTAATTAAGAACGTAATGCGTGGCCAATAGCACAAGTACATAATGTAATAATGCAGCGGTTAGAAAAGTAAAAATCTGAGGGGATAGTTAACGGTATATAATGGCTCTTGCGCCTATACTTGCGTCAGGCTCTGTCGAGCCTTTTGATAGCTATTTAAATTTGCTATTTTACATAAGAGGGTATTTGTTATCGAATCAAATTATTAATAAAAAATTATTGTCACAATTTTCTTGGAATTACGTAGACCTTGATGATGATCTCGACGAAGGTGCAGTAGATATTCTGGACGATAATTTGCAAGTTGAAAATGAAATCATTCAGAATGAGCAAGATCTCACTGCGACTACCGTTAAACGTAAAAGACGGAGGATTCGTGGTAAGATACTAGAGAATTCTTTTACAATTCTAAAAACCTTAAGGGGATGTCGGAGCTATAGCCTCCATCAAAAGCCGCTCGATCTCGCGGCTTCGAATGGCGCTGTAGTCAGGTGTCGATTTCTACGATAAACGTACTTAAAACATAAATTACAAATTTTGCAGCTACATAGAGCTGTTGAAAAATACTTTCCCCCCTAGCTATAACTAAAATTAGGGTAATTGTAATATTACTCTTGGCAGCAAATGTTTATTTTTTTAAAGAAATGTGAAATACGTTGCGTGTAGCATTACGGTAGATATACTCCAGGCTGTTGCGAAATCCAATTTCATGCAATTGGTATACTTTCGTAAACTTAAAAACATTTAGATGGACTTTGATTAAATTTTACTATTTTCATTGGGATAATATTTGTTTAAAAAGTTACCAGCTTCAGCTAAACTGTCCGTCAAAAGATGTCAAACTTACACGTAACCTTTCACTGTGTATGAATGCAATATTAAATCTACTGTACTAAAATATCGAATACTTTCATTGAAATCTAAGCAGATTTTGATGACGATACTGAAGAAGACATGGCGCACGACACGGATAAGAATACGTGTTTGGAACTTGAGTACAATGAAGTTGCAATTCACCACACAAACATTGAAATCGAATGCAAAAGTAGCAAAGTCTCTGGTAAGAATACTACATTACGATGCAAGCTAGTCAAGTTTATATATATATATGTATTGTAGATATATATTGAATACTATTTTTTAACATCCGTATGCGAAACGCCATTTAGCGCACGCTTAATCAAAAACTGCAATTATTTATACTGCAATAAATATTACAAATTTGGTATAAATTTTGTATACTACCTGTAGGGGAGGGTGGAGAAACTAAAAATTGTTTGTATTTCCTTTTTTTCCTATAATGAACAATAATATTTTACACTTGCAATTGTGAAAATATCAAATAACTTAAAGTAACTCGTAAATTTATTTACTCACAATATTTATCTATGAAACGTTTTATTTTACGCTTTAATAAAAGAGATTTTATACAAAATTGCTCCGCAACTCTGGGAGAATTTTAAACATACCATAGGGTAATTTATTTGTATACATTTGCGACTTACTTATTTTTTCAACATAAACACCAAAATCTTAAAACCTAACTGTCAGAACATCACGAATATACTTTCTATGAACTCGTCTTTTTAGTCTCAAACTTATCGATATTTTGTGCAAGTTGAATTCACGAGGGGTAAATTTGAACATGTACTTAATTCGGTGCAAAAACAAAATAACAAATTATTTACATTTTCATGTTGAACAACATTATTGTAATGGTTAAACATTTTTAATTGTGTTCATTTTATTAGTTTGATTTTATCTCTTGGTGGTTTTCCAATGTAGATTTGTAGAATTTTATTGATCTTCGCAATTCGAATTATTAAAAAGGATAAAAAGAAAAAACGTAACACATTACATTTTTTCATTTCGTAACGTTTCGGTGGTCACTCCCACCCTCTTCAGACTAAAAATTTAATTACAATAATGTTAATACATCTCGGATAATAATGAAAAAAATTTAATACAACAAAAATAAATTGAAAATCATACCTTCTATTATCAATATCGCAATCAGTATACAATATAAATTCGTCGAAAGCTGAGTTAAGTTTTCGTTTCTTTTTCCTCATTATAAATTGTGAATTTTAAGTTATATATAACAAAATGTTAACATGTTTAGCAGCTTTTTATGTATTCATAATAAATTAATGACTATAGTTAAGAAGGTTTTTTTAATAGGGGAAAAATTTTTATAGACGCACCTCGGCCGGTCATGAAGGTTAAGCAGCGCCGAGCGCGGTAACTAGTTGGATGGGTGACCGTTTTTCGGACATAGCTTAAATAATCGATTAGGTGTTTTTTCATATTCTACAACATGAACGGGGGGTGTGACATTCGGTTTCGATGTTAAGGCCTACGCAATGTGACCTTGTCATCTAAACAGAATGTTTCAATACACCATCCTTCTCGGAGGAGGTTTTCCTAATTGGCATTTATCTCACGGGGTTTGGCCATAGGTTTTCCCTCTCTCCACCGGCAGAACCCCCGGCGAATGCGAGAAACTGGGGTAAAGGGGACTAAAATTGGAAAAGGAATAAAGGTGTAGGAGATACGTAAAAACCTGTAAAACGGTGTACGTGGAAACTACCAAAATTTAATTTATTAGTAGCTAGTTAACATTTCAAAGTTTTCCATTACGACATGCTACAATCAACAAGTAGTGAGTAAAAAGCAGAAAATTTTTAATGCGTAGTACGCAGCAGTAAATTAATATTTTTTTTAAATCTAATTACTGCCAAAATAAATTAATTATAGTTTTAACGTGTGTGAGTTTCAAATAGACAGAAACTTAATCGCAATTTTTTTCATTTCATAGATAATGGTATTCTTCAGGCCGATGTCCCAAAAATTAGAGTTCGGGATTCACAACTCGACATAACGAGCCAACGTCGAACACGTGGCAGAATAACGAAGGTACCAGCGAGATTTAAAGATTATGTTTAAGCAAAAGAGAATATTTGAATTGTGAAAGGAGGTATACCTCAATTATACCTGCTATGTTTATCATTTTGTATGTGCTGTAAATATATGCTTTGTTGAAATATGCTTCGTAAACATTACTTTTTTTCAAATATATACCTAAAATATCTCGCACAAACTGTGAAAAATTTCGTTTTACATTTCTAACGGGTACCAATATGCGACAGAGACGTGTGCAATGTCTTTGTTGAGAAAGCACTTTTGGAAAAATACATTTCCCCAGTGGTACTCGTGTCAATCGTCAGAGGCTGGACGCGAATCCGGGATCTCCGGGCTATGAGCCGAACGCTCTATACCGATCGAGCCGACACACGCCACACGTATATTACGCCATACTTCGATCGGCAGTAACATGATCCGCGAACCCGAAAAAAATCGTTCAGCGTCGGATTCCCATTCGGCTCAATCGTCGTACGAATACCGCCGAATCAGGAATACTCACGCTGATCGCGCAGCCTTCGCGGAACGCGATTCGAAAGCGGCCGAATTTATACACCATCAATACTCGTTGCTGGGCGAAAATCGCAACCCCAGTAACTTTAACGGGAAAACCCCGCGAACCGCGTGGTAAGGAAATGCTGACTCCAGGAGCCTCCCACTACGAGCGGAACACTGCTGGAGCAGCCGCCGATCCGCCGAATCCAAATCAGAACTCGTAGAGCCACGATACTGGACAGACATACATCTATAACCGTCCAGAACAAAGAGTACTTACTCAGGAACACACAATTAAGGCTTTCTTCCAATCAGAAGGAATGGACACCATTCAAGGGACATTCATCTTATAATTTATATAACCCGATCCTTCAATCGATCAATCAATCTCGAGTTACGTACGCAACAAATCTATCTGTGACGATTTAGTTTTATAAGAATATAAAAGATAATTTTTGTTATCGGTGTCTATGATTTATTCCCTATTGTCATGGATGGCAAGTTTCAAACTATATTTTTAATTTGTTTCTGATAAAGGATTCCAATGAAATAAATATAAAATCTATATAAAATTTATAGATTTTTACTTGGTTACGATCACGTTACCAAGCAATTAAAAAAATATTTCTACTTTGATTGCTTATAATTCACAAATAAAGATACACACTCGCTAAAATTTTTTTCAAATCTCAGCTTTCTTATGGTTTTTAATTTGAGTGTCTATCTCTATTTGTTTCCGAGTTATAAACGATTAAAGTGGAAGTCATTTTTTTACAAAATTTGCTATAACAATGTAAAAGCTCTAAAAAAAGTTTGCATGGACTTACGGTTAGTATACGTATACGGATTTTTCTTCTACTTGAATTAACCATGGGCGCTCCGCGCGCTCTTGCTTTTTTTTAACGATATACGCTCTCTTATTTACTTAGAATGACAAATTTTAATAATATTTTTACTCATTGTTTATTATACTCTGATTTAGTTAAGAAAATTAACGCTTTCCCCGCGATGTCAAATCATCCTACAATATTTTAGACGCATGCGCAAAACGAAAAGCAATCACATAGCCGTTTCACTTGGCTTCACAACATCCGGCCATCACATTTTTATATAAGGATATGTTATACATAACAAGAAAAATCGGGTCCGGAAGATGTTTTAGTGCCCGAGACTTTTTTTCCCAAACTTTTTGAACGCTTGAAAAGGCTGATTTTTTTCGGAATTGCTCATATATGTATGTGTGTGCATATATGAAGAAGCACATGCATCGCTCCGCTCGCTAAAAGATTGTTAATTAATATTTAATCAATTTTGTCAATCGTCAGAGACTGGACGCGAATCCGGGGTCTCCGGGCTATGAGCCGACCGATCTATACCGACCGAGCCGACACACAAATGCGAAAAATATACTTAGTTACTTTTCTGACGGGTTATTAATTTGTTGAGAGATGTTGTTAAATTTGTTTAATGTATATACCCTTCTATGTATAAGGATTTATTTGTATTGACTTTTTATTTAGGTGTAACTACACCATCAAAACACTTAAGTGACTACTACTAAATCTCTTGAAAATTTAAGCGAAATGACATTATCACATCGCCTAAAACTTTTATCTCATTTTTTTAATTAGGCGAAATGACATTGTTAAAACGCTTAAAAAGAAATTTTGAAAAGTTTTCATTTTAGGCGAAATGACATTGTCACATCGCCTAAAAATATAATTAGGCGAAATGACGCTGACAAAACGCCTAAAAGGAAATTTTTCATTTAGGCGAAATGACATTGTCACATCGCCTAAAAATTCAATTAGGCGAAATGACATCGTCCCGTTAATTATTTTTGTTAAAAAAGTGTTTATTGAGGATGACAAGGTTTAGGGTGTGCATTCTCGGGTAAATTTACTTTGAATATATATATATATATATATACTTTGAAGTTTCTTATACAAATATACAAATGTGCGGAGACCAATCCTAACCTTACTTCAGTGTTTGTTTTTAAGCCAGTTTCATCTTCATTTCTTATTTCACTTATATTTTTTGAAATATTTTAATATTCCTCTAATCTTTTGTCTAATTTTTGTTTTTTTTTCGTAATAGACGTGTTGTGGTTTCTTTTTTTATTTATCTTTTCCATATTTTACACCACTATACACACGTTATTATTATTACTTTACATACCTATAAATTTATATTTCAATAAATACATTATATATTTATAAATTTTTAACTTATTTAAATAATATATATTACTTGCATACTTGTTTATCTTTTAGCAACTTTTTGAGGTTATACATTACGTATGCGCGTATCGCCGTATTTGATGAGCAGTACGGTACTTGTCAATGATTCAATGTAACTGACGTGAGCGCGGTCACAATACGTCTCAAAACTTTATTTGACCAATTCTTCCGTAGCCCTTCAAAAGTTTTTATTTTAATTATTAGCCAATAGATTTTCCTAATAATTACTGTACTGTCGAGTCAAACTAGGCAATTCTCTACCAGGGAGGTGAGTTACTTAAACTGATTTTATAAAATTTTGTAATACATTAAAACATTTTAAATTAATAAATTAATTTATAATTTATGTTTAATTTTCAGATATTAATAATGAGCAAACAAAAAGTTTTACAAATGCATTCACTTTATCAACTGAATATTTACCCGAAAAGAAGCGTGCCAAATTAGATGCTACTGGGAAAACCAAACTTCCTGTAGTGGGTACTTCAGAGGAATGGTGGAAACTTCAAATGGAAAAAGAGAAAATAAAAAAGAAAAAAATAGAAAAAATAGAAAATAGAAAATAATCCAACAAGAAAAAAAGAAAATAGCAGAAGAAAAGAAGAAGTATCTTGATGGATTGAAAGAAAAAATGAAAGAAATTCAGAAGAAAATTAAAAAAGGAAAATAATAAATCATTGTTCATTAATAATTATTTAAATTGTAAGACTATGTTTATGTTCACTTGTTAAGAACAAATGTTTAATTTATCATTACTTGAATGTTATTACATTATTAAATGTATAAAAAATAAATTAAGATATCAATAGTTTATAAGCCTATAAAGTCTATACAAATATATACTCAGAGATTTATCTGGTTATTATTAATTAATTCCACGGTATATTTTGCATGTTCCAAAAGAGGGATGTAGATGATGGAACAGGGTGAGGCAAATTGCAAAAATGCTGTTCCATAATACGTGCGAACGATGACTTCATTAGTATTTTAATAATTATAATTATAATTTGCAATAAATTATCATTTTTTTTATTAAATGATCATTTTGAAATATCAGTCCACTAATTAATTTAATAACATCTAAAATATTATTTAATTTATGTCATTTAAATTAACCTAGAATTACGAATGTGCATAAAACTGTTCCATAATGGGTTCTTTTACCTCATTTATCGGTCTTTCCGAACTAAAAGCTTTACTTTTGAAATAAAGCAGGCTCATCTTGCGACCGGCGTCTAAGGTATGATCTGCAGTTCCTTACTGAGGAGTCCAAACTGGAGATCGAGGACGAAACGCTATTTAAATTTTGTTTAATTTCTGAAAAAAACCATACTCTGGAAAATTCCACCAACCATAGTGGACAAAGAGTAAAATGAGCCTGTTTTATTCTTAAGTAAAGCTTTAGTTCGGAAAGACCGATAAATATATATTATATAGTAAGGAATGTTTCTTCCAAAAGATAATGTAAATATACGCGGGTAATAAATAAAAAGAAGGGGAATCACCTCTCAAACCCGCATGACTCATGCACATTGAATTGTACGTAATATTTCAGGTCAGTAAGTTCAAAATTGAATTCGTAACGCCTTCGAATTAGACGCGACACGCGAGGAATAACTAATAAGAAAGTCCCACCACCGGCATTAAATTAAAACTATTGTTTCTTTTTCAAACGAAGAAAATAAGCAATACGTCGACAGAGAGAGTTAGAGTCGTCGAGCACGAAAATATGAGATTGCCGCAGTGTAAAAAAAGGCCTACGCAGAGACAGAGAGAGAAAGAGAGAGAGAGAGAGAGAGAGAGAGTCCGTTTATTTAATAAGCGATCGAGCGAGCAATCGAATTATACCGGGGGCGTCGACAATCTTATTCGACTCCTCTCTGGGCTCCCGCGCAGTCATCACTCGCAATATGTCGGTAATTCGATACCGAGATCCCATTATGTTCACCGGTCGGTATATATCCGTGAATCTAAAACGCGCCATCAAATTAACGTCCCGTCGGGCCATTTGACTTTGACCCGATAACAATCGACGTTGATTGCTAGACGAGAGAGGGAGATAGAGTGAGAGACGCGTATACATTCATGTACTTCGAGATAGCATATTATTTTTAATAGTCTGATTAGGTTCGTACTCCGGGCGCATATTGTTCACAAACTCGTCCCTCCTTTGTCAAATTGATTACGTCCTTCGTGCGTATGCATCACGCGTATATGTACACGCCTCGTATTTTATTTTAAAATCTCTCCGACTCGGTCTTTTGACTTTCAAATGCATACGCGTTTGTAACTTAATAATATTATACATACCGTAAGATGTTTTTACCATAAATTACAAATTATATATATTTTTTTTATTTGAACAAAAAATACATCGCTATTTATTCACTCGTTGGTTAGTTATTATAGATTCGAAGTGGAAGCAGCGTTAGAGTGACGTTAAGAAGAGTGTTTATTATCTTGGGTGTATATAGGTTGTTTCCGATTTTGGTGAATAAATTCATAATCCAAACGTTTCGATGGATCGCTCCTTTATCTTCACCAGGCATTTGTTTTATTGGATAATTAAATGTTATATTATACATTGTATTGTACTATTTTATTTTTAATTTTAAATCAACACATCGAAGATACTGTGATGAATTGACAACGTAAAATTGTAACATAATTATAGTAAAAGGTAACAAATCGTTGCATACCTTAGTAGAAATTATAACATTCGTTAATAATTTGAAGTTAGAAATAGGTATTTTATAAGTCGTAATTTAAATTTTCTACCCATTTTTCATCACGTATTATAATAGTTAATTGTTCATTTAAAGTCAATGCCTATAATGAGGATAGAAGTGATCTATGAAAACGATCCTATAAATAATTTTAAATGTTAACTTGCACACCAAAAACAAACTGAGTTTGTTAACTAAACTATTAAAAAACTAATACGAGTCTAAAGGAATTAAGTGGGAATAGTGCCAACAAAATGGATAAGATAACATAAAATAAATGAAAATTTATCATATAAAAAATACCAGCACTAAAAACCCTCAGTTGAAGTTAGTGGAAGGCTTTGGTATGAATTTCACTAACAATTAATATAAATTATAACCAAGTAAATCTAATAATTAATATTCTCGAATCTTACGGGTAATCCAAGTGATCATTCGACAATTCATTATATGTATATAGGTATATTTATACGGGATTCGATGACAGCGTCTAGCACCCGTGGCCGTCGTGGTGATTCTTCGGTCAGTGCTCAATCTCCTAGGCTCCGTCGCAACCGGTCGTATAAAGGGAAAATTAGTAAATCTAGTGATCACCATTGATGGCACCTTTTAACGAACCTCATAACAATGGTTACCGGTGGAGGTACTCGCAAAACGTTCCTGTAGAAATCTTAGGTAGGGAATCTCTGCCGAGGAATTCCTTGCGCTCGAGTTTTATCTTATTACCCTATGATGGGCAGCGCTTAATACCGCTGCTAATTACAAATTTCTATATTTCATATTTTCTATAATTTACTTTTTAATTTCCGTGATATCAGAATTATTTAAGTACGCTTAGAATCTTGATACTTCAAGGAATGCAAAAATATATAAACTAATAAAAAAAATTTTAAAATTGAATAAATATCGGTAAATATGTGTATAACGGTATATGAACTCTCGAAGCACTCATTTTCATTATCATCTCTAGATAAGTATACTACACATTTTTAAGTGTGCTATTTAATAAACAGGTAAATACGTATCGAATTGAAAGAAATAACCAAACTTGCACTATTACAAACAATGTCCTATATTAGTTGAAATAGAACATTAGCATATCTAAAATGTAATACGTGCGAACAAAGTGAAGTGTATGACATAATTATCAAATTATTAATCGGAAACATTTTTTCAAATGTCAATAAATCGACTACGATATTGCTAATGTTAAACTCTGTTGAATAATCCGAAATGGTATTGCCTTGTGCATTGAAACGGTCAGATGCGCGTTACAATCTGTTTTATCGAGCGAGCTAATCTCGTTATGCGTTCTATCGTGATATTGCAAAAACAACTTGATTTTTAAATGTAATTTCAAAAAAATGGACTATATAATTCATTTTTCAAATGACTGTAAATACACCTTGAAATAGAATAGTATAAAATCTTTTAAATTCGTAATGAGATTTAACGAAAATATATTAAATTATAACGCATGAAAATTTATAAATAAAATTTTATCAAATATTGTGCATGTATACGTATGTGCGAAGAAAATAAAGTTAAAGCCACTTGTTGCGCAATCCTACGTAACCTCAAAATCCATCGAGCAATGTCAATGAAGATACGTAGAGCGAAGGATATATATACGTAGATAGAACAATAACGTAAATCAATGAGAATGATTTGAAACGATCGATCGACTCCACTGATCCTTAAGAATAGGACGGAACAGTTCAAGTAAATTGGAAACCTCTCTCTCTCTCGAGTTCGGATAAACAACCCATCGAAATTTGGGAATGCTCTTATCGCCGCTATCAGGTGGAGCCATTCATTAATGGACAATGGCCCGGGAACTGAATTTACCTCTCTTCCTCTCTTCCTCCCTCTCTCTCTCTCTCTCTCTCTCTCTCTCTCTCTATGTATAACCAAACGGATGGACTAATCGAACAGGCGCAGGCTGTCGGTATAGCACGCGGTATATATACATGTATATACACCTATATCGCCTTATTGCGGATGCTCGCGCCCGTCAAATTTAATCAATCCGTTCATGTACCGCGATTGTCTTTTCCTGATTACGACTCTTGTTACGGCTCCTTGAATTTTAATTGTCCGGATCACTATTGTTTATGATCATTACTCTATATATACCCGATATACCCACGTAATTATCATCCAACGTGGTTGGATAACCTCGTTAACCATACATATCGATCCGGAGATTCCGTTCATCCTGCAACGTTCAAGGCTAAACATCTACGAATCTAACGTTTCCCAAAAAATTCAATTTCTATTTAGAATAGAGGGATATTGGTAATAGAACAATCGTCTAATATCAAGTGAATTTCCTTTTGAACCATATTTCAGACGACAATCCGCCGTTAATGACAATGACACGTTTTTGTGAACGCAGAAAAGTTCTAATTCTATTTTTAATATTTCCTTTCCAGCAATCAGAGGTTTTTTTATTACAGACGAATAATGTCTAGCATAACTGGTATAGTCATTAGTCAAATCGTCATCATATGAGTGACCAATTTTTTTCATCTTTTAGACAGTATTTGGTTTTCAGAGCCCGGAGCAGAATTGTTGATTTTCATTATTTCATTAAGGTTTAAATGGCTTACAAAAGTGTGACAGCATACATTTATGACTTTAAAAGTATTTTTAATGAAAAGTTCAGAGAATTTTACAAAAAAAGTAATATTCATGTTTTTAGTGAAAAATGCATCCCCTGGGAGCTAAAAATTCATGAAAATGGGCATATAATGCAAAAAAGTGCTAAAATGTCAACTTTGACTCTGTAACTTAAAATAATGGCTCCAAAAAAATTTGAAAAAATTCAGGAGAACTACTGGACACCTTTAAAACATATTCCCACAGTTATAGCAATATTTATTTTTTAGGCACGATCGTTACACGGAAGTGCCTTATATTTTCAACATCGCAAAATATGTGATACCTCAAAAAAGTATATATTTTGACATACAAATAAAATTTATGCAACTTAGAACCCATCCAAACCTTTCCCTAAAATGTCTGTATGGATGTGTGTATGTATGAAATCCTGTGACCAAGATAGCTCTGCTAATTTTTAATCGATTGAGCTGAAATTTACAGGGTATATTTGTTATAATTATAGAACTCTGTGGTCCTATTTTCAGATGTATCGCTCATAAATTGTGGAAGTTATGGAGCGTTTTACAATTTCGTAAAATTGGTTTATGCATATTATCTCCAAAAATACTGTTCTTACGTACATAATGAATTTAGACAACGTTTTCGTCTTAAAATTATAAAACTTTTTCCTGTACAACACTTTCTGATTCGAGCAATATTTTTAAAGATACGTACATAAAAACAATGAAAATCATTAAAACTCTACAAAATAGCACGTTTTTTCGTTATAAATTGAAATGTATCATTTTTATATAAAAAGTGTAAATAGACAAAATATTCGTCACAAAATTACAAAACTTTTTCCTTTTGTACACTTAACGCTCAAAACAATATTTTCGAAGATAAACATAGAAAATCGGTTAAAGTAATCAAAAAAATATGAAAAAACGTTAAAAAGGTGACTTCTATTGTTATAATTATTGTTGATGTAATATCATTTTCTTTTATCAGTATTTGTTGTATGTGAGTCTTTAATATCTTTCTCCGGTTGGCAAAGATTGCGGAGCACCACTGTAACTGTATGCTAGCTAAGAAACCTTCGTTTGAACTTGTATCAGCACTACTTCTGTAAATATAAAATAAAAAGAAAAACCTATTAAGTATTATTGTAATAGAAAATAAAGGTAAATATTCAAAAACGTAAAAAATATCACATTAAGTAATAAAAGTTGTTAGAAGATAACACATTAAATATCAGTTAATGGATTGAAAATCTTAATGATGTTCGCAAAACACTTTAATTAATATTGCATAATTACATAATTTAACAATTGTTATATATGTTAAATAAAAATTATACTGTGCTTAAATTATAAATTTTATAAGCTTATTTCAAAATTAATATCTATGTAATTTATATATTTACCCTGAATATGTTCTCGGTCTTAATAATTATAAATGCCATTCTTTTAAATTATTGTATTTATTATTACATAATAAGAACTTTAATAGTAAAATAATAAATGCAACATTTAATGCAAACTTAATGTAATTTAAAATAAATTAAAAAATGTAATAAAAAATGTGACAAACCGTTAATGTATACCAGATCAACCTTGAGAAAGATTAAACATCGCCAAAACTATCCCAATACAAAACAAGAGGCTCGTGGTTATTGTTGAATTGAACCATTATTGTTCGACTGGCTACCATTGTTACTCTTGTAATAAAACTGACTAGTAGGTGAATTACTCCTACAATTCACAATTATCTTATATAAATTATCTTTAAATTTAATTATAAAGTATTCTACAAAAGTATGGTTTCTACAGTTTAAAAAATCAAAATGCAATAATTGTCAAGTATGGTGTATATTTTAATCACACTTTTAAAATTGCTATGTAAATATAATAGTTAAACATTTCTAATTTTTAAGCAAATTTTGTTGCACTACAATAAAAACAAAATTTTTTTATTAAGAAATTAACTACGTACATAATTCCTAAATAGTTTCTGCAATAGAAAGTACTGAAATCAAAATGAAATTGACAAGTATTTTTATAAATATTTATTACTATAAAACTTTACGTTTAATGTTGTAAAACACCTTCAAGAAGGTGTACATTTTGGCAAGTATGGGTTCGGTCCGATCACAATTTTCCAATATTTTTATTTTAACTAAACCTATATTACATAATAACTTATTTATCAATAGAATAATACTAATGAAGTTATTACATTAGAAAGTACTGAAATCAAAATGCAATTGTCAAGTATGGTGTATATTTTAATCACACTTTTAAAATTGTTGTACATAATTCGTAGAAAGTTTCCGCAATAGAAAGTACTGAAATCAAAATGGGATCGGCAAGTATTGCTTTTCAAAAATAAATATATTTTTCGAACTGAATGTACTAATATTTTCTGAAAAATTCTATCTTACTCATTTATTTTTTTTTTAGTTACAGCAGAAAATACACAATTTTATAATAATATTCATTTGTGCAAAATTAATTTATGGAAAAGTAATAAAACCGAAATTTTTCTCATTTTTATTCTTTTTAAATGAAATAATACTTGCACCACGCGTTGGTTTGCCTTATTACTTTTAATAAGTTATAATTAGCAATGCATAATATATTATATATGCACATATCAAGTTATTATAAATATTTTAAGGTAAGTTAATAGGTACAACATATCTAAATGATTTTTAGTGACTCTCATAAGCCCTATATATCATTACTGCAGATAATATTAATTTGTCAAACCGAGTACAAGCACTTCATAATTATTATATAGTAAAAAAAATGAATAGATACGATCCATTCCAAATAGAAAATTCGTTTTATAGTTTAAAACATTAGAAATCTTTATTTTAACATTTTTTTAATCGTTAATCTACTTTCTTAAGTTAGTAAGAGAATATTCAAAATTACCTCGTGATACACCCAACGGTGGTGCAAGTATTATTTCATTTAAAAAGAATAAAAATGAGAAAAATTTCTGTTTTATTACTTTTCCATAAATTAATTTTGCACAAATGAATATTATTATAAAATTGTGTATTTTCTGCTGTAACT
Source organism: Theocolax elegans (assembly GCA_026168455.1). Lineage (NCBI taxonomy): Eukaryota > Metazoa > Arthropoda > Insecta > Hymenoptera > Cerocephalidae > Theocolax > Theocolax elegans. Next base: position 36,362,961 of record CM047431.1, on the reverse strand, counting down.
AAAAAAAAAATAAATGAGTAAGATAGAATTTTTCAGAAAATATTAGTACATTCAGTTCGAAAAATATATTTATTTTTGAAAAGCAATACTTGCCGATCCCATTTTGATTTCAGTACTTTCTATTGCGGAAACTTTCTACGAATTATGTACAACAATTTTAAAAGTGTGATTAAAATATACACCATACTTGACAATTGCATTTTGATTTCAGTACTTTCTAATGTAATAACTTCATTAGTATTATTCTATTGATAAATAAGTTATTATGTAATATAGGTTTAGTTAAAATAAAAATATTGGAAAATTGTGATCGGACCGAACCCATACTTGCCAAAATGTACACCTTCTTGAAGGTGTTTTACAACATTAAACGTAAAGTTTTATAGTAATAAATATTTATAAAAATACTTGTCAATTTCATTTTGATTTCAGTACTTTCTATTGCAGAAACTATTTAGGAATTATGTACGTAGTTAATTTCTTAATAAAAAAATTTTGTTTTTATTGTAGTGCAACAAAATTTGCTTAAAAATTAGAAATGTTTAACTATTATATTTACATAGCAATTTTAAAAGTGTGATTAAAATATACACCATACTTGCGAATGTTGACACCTTCGTGGAAGGTGTTTTATAAATTACTATTTAGAGACACAAATTGAACATTAAACATGTAATAATAACAAATAAATAATTTATTGAAAGTGAAACCCTAATATTAAGGACACCAAAAAGTAGTTTCTGCTCTTGCCTTCAGAGATGAAGTGCTTCCGACAAGTTAAAAACAAAATAGACTGTGCATTATTAGTTCATTGAAGAATGTTGATGAACAATTTTAGTATAATATATTTGTTAAGAAAGTGTAAAGACATTAAAAAATATAATTTATTATTTCTAATAAGAAACATTTTGTAAATAAATATCCTTATTTCCTTTCTTAGAAGTTAATAAATAATTGTTTATTCAATTATTTTGGATGAAAAATATTACAATGTTATTATGAATAAAATTATTGTTTATTCAATTATTTTGGATGAAAAATATTAGAATGTTATTGTATATTGTACAAAAATAATGTGCGTGTTTAATTATTGGATGCACATTCCATCATATACTTAATATATTGGTGTTTTGCAACCATAATTAAATAATATTAACAATTTTAAATTTATACAATTTTTTTAATTACGAGAAAGTCTTAGGTTTCTGGTACTACTACTACTGCTATTATGATTATTGGTATTTACAGATTCTCTTCTACTTATTTCACTGATGTCCAAATTATCATTTGTAGTTGGTTGAAATAATTTATTAGTTTGCACATGAAGTGGTGTACTTGTTATGATAGGTTGCTTGATTCGTTTGTTAATTATACTATGTGGTCTTCTAAAGGTATTTATTTTTGTTATTGATTTCCTTTTCATGTCAATAGTCTTATTTAAATTAACTAGCTTGCTAGCAAATTGCTGTTTTTGTGGTTTACCTTTTGAATTAACTTTATTAATTTTATCTGTTTTATCCATTTCACTATTTGATTCTCCTTTGGATGTGTTGACTTGCTTTAATTGTTCTACCCTTTTTTTATTCACAATATGAATAGCAGCGCTTATTGCACTATTATCACCAGTAACATTTTTTTCATTTGCATTCTTCTCTAATGTAAAGTTTAGTTTTGTTTGTCTTATTGTATCTTGAAGTTTTTTTTTCTTTTTCTTGTTAGTTTTCTGTGTTTGTTTAACATTCAATTTGTTTGAGAATTTCCTTGACTATACTGTTCAGTCGAGCCATCATTTTTACCTTGTGACTTTTTGTTAGTTTGTAATTTATTAACAGTTGTTTTTTTAATTTTAGTATATGAAAGCTTCTTCACCGCTTGTTTTGTTTGTTTCTTTTTCGGAGTGCTCATCTGGCTAATATCATCATCTGAGCTTTCAAAATCTGATAAATCCTAAAAGAGAAGTAAATGAATAATGTTTTTTCAGTTTTAAAGTCTTTAGTTTAAAAATACTTACACTTAAATTTAATATTGTATCATATTTTTCCAACTTCCATTCCATAGGTGCATTATCTTGTTCAATTATTTGAATAACTGCTTCTTTTAATGTTAAAGTTTTAAAACATTCGAAAAAGATTCTAAATGCTGCTTCATATTAGTATTGTCAATATCATCAAAGCTATTTAAGTCAAATTTTACTTTAATAGGATTTTCTTTTGTTAAGTCATAAAATACATAAACAATTATGTTAAAGTAGATATTAGTTTCAAAATCTTTGCATTTCAGAAACGTTATAAAACAAAAGTATAAGAATAATGCACATCCACAGAACAATTACAAACATCTTCCAAATAAGATTTCAAATCATAATATTGTTTTTTTCGTTTGTGATACATGTCTAAGTGCAACTTAAGATTTCTTACAAATATTGGAGTATTTACAATATTATCCAAAAAGGTGTTTCTTTAATTACTTGATGCAAATCTATGGCCAATGGAATATCCAAAACTCGAAATGTTCCCTTATTATTTTCATTAAAAAATTTGAACAGTATATGTTTTTATATGTTCGTCATCATCATATATTGCAAACTGAAAAATACATTCATCCTTATTAAACTTAATGCAATGAATTCCATTATTACGTTTCTTAACATCTGAGTTTTGTTTGCTAGTTTTTATTTGTTTCATTTGTTCATTGTAATTAAGTTCCATTTCATTAAATATTCTATCTCTCTTCGGACTTTTTCCTTTTTATCGTTTATTTACTCATCTTATTAGTGAGATGCTATTTTTCTTTACACAGAAATACTTGTTTTATCTGTAACAATTTTTGCACGCTGTAATGTACACGCAGGTTGACGTTTGACTTGATTATCTCTCACTTCACTCTATCTCTCTTTCTCTCCCGTGTAAGTAAATCTGATCCCCTGCATCTATGTGTTAGGTTAGGTGACATTTTTGATGAAGATACGGGAATGTCATAATATTATATATATATATATATATATATATATATATATATATATATCCAAAGGCCCCCCGATTAATTTTAGATTTGAAAATTTAAAATAACAGTTAAATTTAAGAGTTAAATTAGCTGTCTATATAAAATATAAATATATAGTGTTGGAGAACACGAAGAAACAGAAAAATTTTCCTCTTATTCCGAAAGTAAAGAATTTCGACCGGTAGGCGGCGCTGCTTCAACATCTCTATATAGTCTCTAGTCTCTCATCGCCTATTATTTATTATGAGTATATCTATATATATAATGTTGGAGAACACGAAGAAAAAGAAAAATTTTTCTCTCATTCCGAAAGTAAAGAATTCGACATCCGAAATCTTGATATCGTTTTATTGTAAAAATGCGATAATGAATGAATCCAACATTTTGTCGAAACTATAAAATATGACTAAGAATTATTGGGGGTTAATGTTGATACGTATAAAAAAAGATGTACATTAAAAAATTAAGAAAGTAAAAATTAAAGGTTTGTTTTAGCTGTATATAGGGCTAGTGCCGCGTACCCATACTTGCCTCGGGTGCGCGACACGCGCCCCTTGATTTAAAACATAAATAAAATGTAAAAAAATAAATATTAATAGTTATTGACAACTTACGGCAACTTAATATTTTCAAAAATAAATGAAATATAAATCTTATACAATAAATAAATGAACTAGATAATAAATAAAAATTATTTACCATCCAAAAATAGTTATTATTCTATTATTTTCAAACACTGCCAACATTGGACAAGTACTGGACAAGAGCTTCTACTATTTTGTAATGCTCACTTAACTATTTATATTAGAATAACATAATTTTATATACACAATAAAATAAATAAACTAACTATCCGTTATATTTATTTTTCGTCATATACACATAAGTATAATGTATATCGCATTTTATGCAACCCGCGTCCCGTATTCAAATTTGAATTTCAAATTTCTTTTATTTTTTTACAAAAATATTTATTTATAACAATTTTCTTTTTTTATTTATTTTTTAATGCAAAAAATCGAATAAAAAAAGAATTATAATAAAAAATTTTATTTATTAAAAAAACTAATATTTTTATAATTAAATTTGATATATAAATATATAAAACAGTAAAAGATATTTACCACACACAAAAATAAAATATTGAAACTAATCTAAACGTCAAACTGTATAAAGCATGTTTTCAATATGTCCAAATTATTCTAAAATTTTAAATAAAAATTTGATTAAAATTTTAAAATAAAATTAAACAAAAGCTTTGTTCTTAAACTTTATAAATTTGGACTTGAACGTTAAATAAACATAACGAATTTATTGTGTCCTCGAATTCTAAGAATATATTGATTTTATATTACTTAAATATATTTGTCTTTTCAAATATTATAATTACTTTTTTCTTAATTTTTCTTAATTTATATAATTAATAAAAAAAAAGAAATGATTAACGTTTACATGTTATTAATAACATTGTAATTTAAAATAGAAGTTAATAATTCACTCTTCATGTACATATTTCAATTTATGACTTTGTTCACTGAGTTTTTCCCTTGACAAATTCATCAATTTAAACATAAAGTACATATAGGAACCATACACTACTCTAAATATACTACCAAAGAAGGCACCCGATAACACATCTTTGGGACCTAAATTAAATTTATATAATGCTCCAGTAACCATTCCACCAGCTGCATAATAAAAAAAACAAAGCTTCATACAAATGAATTTCTTCAAAAATTAACAAATTTAAACAATATACATGAATTTGGCTCTATATCGAATAAATAAATTAATTATATTGTTTCATATAGACTAATTTAAATTGCACAATATTTTATCACATTTACTTACCTTTACTGTCCAAAATATACGTCCCATTAATATTGTTTTACCAAATATTCTTTAGAAGGAACATTAGTTTACAAAAAATAAACTATATGTTTTTATATAAACATATGTAAATTATGTACATATGTATTTTTTTTAAATCAAATTTTTTTTAATGTAAATAGGTGAAAGGCACCATCAACACATAACCATTTATTTCATCTTCGATTTCACAGAGAACCACCCATATATATATATATATATATATATATATATATATATATAGATATACGATGTTGTTATGCAAGTCGAATTGTTTTTTATAATCTTTATACGTAAATAATAAGAAAGTATTCGAAAATGAGTGGTTGAGGACTGTTTACTCAACCCTGGTATAATTACCATAAGAGGCTATACAAAAAACACGATCTGAATTTGTGAAACTATAAAATGTTACTTATACGAGGATCGACTTGGAGAACAGTATAACAATTCATCTGCCTCTTTACGCCTGTACTCGCTGATCTTTGGATTCGACGAGCCACGGTACCCACGAAAACGACATACACGTTACCGTTCAAACGTAACAAAAATACGCATTTTCTATGTCAAAAATTCGAAAATATTAATGTCACAAAATAATAATTAAATCGCTATAATTAGACAATTACACTTTACTATTATACAATAGCGAAGTGGAGAAAAACTGGATTACTTTTAAAAGCAAGTGTTTACATCGCTTATTTCAATATAAATTAAGTTATTTACACGCTCTAAAATATAAACTCATTAAAATAAATAAGCTTATGCTACTGATATATATTTTTTTAATATTTTGATGGTCTAAATTCAAAAAATATTATATATAGAATATTGCGCTTTTTTAAAGATTTTAATTCTACGGCTTAAGGCTTAACTTCAACCAGGAAATTGGAATATGATTCCATACGACATATAGATGAATAACCCGAAAAAATAGCTCAAATACGTATACAATAAGATAAATGTAAAATAAATGAACCGTGTAGGGATATCTCGAAATTAATATACCTTTCTTTTACTGCCAATCGATTCGAAAATAAATTTAATAGTATTAATAACTGAAAAATCAAGGCCGGAGAGCGATCCGGATTCGGTCGTAATATTAATCCACGACTTGAACCTCATTATTGTAAAATTATAATTACATTGTATATTTATTTCTCAGACGCGACATTTTCTTAAATCAATATATAGCTGGAGCGTTGGAAGATAAATCATTTAATTCTTATTCCACTGCAAATGTATTAATTTTAATAAATTGATACAGTCGACCTTTTTAATAAAAATGAATATATAATTGAAAAAAAAGTTGTTTATAATCATTTGTAAATTTTTGCATAATTTACTGTAAGTTATGAAACGTTATACAGTTTTACTTAGAACACTCGTTAACTATATGTTACTCTAAATCGAACAATTTATTAAATATTTTCTACATTTAAGGAGTAAAAACTATAAAGTATATAGAGCTAGAAATATACATATATAATTATAATTACTATCTCCAATTAAGCTTGGTATAGAACAGGGTTGCAAAAAAATCAATTTCACCAATTTGTAAATCGTAATTCATTTTTGATTTATGAATTAAACTCTAAAATATTAAGATAATGAAATTAATAATATATTAATAATATATTAATAATAATTAATAATATTAACAAATAATTTAAACTAAATTAAAAATAATTTGTGATTTTAGGATGAGTTTAATTAAAAAATCAAGAATGATTTGTGAATTAAAGATAAGGTTAATTCATAAATCAAATAAGGATTATGAATTAAATGGCGTATTTAATTAAAAAAGTAATTAATAATTTGCAACCCTGGTGTAAGATAAACGAGTTTACTGATTTACTTGAATAACTTTAAAAAAATATTATTGTAGTATATAAAGAATTAACCATTTCGTTTTTCTTATCATTTTTGATCAATTACAAAGCGACGTATCTGTGTCTCAATTGAGTACATAATAGTGTAATTTTTAAACAATTAAATTATAAGTAAATTAAATTTTAATTATCAATTATGCATATCAAACGATGCTGTTATACATATTTGTTACTACAACGAATATTCTAATTGATATTAATAATCCCGGCTAGAAATCAGAAAATAAAAATCGTCAAATAATAGGTTATTTACTAAATTAACGTATTTTATAGCTAGTTCTGCTAGGTTGTTACCGACGACATCGGATCCTTCACATCCGTTGCCAGTGGAAAAGCCCGAGAGGAGAACTACTCCGAGTTGTGTCTAAGGAGTCCCCACTTGTAAAAGCGATAACGTTAATGCTGACCCTAGCATTAACGTTCTTCGCGCAAGGGTCTCGCACGTTCGAGTGAGTGAATCAGTCAGCATCGATAGTTCGCTCCGAATAGTCAAAATGTAAGTTGCATAGAGGACCAACCGAGTCCTAATCTTAATAAAGCACTATCGTTTCGCCATACGTAGTCTCTCATTAATCTCCAGGTACCGATCATCCCACGTAACACTTTTAAGTTTTTTGTAAAATTATAATTACATTGTATATTTATTTCTCAGACGCGACATTTTCTTAAATCAATATATAGCTGGAGCGTTGGAAGATAAATCATTTAATTCTTATTCCACTGCAAATGTATTAATTTTAATAAATTGATACAGTCGACCTTTTTAATAAAAATGAATATATAATTGAAAAAAAAGTTGTTTATAATCATTTGTAAATTTTTGCATAATTTACTGTAAGTTATGAAACGTTATACAGTTTTACTTAGAACACTCGTTAACTATATGTTACTCTAAATCGAACAATTTATTAAATATTTTCTACATTTAAGGAGTAAAAACTATAAAGTATATAGAGCTAGAAATATACATATATAATTATAATTACTATCTCCAATTAAGCTTGGTATAGAACAGGGTTGCAAAAAAATCAATTTCACCAATTTGTAAATCGTAATTCATTTTTGATTTATGAATTAAACTCTAAAATATTAAGATAATGAAATTAATAATATATTAATAATATATTAATAATAATTAATAATATTAACAAATAATTTAAACTAAATTAAAAATAATTTGTGATTTTAGGATGAGTTTAATTAAAAAATCAAGAATGATTTGTGAATTAAAGATAAGGTTAATTCATAAATCAAATAAGGATTATGAATTAAATGGCGTATTTAATTAAAAAAGTAATTAATAATTTGCAACCCTGGTGTAAGATAAACGAGTTTACTGATTTACTTGAATAACTTTAAAAAAATATTATTGTAGTATATAAAGAATTAACCATTTCGTTTTTCTTATCATTTTTGATCAATTACAAAGCGACGTATCTGTGTCTCAATTGAGTACATAATAGTGTAATTTTTAAACAATTAAATTATAAGTAAATTAAATTTTAATTATCAATTATGCATATCAAACGATGCTGTTATACATATTTGTTACTACAACGAATATTCTAATTGATATTAAATAATCCCTGCTAGAAATCAGAAAATTAAAAATCGGCAAATAATAGGTTATTTACTAAATTAACGTATTTTATAGCTACTTCTGCTAGGTTGTTACCACTCGAGTGAGTGAATCAGTCAGCATCGATAGTTCGCTCCGAATAGTCAAAATGTAAGTTGCATAGAGGACCAACCGAGTCCTAATCTTAATAAAGCACTATCGTTTCGCCATACGTAGTCTCTCATTAATCTCCAGGTACCGATCATCCCACGTAACACTTTTAAGTTTTTTCTAAAATATAAATTATTATTAATTTTTTATTTAGGTACGCGAATGGTCGCATATGTATTACGCAACGCATCGGAGTCTGCAGTATATGGTTGACAGGCCAGGATTGTACAATGATACACTGAGAAAAACAATACAATATATATTAAAATAATCCGTAGTAAAAATTACTATATTGTGTAGGAAAAGTGTGACATACTCAAATTATGAGGGATTTTGTTACATTTATAGTAAATATTACTATAGGCGTACACTACAAAAAAATTTTTTAGTAAAAATTACTATTTTAATGGTAAAAGGAGGGCGGACTTGCACAATTATAAAAATTGCTATTAATAATGATAAAACTTGACACCATTTTGGAAAAATTACCATTAATAATGGCAATTTTTACCATTATTAATAGCAATTTCTATAATTGTGTAAGTCTGTCCTCCTTTTACCATTAAAATAGTAATTTATACTCTAAATTTTTCTCAGTGCAGCAATGTATCCAACATCACTTATCAAATATAACTATATAACACTAATAAAAATTGCTATATTGGATAGTAAAAATTGTACTATGGTAAAATTTATAAAATTAAGTTACAATATCTATTCTATTTTTCTATATTATTAAAAAAATTTCGTCGCCGCCGCCGCCGCCGCTGTTTCAGAAATTTTTGAAGAATTTCTGGTATAACAAGATATGTCCCTGTGGCCTCACGTACATATAACATGACGTATAATCACGTGTTTATTACGGGTGGTCGCGAAATAGAGAGTATGTTCCATTAGACTCTACAACTATCTATATTATTAAAATCTATATAAGACTTATTAACAAAAATCTATTCAATCTATATTTTTCAAACAGCTGCGGTGGTGGCCGCTGGACGTAAAATTGGAATATACAGGGTGGTCTTTTTCAATCGTATATTTTACAGCTTGTAGGCGTAATGGGACTTATGTATCAGTGTACGTTGGACTCTAATTGCAGGCTATTAAACATTTGAATTCTAAATTTTAACTCGAGTGTGGGTATCTATGGGTCGATGTGTCTATAATACATGATACATGAGTGTGTGAGATACTGAGTGATTCAAAAGTGCCCCCTATAGACAAAATTTTAATAAACAGGGTGATCTTTTTGAATCATGTTTATGCCACCCTTTATGTATACATAATGGGATTTATGCGTGGGTGGATGTGTATGTAAAACGTGAAACTTGAGTGTGTGAGGATGGATAGGTGCATGTATGTGTATCTGGAAGCATATGTTGGTGTGTGAGGGTGGATGTGGGTAGGTAGAAGTTAGTATGTATTTGTAGATGTGGATGTGTGCGGGTAAGTGTGGATGGTTGGATATGGGTGTGTGAGCATGCGCATGAGATACAGAGTTCAAATATACCCATCTTTTTTAATCATGTTTGTGCTATCCGGTATATATACGTTACGGGATTTCTATATACAGCGGATAACGGACCCGAATTGCAGGCTACTACACATTTGAGTTCTAAATGTTATAACCAGCATGTGCGTGTGGGTGGATATGCATGTGAAACGTGAAATGTGAGTGCATGACGATCGGTGGGTAGTGGCGAGTGTGGGTGGTGGATGCAGCATTATTCAAAAATACCCGCTATAGACAAAATTTGAATATAAAGGGTGATCATTTTGAATCATGTGTTTGTTACCCTGGATGTATACTTTCTAGGATTTATATATACAGCAGAGGGCTGACCTGAATTGCAGGCAAATACAGATTTAAAATCTAAATTTTGACTCGTGCGTGGGTGGATGTGAATGTGAAACGTGAAACTTGAGTGCATGAGGATAGGTAGGTATATATATGTGGATTTGGAAGTGGATGCAGGTATGTGAGGGTGGGTGCAGGTAGGTGTAAGTGTGTGTATGGGTTGATGTGGATGTGCGAAGGTAGGCGTGGATGGTTCGATGTTGGCGGGTGTGGGTGGATGTTAGTGTGAGTGGGTAGCTGGGGACGAGTATAGGCAAAAGTCATCCTTTCAGTCCGTAAGGGCTGCGCATGAGTCGGAGTGGGTCCAACAAAAGATCCGCTGGACCGATAGAGTTCTCCACCAGAATGGTAGGGAGCTCTATAGCTCAGAAAATCGAGCTGCGTATTGGGCTGAGCGACTCTATGAGTCTGTGGATGGAAGGGAGTTGCGAGACTGTATAGAATCCGCTGCTTCCACCAGGTGGATTGATGCGGGTAGCCTGGGTGTTCCCGGTAGGGATTACATCCAATACCACCATACCCGCATCAACAGTCTCCCCACCCGAGTCCGTACAACGAGAGGCCAGAGGCTCGTGCATACGAACATCAAGTGCCGAGCTGGATGCAGCTGCACCGAGACTGCCGTACACATCATCCAATCCTGCTTCCGTACACACGGAGGCAGGGTTAAGCGGCACGATGCAGTCTGCAAAACCCTGGCTGATCACCTGCGCGCGCGTGGGATGAGGGTTCACACTGAACCCCATCTTAGGACACGGGAAGGGCTGCGTAAGCCCGACCTTGTGGTGGCCAACGAGGGGGTCGGCTACATCGTGGATGCCCAGATTGTGAGTGGAGTTGCGCTAGACGACAGTCACAGGAAGAAGGTGGAAAAGTATAACACCGCCCCAGTAAAAGAAGAAGCAGCCAGCTTACTGGGAGTTCCACCTTCTATGATGACTGTCGTATCATGCACCCTTTCCTGGCGGGGTGTATGGAGCGGTGCGTCTGCACGGCAGCTTCACTCGCGTCTGGGCGTCCCGATGGGCCTATTAGCGGGCATTACGACTAGGGTGATACAAGGTTCCCATACCAACTGGAACCGGTGGAGCCAAATGACATCTAGAGCTCCACCAACAGCGCGAGTGGGTGTGGGATGATCGGCCCTCACCCCCCATCAATCAGGGCAACCTGCGCCCTCCCATCTTAATTCGGCAGCAGGAAATAAAGCCGTCCCCAGCCTGACCATCTTGGCTGGGAAGACAGGGGGTTTTAGTGGGTAAACGCATTTATGCGGAGTCCCACATACCCCGGAGTCTTAGACTCCTGGGATGCATAAAGCATATCCCCCCGTTCAAAAAAAAAAAAAAAAAAAAAAATAGATGTTGGGGTGTGAGAGTTGGTGTGGGTGAGTGAATGTGGATATGTCAGCATATGTGTGATGATACAGAGTGATTCAAAACTACCATCCAGTTTGCATATATTTTTACATTACTATTACATATAAACAGAAGTTATATAATTTATTTTCTATACAGTGTGTGATATCGAATAATATCGTTCGACACACTTGTGAGAGAATATTTTCTATTTTCACACTTGTACCGAAAACTACAATTTTCAACCTTTTGAAGCAAGTTTATTTTTAAAATAAAATTTATAATACTATAAATTATAACAAATGCACAATTTTCAAGCCGCAATCGGGGGTTGACGAGCGAAGCGAGTAGAGGGTACCCCCCTAGTTTAATATGAAAATAATAAAAGTTCTTACATCCTATATAGTGAATTGTGTATACTATACATATTAAAATTTGTATAATAAGTATATTGTAGAAATGTTTTGAATACGTGTATACGTTCATTTCTTTTTCAATGTTCAATTGTTTTGAGAGGACTTTTTAATTTAAGGCTATTCTAATTATTCCGTTCGTCCAATAGGTGGCGTGTATAAAATTTTCTATTTCTCCAGTTCTTTTCTCAAATGCTCAAAAATGTGTCAATTAGTATATAAGAAACGAAAAGATATTTAGTTATTATGCGAAAATGTATCTTCCGTTCAGTGTATTGCAATGATAGCGATTGGAATAATATTTAAGTTTGTGAATAATAAGTGTAATGAATAAATATATGCGAGCGAAAAAAATTACGATCAACTGCGTAAGTTTAGTATAATTAAATCTCCAAATGTTAAATGTTTCTTGAATACTTAATTGACAAAACCCGATCGGAAAAAATAGTCATGGCGAGCCGAGTCAGATCATAAGGCCCACGTATGGTTACCAGCAATGGCACATAGTACGGCGCGTAACGAGGCGTCAACGGGGACAATGCATGATAAGCCCATAGTAAGGCTCACCTTACTCTCGCCTTTTCGAAACCTAATTTAAATATTTTGCATTTTCATTTAAAAATATGTAAAGACTTCAAATGGTACAATACAGGCAAGCCTCGACATCGAGAAATCAGCTGAAGAAGTTGAGGTTATTTCTTTTCGTGATTTTCAAAAAGTGTGTATATATACAATTTTGACATGTGTCAATGCATATTTGCAGAAGAAAGAAAAACAATTATATAACCAATTTGCAAGCTCTTATACACATTTATATTTATACATTAAAGAAAATGTATTTTAATTCGTTTAATATTTACATATTTTTATTTTCGTAATATATTCATTTAACGATGACAGTTTCACCTAATAGAGATCTAACCAGGTCTTTGATTACGATTTTTCCAAGTTTTTTTAGAGATTTTCTATTAAAATATATAGTGTAAAAAATTAGAGGAGAACTTATTGTGGACTGAACAGACATTTTTTTAGGTCCAATTTTGAACGGTCACCAAGAGGTTAATTTCATTTCAAAAAAATTTCCAAACTACCTATTCCGATGCTTTAAAGTGCGCTCTTTTTGATGACGACACTCGTTTATTGCTAAAATAAGTTTTTTATAGCAAAAATAAACTTTAAAAAAAATACGCTGATTTTTTGATAAAAAAAAATTTTTTCATCCAAATTTTTTTGCCTTATAATTTTCTTATGTGCCTAAGACTTGAAGTTATGGACCCTAAAAAATTTCCAAAATTTTTTTGTTTAAACAAAATGGCGTACAGAAAAAAAATTTGTATTCATTAACCTATTTTTTTCTCGAAAACTATGGACTTTGAAAAAAATTTCATGTAAACAAAAATTGCTTAGAATTAGTCAAGGAACACGCCTGAATTTTTTCAGATTTTTTGGGACCATTTGTGGATTACTCAAATTTGGCCATTTTTTGAAAAATTCAAAAGTGGCTTTAAAAATTTTGGAAAAATTTATGCATGTTCCTTGACTGATTCTAAACATTTTTTGTTGTTATAAAATTTTTACCTAAGTTCATAGTTTTCGAGAAAAAAATTGGTGAAGTTAATGAATACAAATTTTATTTTTATACGCCATTTTGTTTAAAAAAAAAAATTTTGGAAATTTTTTATGCTCCCTAACTTTAAGTTTAGGTATCATGGACACCTTTTTTATAGGTGTTAGGTACATAAGAAAATTATATGGCAAATAAATTTGGATGAAAAAATTTTTTTTTATCAAAAAATCAGCGTATTTTTTTAATGTTTATTTTTGCCATAAAAAACTTATTTTATCAAAAAACGAGTGTCATCATCAAATAGAGCACACTTTAAAGCATCGGAATAGGTAGATTAAAAATTTTTTTGAAATGAAATTTACCACTTGGTGACCGTTCGAAATTGGACCTAAAAAAATGTTCGTTCAGTCCTTAATGGGTTAAAGGCACACAATTTCATATATATGTGTGTTAGAGGTATAACCTTTTTAACCAAGAAACTTTTCAGACATAAGAATATTATATTTATTTTTACTTATATATTGTATATTATTTTTATGCATTTTTCAAAGCAATGATAAAACTTTTTAAATATGAATGTAATAGAAACATGAACGTAAAGGATGTTTTATTTGCGCGGGTTAGCAGAATTATTTCCAATTAAAAGAATGGGATGGATTTAGCAAAGTAAGAGAAGCTACTTGTAAACATTAAAGTTTGTAAAATGAGTTAATAAGTAAAAAAATAAATTAGAATATTATCAATGTAAATTTATTATTTATGTGAGTAAATAAGTATTAACTAATATAATAAATGTTATTTTTATTGTTACATAACTAAATTTATAGTAAAAATTTGACAATTAAATTAATATACTTATATTTATTTAATAACTAATATATTAATTTTAAATAATAAAGTATTTTTAATTATTTTATGGCTTTCCTTATGTGTGCCCTATATAAAACGTGACCGAAACTAAAACAATAATTTTGAGTATGGCCAAATAGGGGACTCATACGAATAAAAAGTTATATTTGCCACATCAGGGCCACGCTACAACCCTGTTACGATCTAAAGAGGGCCCTCGTCGGATGTCATTGTAGGTCCGTATTATATTTCTTGGGCACCTTAGCCCTAGTAGAATTGAAATCCATTTAGTGAGCAGTACCAAGCCAGTTAAACTAGAAATAGACTAAAACTATATTTATATAGGTATATTTTTGGGGTTGCGATGAAACGCTTTTTTTAACCTTTCCTAGCTATTTTATAGAATAATCTATAAATGTTAGGATTGAACTAAGTATTTTGAAGCTTGTGAAACTAGTTTCCGTAAGCAGGATACCTGGCGCATTATAGGCTATGAAGAAGCCTGCAAAAATGTTTCGGATCAATTTGGTGATTAATTTATAAAAGTTAAAATATCTTGAAAATGAGTGTTTCTACGAACGCAAACAATCGTCGGACTCGATCGGAAATGGTAAAAGGGATCAAATTTCACAACATACTTCGCATTTTGTTTAGAACATTACCCAGAAATGAATACTTTATGTTTGGTGGTTATGCTCATTCCAATAAATGTGCGAGAAATGGGCGAAAAAGCGTTTCATCGGGAGTCAATACCTAACCATTTTCGCTGTTCATTTATTAATTAACCAACTATTTCTTATATTCTGAATTCTACTAGGGAGTCGGCCCAGATAAACGCCATTTTATTTCCGATCGGGAAAAAATTCTCCCAATATACAGAATCTATTTCAAATTGATTAAAAACAAAATATAATTAATTTTTACTTCCTTAAATTCGCATTTAAAAAATATCAGATTGAATAATAAAGTTTGCTGACTTGTATAATAAAAATTACTATACTGAATAGCAAAAATTATTATATTACTGAGATGACACATTTTTCCTATAGAATATAGTAATTTTTAAAATAGATTATTTTAATATTTATTCTAGTATTTTTCTCAGTGTACTCCGGATTCAGGTTCAGTCCAAATTATTGGCCGTAGGTTAATTTCTATTCTGATATAGATATAGATTTGATGACATCGACTTTTTAAAAAGAAACGTTATCTTTTAATTAAAATTCGAATATAGAACAGCTGGTTGGTGTAAGTTTCTAGTCCGAAAATAACACACAAACTAAACGTATAAGATTTAGAAATGCCAAAAAAAGATATTGTTAGAATTAAGCATTGGGGTCTAATTCAAATGACGATACACAATGAACTCTACAATTTTTACATCTAAAAAAATAAATCCTA
The DNA here is from genome assembly GCA_026168455.1 of Theocolax elegans. NCBI lineage: Eukaryota > Metazoa > Arthropoda > Insecta > Hymenoptera > Cerocephalidae > Theocolax > Theocolax elegans. Next base: position 36,347,022 of record CM047431.1, on the reverse strand, counting down.
TGCCTTACTTTAGAAGTAATAAGCAACTTAAGATGAACTGATGAGATATAATAAAGATTCTGATCAGAATTTTAATATCCATATTTAAATTATATAACAACGGTAAATACCAATCTTATAAAAAAACGACTTAAAAGAAATTAATGAAGGCTTAAACAACCTAATTACTTTCCACGCATTCTGTTAAAAAATAAAATGATAAAAAATATGTATCAGCCAATCGTGGGTAATGGTCACAAAGCAACCGTGAATCTGGAAAGGAATCGAATTATCGTCGATGATATTCCGTTGAAATAAAAATCGTGTTGCGGACGGTGCATCTTCTTTATTTTTTTTCCCTTCCATACTTCTTTTCTCGTTCGCGTGGAAAAGAAATATGAGGTTCAATCTAAATGTAAATGCGGCTCGCTGGACTCGAGGAAAAGTTTATGCCATACCTTATATTTTCGAGTTTCCTATTTAACCAATGATTTTACTCTGCACATACACACACACACACACAATTGGGTTTTCGTGTCTCTGCGTTTACCGATCGCCAAAAAATCGGCCAGGAACGCGACTAAATTTTACAAGGGTCCAATTTATGTTTTATTTTCCAGCATATATATCGATGCAATAATAACTTACCCAGAAAACTCAATGTTATATAGGAAACGTCGTGGGTGTATAGAGTATAAGAAAACTGTCCATTTTTCTCCTTCGACGTTTATCATGATTTTCGGAAAAGACCGGGTGTATATATTATATAGACGAATTAATCAAAATAGTTATTACGATGATAATTTCGACCATTTTTATTTTGTTATGTACGATGTGCATTGACCGATGATATAATGATGTTAAATAATTAAGCTTAGTAGAGATTCCGTCACTCGATTTGCGCGGTGTAATTATAAGGTCGGAAATTTAATATTAGCTTGAAGACACTGCCGGTAGAATATTTTATAATAAAATAACGGATTATAATATATATATAGATAATTATAATACAAGAAAATTGCAATACGTGGTTGATTTAAATTACATATTCTGATGCTTCTTCATCAGAATCAGATTAGATCTCTTATTATTATTTTTCATTATTTATTGGCTAGCGGGTTGTAGATGCAATTTCCTATAATCCGGGAACTCGTGAAATCGATTAAAAGTATATGATCAGAACTGGACAAGTATTGTGCAACTTAAAGCAATTTAAAAAAACTATTCGTCGAATACTTTTTTATTTTATCTTCACTGAGTAACACATCGTTTAATTCTCGATTTTTATATGAACTTTTATCTCTATTTTTATATAATTTTTAAAAAATATTCGACAAAAGTTGCACACGAATACTTGCCCACCTCTGGTATAGACAGATATGTTCTATAAATGGGATGCGTACCATGACTGACAGTAAATTTCAAATTTGCTTTATATGTCCATAGTGTGACGTGCTGACTGTTTTATTGATCGATTTGTCATATTTATTAATCGATGCTTATTTAAGAAAAAAAAACAAATCGAGTACGAACCCTGGTAGAAACATAAACGATTCATTGGCTAGTTATTTTTGTTAATTTTGGAGTTAAAAAAGTATTATTATTTCATTGTTAGCAACGATATTAATTTAAATATTGACTCTAAATCGCCCGTCCATATAATTATTATATATATATATGGGTGGTTCTCTGTGACATCGAAGATGAAAAAAATAAATATTGCTATAACTGTGGGAATATGTTTTAGAGGTATCCAGTAGTTCTCCTGAATTTTTTCAGATTTTTTCTGGGCCATTATTTTAAGTTACAGAGAGTCAAAATTGACATTTTAGCACTTTTTTGCATTATATGCCCATTTTCATGAATTTTTAGCTCCCAGGGGATGCATTTTTCACTAAAAACATAACTATGACTTTTTTTGTAAAATTTTCCGAACTTTTCATTAAAAATACTTTTAAAGACATAAATGTATGCTGTCACACTCTTGTAAGCCATTTAAACCTTAAATAGTGAAAATCAGCAATTCTGCTCCGGACTCTGGTAACCTAATACTGTCTAAAAGATGTCTTTTTATAGTCAGAAACTGCCTAAAAATTTCCAGAGTGGGTCTAAATCATTAAGATCACTTATGGTCAAAATGTCCGGGAAAAGTGGCCGAAATATTAATAGAAATGTATATTTATTGCCTTATAACGATGAATCTAGTAGCATGATCATTGCAAAAAAATTTATGCACTTACCTTGGAATGGTAGAAAAGTATCTTAACTTGTTTCAGTATCCATCTAATCCCCTATAAGCTGCTAAAAATACAAATATTATTATAAAATTATAAAAAATTATTTTTTAAACATTTATAATGCTGGATTTTTAGTTTTACATCCCTTACAAGAATTATAATACTAATCTGAAGGATTACTATAAAAGTATCAACATTATTATTATTATTATTCAGCAATACATTGTTTAGATTTCACAAACTTGTCACTGTCACGTTATCATATTATTCATTATAATTATATATCCGATTTATTTATATATCTTTTGTATTAAATACGTATATTCAGTTATTGTAATAATGATGTTTATATATTTATAGTAATCCTTCAGATTAGTATTATAATTCTTGTAAGGGATGTAAAACTAAAAATTCAGCATTATAAATGTTTAAAAATTAATTTTTTACATTTGTATAATAATATTTGTATTTTTAGCAGCTTACAGGGGATTAGATGGATACTGAAACAAGTGATGATACTTTTCTACCACTCCAAGGTAAGTGCACAAATTTTTTTGCAATGATCATGCTAATAGATTCATCGTTATAAGGCAACAAATATACATTTCTATTAATATTTCGGGCACTTTTCTCGGATATTTTGACCATAAGTGATCTTAATGATTTAGACCCACTCTGGAAATTTTTAGGCAGTTTCTGACTATAAAAAGACATCTTTTAGACAGTATTAGGTTACCAGAGTCCGGAGCAGAATTGCTGATTTTCACTATTTAAGGTTTAAATGGCTTACAAGAGTGTGACAGCATACATTTATGTCTTTAAAAGTATTTTTAATGAAAAGTTCGGAAAATTTTACAAAAAAAGTCATAGTTATGTTTTTAGTGAAAAATGCATCCCCTGGGAGCTAAAAATTCATGAAAATGGGCATATAATGCAAAAAAGTGCTAAAATGTCAACTTTGACTCTCTGTAACTTAAAATAATGGCCCAGAAAAAATCTGAAAAAATTCAGGAGAACTACTGGATACCTCTAAAACATATTCCCACAGTTATAGCAATATTTATTTTTTTCATCTTCGATGTCACAGAGAACCACCCATATATATGAATTTTAATCGATATTTTGCGAGATAACTTGCGTCTATTCAATATTTTCAATACTGCGCAAAACTTTCTTCGTTTTTTCTTTTTAATCAACTTACTTGTATATCGCTAAAAGTCTTAAATGTTCTCACAAGTGTTAGAAAATTCATTAAAGGAAAAAAAGCATGTTCTATTGTCAATAATTGAATCTATAATCGTAATTAAAAATGTTATTAATAAGAGTTTATTATTGATATTAACTAAAAATGTTTCGTAGGAAAATATTTATTTTCTACTAGATAAGGGGTGGGTGTCACCTTCCGCGTCATGGATTTTTATTGGGATAGCTTTGGGACTGTTTTGTGGTACACAAATATAAAAGAATTCATATGAAATTCAATTTCATATAATATTCCTGATAACTCGGAAACAAAGACAAACACTTAAACTCAATTCTAGCAAAACTTTGAGATCAAGTATAGATACGATTTAAAAATAAAGTTCAAATATCTTAATTTGCTCAAAGTTATGGGAGAAATAAGATGAAGTTTTTTCCTATAAAATTCATAAAATTTTAAAACTAAACATAACAGATGCTGGTATTAGTTAAGGAACTTTACATCATATTCAATTAAACTGGATTGCTTATTTCCAAATGTGGGATATCGTATTCGTTAATGATGAAAAAATCAAATTTGAGTGATTGATTATTGATTGCCAGTCAACTAAATACAACTACGATTTTTCGTTTTATTTTTGCTCAGTGTGCGGGATGTGCCGTGTGGTCTGTCTTTCTAACTCTCGCGGTTACGGAATGTACGCGCGCGACTCTTCCGGTAGTTCAGTTGTTCGCAACCCTCCCGAGTGACTAAGCGAGAGAAAGAGAGAGAGAGAGAGAGAGAGAGAGAGAGAGGAGAAGAAGAAGAAGATTCAACGTCTTGGTCGAAGCTGGTGTGACTGATGGTGATGATGCGGGTCGTCGTGGTCTACATTGCCCTAGAGAGTACCTGGAAACGAGATGGAATTGCGTCCTCGAGGACATCGGTGTATCCAACGACACTGTCCATGTCACTCTTCTTCTTCTTCTTCTTGTCTCCTTTATCCACGAATGAACACCGGTAGCATTAAACTTCATTCCAACCTTTCGATCCAATATCCTACGCTAGATGGCTCTTTGATTTTGTTTCTTATATCGTAAAAAGGATTTTTTTCCTAATTGATGGACAGAAAAAATACTTTTACTGATTCTAGATTGAGTAAACTCAGTCGAAATGCAGTGTAATTTGGTACTGTCGTAAGAATAAATTAGATTTTAATAGCGATTACTCGATGTTTAACGTAAACAGTAGAGTTGTCAAAATGTTTTCTGGCTTCTTTGCCAGTTGTATTGGAAAATTCTTTTTACAGCCTGGAAAACATCCTTGATAGCTAACTAATTGATCAGGTAGATAACTTCGCTAGATAAATCTTTTGCGACTAGTTACATATCATAAACGAATAAATGTTTCTGTTAGAAAACAATAATGTATATTTTTATTTAATTAATGTTCTTTTTTAATATAATATACAAAATAAACAAGAAGAATCCAAAATAATAAGTGAGGTTATAGTTCTGTCGATTTGGTGGCTTTACCCAAACTGTTATCAAGATCCATGAAAATGTCATCAAAATAAACTAGTGGGGCCGAAATATGTAAAAGCTATACGCTTTTACATTCCAGGCACGATCATTACAATAATACTAAATGGTTATGTGTTGATGGTGCCTTTCACCTATTGTTACGTACGTAACATCGACGCGCGGATCGGCGCGTGTGTGAGAACGGTGTAGGATGACCGAAAACGCGAAATATCATGACGAATGCAACTACAACAAAAAATCGCGGACGGTGGCCTAGTGGTTACGTCTCGTGACTGGAAACTCGCGGATCCTCGGTTCGAATCCCAGCGTCCGATCAATTTTTTATTCGGTCCTCTCCTATCACCTTCTCCATACGCAACACTATTTACATTAAAAAAAATTTGATTTAAAAAAATACATATGTACATAATTTACATATGTTTATATAAAAACGTATAGTTTATTTTTTGTACATTAATGTTCCTTCTAAAGAATATTTGCTAAAACAATATTAATGGGATGTATATTTTGGACAGTAAAGGTAAGTAAATGTGATAAAATATTGTACAATTTAAATTAGTCTATATGAAACAATATAATTAATTTATTTATTCGATATAGAGCAGCATTCATGTATAATTGTTTGTTAATTTTTGAAGAAATTCATTTGTATGAAACTTTGTTTTTTTTATTATGCAGCTGGTGGAATGGTTGCTGGATCATTCTATAAATTTAATTTAGGTCCCAAAGATGTGTTATCGGATGCCTTCTTTGGTAGTATATTTAGAGTAGTGTATGGTATCTATATGTACTTTATGTTTAAATTGATGAATTTGTCAAGGGAAAAACTCAGTGAACAAAGTCATAAATTGAAATATGTACATGAAGAGTGAATTATTAACTTCTATTTTAAATTACAGTGTTATTAATAACATGTAAACGTTAATCATTTCTTTTTTTTATTAATTAAATAAATTAAGAAGAAAGTAATTATAATATTTGAAAAGACAAATATATTTAAGTAATATAAAATCAATATATTCTTAGAATTCGCGCACACAATAAATTCGTTATGTTTATTTAATGTTCAAGTCTAAATTTTTCAAGTTTAAGAACAAAGTTTTTTGTTTAATTTTATTTAAAAATTTTAATTAAATTTTAATTTAAAATTTTAGAATTATTTGGACATATTGAAACATGCTTTACAGAGTTTGACGTTTAGATTAGTTTCAATATTTTATTTTTGTGTGTGGTAAATATCTTTTACTGTTTTATATATTTTTATATCAAATTTAATTATAAAAATATTAGTTTTTTTTAATAAATAAAATTTTTTATTATAATTCTTTTTTATTCGATTTTTTGCATTAAAAAAATAAATAAAAAAAGAGAATTGTTATAATAAATATTTTCGTAAAAAAAATAAAAGAAATTTGGAAATACAAATTTGGATACGGTACGCGGGTTACATAAATGCGATATACATTATAACTTATGTGTAGATGACGAAAAATAAATATAAAGGATAGTTAGTTTAATTTTATTGTGTATATAGAAAATTATGTTACTATAAAATTAAGTGGATAAAATATTGTACAATTTAAATTAGTCTATATGAAACAATATAATTAATTTATTTATTCGATATAGAGCAGCATTCATGTATAATTGTTTGTTAATTTGATTAATGTAAATAAAAAAGTAAAAGAAATCTTATTTATTTTACAATGCACTTAAAACGTGTGTACTTAATTTTTATATAAAAACCTATAATTTGTTTATTTGGTATTTTCCGATATTTAAAAAAAGTAAAAAACGCTTGTGTACATAAGAACTGTCGTAACTTCCTTAAAAATGATGCTAGGATAAATTTATAAAAAACATTCGAAAGCTCTTAAAAAATGCTTTAATTTTCATTGTATAAAATTAAAAAATACACCTTTTCCTAAAAAATGCAGGCATTTATAGAGAGACCTGTTTTTTAATTTTTCAGTTTTAAACTTTGGGTTTTTACACAAATAAAAAATTAAAAAATAGACTTTTGCACCAAGTCATTTTAAAGCTTTTTAAATTACCTTTCGAACGGTATGTAACAGGTTTTTGTAGCATTATTTGCGCTAAAGTTATGAAGCTTTGAAGTTGGGTTCATTTTTATTTAGGTGAACCCAAACTTTTGAGCGTAGTGTACCATAATTTACATATGTTTATATAAAAACGTATAGTTTATTTTTTGTACATTAATGTTCCTTCTAAAGAATATTTGCTAAAACAATATTAATGGGATGTATATTTTGGACAGTAAAGGTAAGTAAATGTGATAAAATATTGTACAATTTAAATTAGTCTATATGAAACAATATAATTAATTTATTTATTCGATATAGAGCAGCATTCATGTATAATTGTTTGTTAATTTTTGAAGAAATTCATTTGTATGAAACTTTGTTTTTTTTATTATGCAGCTGGTGGAATGGTTGCTGGATCATTCTATAAATTTAATTTAGGTCCCAAAGATGTGTTATCGGATGCCTTCTTTGGTAGTATATTTAGAGTAGTGTATGGTATCTATATGTACTTTATGTTTAAATTGATGAATTTGTCAAGGGAAAAACTCAGTGAACAAAGTCATAAATTGAAATATGTACATGAAGAGTGAATTATTAACTTCTATTTTAAATTACAGTGTTATTAATAACATGTAAACGTTAATCATTTCTTTTTTTTATTAATTAAATAAATTAAGAAGAAAGTAATTATAATATTTGAAAAGACAAATATATTTAAGTAATATAAAATCAATATATTCTTAGAATTCGCGCACACAATAAATTCGTTATGTTTATTTAATGTTCAAGTCTAAATTTTTCAAGTTTAAGAACAAAGTTTTTTGTTTAATTTTATTTAAAAATTTTAATTAAATTTTAATTTAAAATTTTAGAATTATTTGGACATATTGAAACATGCTTTACAGAGTTTGACGTTTAGATTAGTTTCAATATTTTATTTTTGTGTGTGGTAAATATCTTTTACTGTTTTATATATTTTTATATCAAATTTAATTATAAAAATATTAGTTTTTTTTAATAAATAAAATTTTTTATTATAATTCTTTTTTTATTCGATTTTTTGCATTAAAAAATAAATAAAAAAAGAGAATTGTTATAAATAAATATTTTCGTAAAAAAATAAAAGAAATTTGAAATACAAATTTGGATACGGGACGCGGGTTACATAAAATGCGATATACATTATACTTATGTGTATATGACGAAAAATAAATATAAAGGATAGTTAGTTTATTTATTTTATTGTGTATATAAAATTATGTTATTCTAATATAAATAGTTAAGTGAGCATTACAAAATAGTAGAAGCTCTTGTCCAGTATTTGTCCAATGTTGGCAGTATTCGAAAATAATAGAATAATAACTATTTTTGGACGGTAAATAATTTTTATTTATTATCTAGTTAATTTATTTATTGTATAAGATTTATATTTTATTTATTTTTTAAAATATTAAGTTGCCGTAAGTTGTCAATAACTAAGAGTAATATTTATTTTTTTTACATTATATTTATGTTTTTAATTGTAGAATACTTTATATGTAATAATATTATGTAATAATAAATACAATAATTTAAAAGAACGGCACTTATAATTATTAAGACCGAGAACATATTCAGGGTAAATATATAAATTAAATAGATATTAATTTTGAAATAAGCTTATAAAATTTATAATTTAAGCACAGTATAATTTTTATAAAAAAGATTGGCTTTTATAAAAAAAATATTTTTATTAAACTTTTAAATACATAACATACTTTAAATAGAAAAAGATAAATAAGAGTAATTAAGAACGTTCGAGACAAGTTATAAAATTTTTTTTACTGTATTTTATAGGTTGGAAAAAGTTTTCATGGTGGCGATTGGTGACTTGTACCGACGCTTCTACGCACGGAAAAGCTGTTGATGGTCCTTTTAAAATCGACTAACCTGCAACAAAAATATTACAAAAACACAAAGTATCTATTTTTGTAATTTAATCGATACCGAAAAATGTACTAAATCGCCAAGTTTTTAAAAACCTAAAGAAAGGAGGACTTATCTGATCAAAAGTGCAGTCGGAGTTGAATCTTCAGGTCTCGATATTCCTCATCCAGTATGACTATCAAATTCTCAAAAGTGATGATGCTCCACGCTGGTCCATTCACGCACCGCATTTATGAAGGTTAAAAGTACGAATTCCGCAACGAATTTAGTGGTAAACTGCTTGATTAAGTAAAATACAATGGCGAACGTTTCGTGCTGCACAAAGCTCAGGGGAATAAGATATCAAACTGAAGTTGATTAGATGTCAAACTAAAGTTGGTTTGTTTGGAAAAAAATAACTTCAAGATGATCACTTTTTCTTGACGGAAGAGAAAAAAGCCAACTTCAGTTTGATGTCTGATTCCCGTGAGCTTCGTCAGCGCGAAATGTTTGCCGTCGTATTTTACTTAATCAAGCAGTTTACCACTAAATTCATCGCGGAAGTTGTACTTTTAACCTAGATATATGTGGTGCGTGAATCGACCAGCATGAAATATTATCGATTTTGAGAATTTGAAAGCCAGTCTCGGTGAGGGGAGAGCCGGAATATTGAGACCTGAAGATTCAACTCTGACTGCACTTTTGATCAGATAAGTCCTCCTTTCTTTAGGTTTTTAAAAACTTAGCGATTTAGTACATTTTTCGGTATCGATTAAATTACAAAAATAGACACTTTGTGTTTTTGTAATATTTTTGTTGCAGGTTAGTCGATTTTAAAAGAACGATCAACAGCTTTTCCGTGCGTAGAAGCGTCGGTACAAGTCACTAATCGCCACCATGCAAACTTTTTCCAACCTATAAAATACAGTAAAAAAATTTTATAACTTGTCTTGAACGTTCTTAATTACTCTTATTTATCTTTTTCTATTTAAAGTATGTTATGTGTTTAAAAGTTTAATAAAAATATTTTTTTTATAAAAGCCAATCTTTTTTATAAAAATTTTATACAGTTTTTATAAGACCAATTTTTTATATAAATTGTATACAATTCATTTTTTATGTGGGATATAATAATTGTTAAATTATGTAATTATGCAATATTAATTAAAGTGTTTCGTGAACATCATTAAGATTTTCAATCCATTAACTGATGTTTAATGTGTTATCTTCTAACAACTTTTATTACTTAATGTGATATTTTTTACGTTTTTGAATATTTACCTTTATTTTCTATTACAATAATACTTAATAGGTTTTTCTTTTTATTTTATATTTACAGAAGTAGTGCTGATACAAGTTCAAACGAAGGTTTCTTAGCTAGCATACAGTTACAGTGGTGCTCCGCAATCATTGCCAACCGGAGAAAGATATTAAAGACTCACATACAACAAATACTGATAAAAGAAAATGATATTACAGCAACAATAATTATACAATAGAAGTCAAATTTTTAACGTTTTTTCATATTTTTTTGATTACTTTAACCGATTTTCTATGTTTATCTTCGACAATATTGTTTTGAGCGTTAAGTGTACAATAGGAAAAAGTTTTGTTATTTTAAGACGAACATTTCGTTCATTAAAAGTTTTTCAGTAAAAACAATGCATGTCGTTTTATTGCGAAAGAACGTGTTTTTTGTGCTTTTTTCATTATTTTGACCGATTTTCTATGTTTATCTTCGAAAATATTGTTTTGAGCGTTAAGTGTACAAAAGGAAAAAGTTTTGTAATTTTGTGACGAATATTTTGTCTATTTACACTTTTTATATAAAAATGATACATTTCAATTTATAACGAAAAAACGTGCTATTTTGTAGATTTTTAATGATTTTCATTGTTTTTATGTACGTATCTTTAAAAATATTGCTCGAATCAGAAAGTGTTGTATAGGAAAAAGTTTAATAATTTTAAGTCGAAAATTTTGTCTAAATTCATTATGTACGTAAGAACAGTATTTTTGGAGATAATATGCATAAACCAATTTTATGAAATTGTAAAACGCTCCATAACTTCCACAATTTATGAGCGATATATCTGAAAATAGGACCACGGAGTTCTATAATTATAACAAATATACCCTGTAAATTTCAGCTCAATCGATTAAAAATTAGCAGAGCTATCTTGGTCACAGGATTTCATACATACACACATCCATACAGACATTTTAGGGAAAGGTTGGGATGGGTTCTAAGTTGCATAAATTTTATTTGTATGTCAAAATATATACTTTTTTGAGGTATCACATATTTTGCGATGATGAAAATATAAGGCACTGCCGTGTAACGATCGTGCCTAAAAATGAATTTTCTCCAAATTCATTCGTGATAGCTATATAGAAAACTATCATAATTACAATGTGATCAATATAATGTTCAACTGCATATCTATACTTAATGAATCTGCTGCAAATTTACCTATCGAAATAATAAGATTATATCCACAATTTTTAGCCAATGTTTACGATAACCTCAACTAGTCGCTTCATCCTATCTCAGTACGTACTATTAATTAACTGCTTAAACGTACAACGCGGATCTACAAGCTCGGATGATGCAACGACCTGCGTCACCTTTCACGCTATACATATATAACCATTATAACCCTATCGCATATCATATACCATCCATAATACGGTTTATCCTTAACGAGGTTTGCCCTCACACTTTACACAAGATTTTTGGACTATTTCCTTTGCAATGTGATCAGTAACGCAGATTCAGATTTACATAATGTTATTGCACTGTTCGGTGACTTTTGTATATTGTAAAAAGAAATGCCTAAATTATTATAAAATAATTTAGGTATGATTACTCAAAAAATTGGGGTGACTAAGCTAATATCTGAATATTTGTCTAATAAATAATCGAATATTGATTTAGTATAATGAGAGAAAGAAATCGTTAATTTGTTTTTAAAAATTGGCATTCATTTATATTAAAATAATATTTCTTCGATATTAACGCTTGGTTCTCAACTTTTAAGATTTTAGGTTAATAGTTACATTCATACATAGGTTAATAGTTAATGAATGAAATTTATTTATTAAGCACCGATTGAAATAATACTTAACTGTAAAGAAACATTAATTTGCTCATATTTGCTCTAAAATACACTTTTTCATGGACTTATAGAAAATCAGAGAAATAACGTTTTGAAAGCATAGGAAAAATTTTAGGTTATGACAGTTCGTTCATTGACTAGACTAGCTTCGTGTTTCATTTACTAGATTTCGGTCGTATATAATTATCTTGTTTTATTTTTTAAATGAATAATAATAATAACATTAAATAATACGATAGACCAAGGATTAATATATAATTTAAGATTTTTTTTCCATATACCATATTTTATATTATAAATTTTATAATATAGATTAATAATATTATTTGTAATATTCCATATAGTGTATTATGTATATCTGTATATTACTTTCTAAAATTTCGAATTTTCCGTATTCATTCATTCACTACAGCATAACCCTACAACTCGTAAATTTTTCCTTGAACAATATATTTATTTCTCTCTCTCCCTCTCTATACATAGAAATATACCAAATAATTAAATGAACCAATGTCCAAAGCGACTAGCACAATGTTTCTTTTCTCCTTACGGGATTTAAAGAACGTTGATTAAGACACACGAGAGTTTCGTATGTGTGTGTGGGTATATACCCAATAGATTTTTCTTTCTTCCGAGGCACGCGTATACATGCCTGATAGTAAGTTTATTAACGTTGACATCGAAACTGCCAGTCGCATGAGCGATGGAGAAGTTTTTAATTAAAATGCCATTTCACCTTGGGAGAAGAAAGAGAGAGAGAGAGAGAGGGAGGAAAAAAACAACATTTTACGAGTGATGAAGTGTTTTCCCTTGAAAAATCTATGATGCGCCACAACCCACGTCTCTTTTTTTCGGCGGATCTATACACCAAAACCTAAATTATTGATTATCGAACTATTCGAGTTTCTTAGCGTTAGGATTTTCAATCATCGGATGAGTATATCTAAAAGTGTTTTACGTGGCAGAAAATTGCTCGGCTTCCCACTGGTCAACATGTCGATCAAACGGATACGTTTTTAGGCACTAGCGCTACACGGGAGAGCCTTATATTTTCATCATCGCAAAATGTGTGATGCATCAAAATATACTAGATAATAGTTTGTAAGAGAAATTTATGTGTATTTTAGAATTCATTTAAGGCCCTCCCTAAAATGTATGTATGGATGTATGTATGTATGTAATCATGTATCTAAGATAACTCAGTCAATTTTTGAGACCAATTTACCTGAGATTTAGAGGGTAACTTCGTCATAATGTAATTAGATAATTGTCCTATTTTCAAATATATATAACAATGAAACACTTTAAGTATGTCATCATTTTTCATTGCTTAGAAACGGTTATGTAGCATTATCTTGAAATGTATTAATTCTACATCAAAACTTTATGCGGATGAAATATTCCTCTCAAAATAACAAAATTTTTTGCTACGGTATACTTTACGTTCAGAATAATATTCTCAAAGATAAATAGAGAAAAACGGTCAAAATAATAGAAAAAGTACAAAAAAAGACGTTTTTCGCAATAAAACTAAATCTATCGTTTATATACAGCAAAATTTTTGATCAAAATATCTTTGGGTAAAATTCCCGAAATATTAATAGATTAAATTATATTAATATTAATAGATTAAATATTAATAGATTAAATATATATTTGTTCCTCTATAACGATGAATCTGTTATCATGATCATTGCAAAAAAAATCCTGCTGCTCGGTTAAAATTTATTTGAAAACCGGGTATTTTTACCCTACTGTGTCCTTTGTCCCTTTTTTACTAAAACACCAGGGTAAAATTTACCAGAAATTTTTTTCCGTGCACTTACCTTGGAGTGGTAGAAAAGCATCTCCACTTTTTTCAGCATCAATCTAATCTCCTATAAGTTGTTAAAAACACAAATATTATTATGCAATTATAAAAAATTAATTTTTAAACATTTATAATGCTGGATTTTTAGTTTTACAACTCTTACAAGAATTATGATACTAATCTGAAGGATTACTATAAATGTATCAACATTATTATTATACTAACTGAAGATACGTATTTAATACAAAAAATATATCAATAAATCAAAGCTGAGATTATAATAAATAATATGACTAATTGACAGTGGCAAGAACAAATATACATTTCTATTAATATTTCGGAAATTTTACCCAAATATTTTGATCAAATTGGTCTTAATGGTTTAGACCCACTCTAGAAATTTATAGGCAGTTTCTGACTATAAAAAGACATCTTTTAGACAGCATTAGGTTTCCAGAGTTCGGAGCAGAATTAAGGTTTAAATGGCTTACAAGAGTGTGACAGCATACATTTATGACTTTAAAAGTATTTTAATGAAAAGTTCAGAAAATTTTACAAAAAAAGTAATATTCATGTTTTTAGTGAAAAATGCATCCCCTGGGAACTACAAATTCATGAAAATAGGCATATAATGCAAAAAAGTGCTAAAATGTCAACTTTGACTCTCTGTAACTTAATATAATGGTCCCGAAAAAATCTGAAAAAATTCAGGAGAACTACTGGACACCTTTAAAACATATTCGCACAGTTAAAGCAATATTCATTTTTTTCATCTTCGATTTCACAGAGAACCACCCACATGGTATATATATATATTTACCTAATATAAATGCATATTTAAAATTTATAAGATTCTTTGGGTTATAAAAAATAAAATAGTAGATTATGCATCTAGGGAGTAAAGTAAGCAAAGGCGGCACTGCGTGAAGTTGCTGCACGAGCGAAGCGAGGACAGCATTTCTGCAGTGCCGGTTTGCTTACTGTACTCCCGTGGTGCATATACTATTTTTTAGCACGTCTCGCGTACATTGCGTGCTGTACTCCGTTATTTTGAGAAGTAAAATGACATCGATAATACGATTGGGTCTAATCTTATTTCCGATTTGCTTTTGTTTCTCTTATCAAACGCGAAGATAGTTTGCAGGGCGTACTCGAGTCACTTTACTCCTCGAAATGAGGGAGTACAGTACGCACTTTACGCGTGGTGTGGTAAAAAAATGCATTTCTCCATCTGTAAATTTAAATTAGCTATTCACAATTATTATTTGTGTCGAGGATTCGTACATTTATATACACGGCTCGAAATGAAAATTGTGTATATAATACGTTTGCTAGGATTAAATGATATATCACTTACCTTTGGTTTCGTGCGTTGAAAAGACATCAATGTACATTTCTCATTGTGTAAAGGATAATTTCAAAACTTCAGTCGATGTTATAAGTGAGATTTAATTCTAAAAAATTATCCTATTTAAATATAGTAAGATTATTTTTAAATGAATAAGCATGAAGTGGACCTGTTGAAAATTTTAAATAAGGATGCTAAAAATTAGGTAATTTAAATATCGAATAATTAGTTAATCATTAGTTAATTTTCATCGACAAATTAGACTGAAATTCAAAACTAACCTAAAAAGTAAATCAAATTGTTACCAGTTAGTTTTAAAGTATTATTCTTTCTTAAAATTGTATTATAGAACATTAAAATTAAATAAGTAAATGAAATCATCCATTTTTTATGTAAATAATTTAATGTAATTTTTAACCAACAATTAAAAAAAAAAGATAGTTTTATCCAAATTTGTATGAATTTGTTATTTTAAATTTCGTCAAAACCGCAGCTAATAATTGCCTAAAAATTTGTTACGATTTCTAACAAGAATTTGGCAACATTTAACAATAAAAGTAAAATAAAATAACTTAAACGTTCTCAGTAAAATTTTTGTCCACAATTTTTTATGAAAATTATTAAGCGGTTTGGCAATTTCTACAAAATTTCGGTACTAAAAATTATATGTTAGTGTTCAACGTAAAAAAATAACATCGTTCGCTTACTTAAATAAAAATAAACTTATGGGATATATTGACAAAAAAATCCTTTGGATTTAACAACGTAATTACACCTATTGACCGAATTACAAATTCAGAATAAAAAAATAAATGAAAATGTCAATTGATCCCAAATAAACTTTTCTAATTTCTATTCCAGGCTTGCATATTATACATTTAAGTTAAAATAGTTCGATCCGATGATAAAGATTATTTAACCCATCTTCTCTACACACCTAATTCGTTGATTACGTTACGGAAAGTATACATTTACATATATTCGGCGAAAAGTTTAATCATTTTATGCAGTATCAACAGAATTAAAGTACTTATATACCGACTGCACAGATGAACGGGGGTTACCAAATTAATTGCCACTTAAATATACGTACCGGACGACTGTATATTGTTTTCGAGTAGGATATTTTCGTGACACAGTTACTCTTACCTAATACCGTGAATAGGAGTCTTTATATTGAAAGTACTTTAACTAAATCAAACTCGATTTATATGCTTTTAACGCTAACAAAACTCTGTACGTTCTAGACGACTAGAACAAATTTTGGATAATCTGTGTGTAATTGCAGTGGTTAGGAATACACTTAGAACTTGTATATAATAATATAGTGTGTCATACGGAAGAATTAAACGAAATATTTTTCCGACTATAAGGAGTAATTAATTTGTATTTTTTCAACGAATAGTCATTGCTATATATTATTTCTGGTACCTCTGTAATTTTTTTTAATACTTCATTTAGCCTATAGAGATTGTTTATATTTACCGACCTATCATGTCACATCTATTAGTATATACCGTTTTATTTATTTTATTGGTAATAGTGAACACTTAGAAAATGATATTAAGTTATCAAAACAGACGAATTTATCATTCGGAGATATGTGTATTATTTTAAGGTATTTACAGTATTTCCGAATTCCACCAACCGTATATAGTAGACAAAGTAAAAAGTACCTTCTTTTGATTTAAAATTAAAATTGATTCGTAGAAAGTTCGCAAATACCTTAAAAGATATAAAGTTATGTTAAATGGGTATGTAAAATTATGCTTAAACAGTGCTTTCGAAGTATTAAGTAGTTTCTAAAAAAAAGGAAAATTTAAAAAAAAATTCGACGCGTTTGAGTGTTAGAAACCCTTAGAAATAAATCGACAAAGTTGATGCTGACATTATTCTTGCAAATAGAAATAAAAAACATAACATAACTAATGATCACTGTTTTTCATTTAGTTTTGGGGTGTATTGTAAATGCTCGTTTTGCTATGATAATTAAAAATCATTGCAAAAAGCTCAAGTGCTAAATAAAAATAATTACTCGATAAAATCTATTAAATTTTTCTTTCTTAAATTTGTTAAAAGCATTTGATAAACGAGGGTTCATTGAAAAGGTTACTGGAAATTTTATTTAGACATTTTTCTAGTAGTATCTTCATATTTGATCTCCTAAATTTTTTGGAACAAAAGATACATTTTTTACTTCTTAGGTATATATATGCTCACGAAAAACATTAGCAAAACAATAATTTACAAAAAAATAATTGTGAACAAACTTAGGTGCATTAAATTAAGAAACAATTCTTCAAAACAAATTACTATAAGTACATTTAAAAAGTGTATAGATTAAATGACAAAAAAATATTTTAACAAAGTACTAAAAATTTAGTCTAGATCGATAAAAAGTTTTATATATTATGATGACTTATCTATATTTTATATAGATAGGTGTAAAAATACGTATTGAATTATTTCCACGATACACTGGAATTTTCGATGTTCCACTAATACCACTACATCCGTATAATTAATGCATCAAGATTCAGCATCGAAATTCCTTAATAAATTTGAACCATCAAACCAGCGAGGTTCCTTGAGTTAATGTACACATCGTGATATCGCCCTGAAAATCCAATATATACAACACTATATATATATGGGCGATTCTCTGTCAAATCGAGAGACAAAAAAATTTGTTTTTCTGTAACTTTGTCAATATCTTCTTTTACATGTTTTGGATGATGGTCTTAATTTACTATTACTTAAATTCAATTACATTTTCATAATATTAAATTCACTGAAATGACTATCGCCTTTTTTTTAAATTTAAGTATTAATTGTTAAAGTTTTAAATAACTTATTATATCAATAAACTTAATTTTTCATAACAATCTACATAATTTTCTCAACTAATTGGTATGTTTAAATGAATGTTTTAACCACTATTAATTTAAGTGATGATCAAAACAGTTATAGGTAAATGACAAGTATCATCCAAAACATGTAAAAGAAGGTATTGACAAAGTTACAGAAAAAAAAATTTTTTTGTCTCTCGATTTGACAGAGAATCGCCCATATATACATTTTCAATACACAATTAAAATCGCATTTTATTAATATTAATACGGAACTTTAATTTAAATGTACACCTAAACAATTAATAAAAAGATATCAAATATAAAACATTATTCAAAACACATATACAACACATTGGGAAAAAGGGTATAAATAAATAATTCCAAATTCGTTTTTCAATATATCATCTTTTATTAATTTTTATCTTAATTTTGATAATTGTAACGTTAATATATAATTTGTTTATATCTTAAACGCGTATATATATACTATATATTATATTTACATAGCACAAATAAGTGTTTACAACTCTGATATTCCATTTAATTTCTCTTAATATGTACAATAAAACGGTCCACGCACACTTACAGATTTATTTCTGATGAATATATATATGTACGATTCTATATGAGACATTTTCTTACCTTCTTTACTTTATTCACATTTCAGCGTTGCGCTTACTAATATATAAACACGCTATTATATGTATGTATGACAATCGTTACGGTGCTCGCTAGAAATTAGAAGGAACGAGTTTCTTATATTTTTCTTTCAATCTGAAGTACCAAGTGAACCTCGTCTCATCTCGTCGATCTTTTATAAAACATTGCGAGTGGACCTCACCTTTACGGAAGCATAATTCTTTAAATTATTTACAATGGTTATAGGACTGTGTGTTTTGTATATATATATGTATATATGTATATATGTATAAGCTATCGATGGAAATTTTTCGAATACGACAGTTTTCTTAGAAAGTCACGTCACCAAGTCACGTAACGAAAATTATTAGGTTTTTAGTTTTCAACGAATTATACGAGTGTTGTGTGAACGCATTATGCAATTTGGGCTTGTGACATTTTTCGTGACACGTGATTAGTTTATCGAATAATTCATTATCTCGAATTGCGTGAGTGTTCCGTGATCGGGTACCAAATATTTTACCAAATATTTCATCATTTCAAATTACATGAGTGTCACGTGAACACGTTATAAATCTTGAACGTACACCACGTAACATTTATCGTGACACTTTTCGTGATTCGTCTACCAAATACCTTCGCAATCGTGACTTTGTTACGTAACCCTACCAAAAATTGCGATTCGTGATTTATACGTAGATGTGACGTTATTAAGGATGCACTCATCTTTTCTCTTCTATACAATATAATAAAATAGTAAAAAAATTATTACCCGTTCGCTTAAGACATCTCGTGTGACTCGGAATTGAGAACATTTGGACCCTCGCTATGCTTAAATTATTCATTTGTACGGGAACGTACTCGACGTTCGTAATTTTCGGTTAACTAAGCTTTTCCTTTTTGTAGCACCAACTACTTCAAATAAATTTACGAAAATACGAAAAACAGTCTGGTATATTCAAATATCGTAAATCTAGGTTTTTTTTATTCTACTAAACGCTTATTCCAATTTCAATGAGAGTTGGACATGTAAGTGTGTCAAGTAAACAAAATTGACTGTGAATAATTGATGTACGTCCGTGAAGGGAACCAATTCAAATGAAAATTGCTCATGTAAAATAACCGTTGTAGGGATTAACAAAATGTTTGTACAATCGCTAAGAAATCTTAAAAATCATGAAATGGAAGCAAATGTGTATATAATCACGCCATTGGCACTTGGATTTCCGTCTGGTAAAACTGCTTTACACACGCACATTGTGCTTCGACGCGTTATGATATGATCCCCAAAAAAAAGTGATGCGTGAGAAAATTACGTAATCCGTTCTCGCGAAAAGTTAATTTAAGTCACATTTTCATATCCTATAATGCATCGCAGAAGAACTTATATAGTTTGTTTCTTTAACAAAGAAAGAGATTAGGTATTACGAATTTTCTTACTTCCTCGATCTAAATAGGTTATTAATATACACGTTGATACAGATAATCATGATTACACACGTACAATATCTTTTTTTTGGTAATTTTTATCTTAGAATCTATATAGTTATCTATGAATTAAAACGACTTCAAAGCCATCTATAGAAAATTCTTCCTAACCTCGAAATCAGGCCAAAAAGGGGTTGTGTAATTTGAACGGTGTATTAAAAGGATGGTAGTGAAAAATGAGAAGATTAAAATAAAAGATCGTTAGAGAATCCACATAAGGTATTCTATACGTTAAGAGAATATTCTCATTGTCAGTAAGTGACATAGAAAAAAGAGATTATTATCTCATGGCCTAAAGAGATAAATGGTGTTCGCTCTTGCAGATAGGCAAGCTGCACTTTTTCGAATACGTTGTAATATTAAAGCCTGGACCACGATATTCGCGACTAAGCGCAGATATATATTTATTTATTTATATACATACACACTCTAAAACGCTTGTATATCAATAGTATCTACGTTATTCTGCATATACCATATGGTGTATTTTATTATATTAAACGTTCTTGTAATATCACAATAATATAATGTACGAATGTATATATATAAACGCATGACACTTCTTTCTTCCGATTGTATTTACAAATTGCCCATGTAAGAAATCGTCGTCTTCAATGAATCCCTGATAGCACAGTACGGTTTTAAAACGTTACTCCTGCAATATTTAGGTCTTAAACACGTTGAAGGTGTCCACTGTGTGCTGTCAGGGATTGTGTGTGATTTTTTAATAATGTTACAAACGCTATTCGCACCATATGTTTGATTTACGCGTGTACAATACATTGGCGCCATCTATGATCGCGTTATTTCTTTGGAGCTGAATACATATCGATCGCTAATTAATGTTTCCCACTTAAAATAATATAGAAAATTCTGAGTAGCTCTTCTCCTCGTTTTGCGGCAAATTAAAATTTGGATTTTTCTTTTTTTGATTCGCACCGAAAAAAATAACAGATTTATGATCTAAACGAAATTCTGGTTGAATATGCATCAAGAAGAAAATTTGATTGTTCCAATGCGATTTCTTTATGATCAAGAGGAATTCAATTGAATTTAGAATATTGATGTTTTTGAGTAATACTATTCAATTTTTTACAAAAAGAACATTCTGTTCGTTTATAGTAGAATTATACATATATAATTTTTTTTCTTGAATCATATTTAAGAAGAATTTAGTTTAGATCGAAAATTATTATTTAAAAATATTATTTTCAGCGTAAATAAACGCGGATGGCGACAATATCATTGACATTATCACATATACACTGGAAAAAATGGATTCTTGGTCTCTCCTATCTCAATTCCTCTTACATGTGTCTTAAACGGGAACTCTGGTTGCTCTAAAATGATTGCATTCAATAATCAAGAGAAATATTTTACTTTACGAGTTAAATTTCCTAATTCTTTTCAAAAGCAGATTCCGCTTAATTGTATAAGAGAATTCGCTTGATTATGATAGAATTATTATAGAGCAAGCACATTTTCTTTTTGAGTCATATTTAAGAACAATTAGTCTGCGAACAAGAGTCCATTTTTTCAGTGTATATAAATTACCGGTCAGAAGTTTGGGTTCGCTTAAAAAAATATATAATTTACATTGAAATTTCGAATTGCTTTTAATAATTTAAAACTCGTGGTTTTCCATAGATTTTGATAAGTTAAACGCTAATTTTTGTAAAAGAAATTACATCTCAGTCGGTAACATATCGAATTCAGCATACGTTCAATTGAATTAAAAATTTGTAAACATATCAATCGCAAGTTTTTAAAATCCGATCTTCAACAAATTTTTGTATATATATATATATATACTATCACTTCAACCAGAAATATACTAAACATCGAATTTGCCTCAATTATCATTTTTTCAAATCCAAATTTTTGACCATTAACATGTACATTATGTATATATATATTTAAAAATTAAGAAAATAATCGTAAATTCGTCCTTTAACATATTATCTGAAATTGTAACCTCTTATACACATATACGCGTATTTATAATTGAAACGTGCACAATGTATATATACCCCGCGCTAATTTACATTCCGGTCATTAATTATGATTTTTTTACATATACAAATATATATAATATATATGTATACGTAAATAAGCTCTTAAGTATTTAATTATATATAACAAGATTAATATTCAAATGCTAATGTTCAAATGTGTTCACCAGCTATAATATAGAGAGCGGGAGAAATGTGTATGTATGTATATAGATGCGCGTTCTAAAAAAATAAATAAATTCTTTACTCTATAAAATCTAACGATATAGTCCATATAGGTTAATAATCATTATTATTGTTGTTATATATATATAATTCAATTATACAAACAATTATGTTAATTTCTATTACGATAATGTGGAACCCATGCTCGCTCGCTCGGTGTTACCTTCCTAAGAAAATAAACGGGAATTACCTGATTAGCGTTTGGTGAAAGTTGTGGTGTATGGATTTTGATAAATGTAATCATTACAACTGCAGTGTATAAAAAAGGATTGTATACTTTTTGATGGATGTTGTACCTACTTCGTTGATTAAAAATTACACAGAATCTTATAGTAAAAATTAAAGCGGTTATGAAACTTTTTTTTTCTTTTAGTCAGAAATTGGAGGATCAAAAGCTGGTTGTTTGGAAAATTAAAAAATTGGTTTGGCTAACTTCAATGATACTTGTCCGATTTTTACTATAAAGATTTTTACTGAACATTTTAAAAACTTTTTTTCCTACTATCGTGCGCAAAGTTCGAGTTTGCGCACTCATTTGCGTGCGCAAAGTTCCACTTTCCCACACGCTATAATTTCTATAATTGAGCGTGCGGGAAAGTAATTGAGCGTGCGGGAAAGTAGTTAAGCGTGCGGAAAAGTGGTTGAACACGTAGGAAAGTATAAGAAGTTGGGCGCAATACAATATGTATGAATATGGGCACGTAACTCGAACGCCGATTTGTTTACGTCTTGTTACATAGCAACATCTTATATTTATGTTAAAAGTTTCAATCTTAATTTTGACGTCTCACTTGCGGCTCTATATATACGTATTTATATGTTCTGAATAAGGATGACATCAGTAAGTGGGGTCGACAGTGATAGTGACGATGTGTTCGATGATGTGCCACCGGAATAGCTTGAAGCAGCAAAAGAAATAGCTTTAAATACGTTGCCAAATATTTCTAAACAAAAATATACAAAAGTTTACAATGAGTTCAAAAAGTGGCGTATTACAAGAAATACGAAAAGAGTCCGTT
The DNA here is from genome assembly GCA_026168455.1 of Theocolax elegans. NCBI lineage: Eukaryota > Metazoa > Arthropoda > Insecta > Hymenoptera > Cerocephalidae > Theocolax > Theocolax elegans. The sequence goes on along the minus strand of CM047431.1, from coordinate 36,323,620 downwards.
TTATTAGTGTATTTAAACGAAATATCAACAAAATTTAAATTTAAATGTTAAATTATCGGTTTTTCATTTTTTTTTAAGCGGGGGGGCTCCGCCCCCCCGAACCCCCCCCCCCCCCAACTTTCCCTTCGCCCACGCGGTTCTGCTCAAATGTGTCGAACTTTGCGCACTCAGTAGGAAAAATAGTATACAATACTCGTGCGCTCGTAGGTTATCTCGCACTCGCTTCGCTCGTGCGGGAACAACCTACTTTGCGCACTCGTATCGTAATGTACTATTTTCTCCGTGTAGTAGACGTAAACTATTTAAGATTTACACGACAATGGAGAGCTGAAGATAGCGCAATACCTTTTTTTTCAACGGTTTAACTCCGTTTGATTCCAATTCACTCTCTAAATGTTAGTTCAAGTAAAAAACGAATCATTTAGAAGGAAAAATGAGTATTCCGGAGAATCACGTAAAATTAATTTAATTTTAATCAAGTTAAATACTCAAATTAATACCTCAAAAATAACCTTAATTTTCCTTCGAGGAGTGAAAAATTACTGAATTCCGGTGAAATTTCCACTCAAGCAGTGTACATAGTGACACAATTTTGACGGTAAGTCTAAGTGACCTTTTCCATCGTAACAAATTTAAACGGAAGTAAAGGATGTATTTTCGATTTTAATTATTATTTAAGAGGCTCTTATCAGGTTATGCAATTTCGTTGGTTGATGCACTGCAGTGCGCACAAAGATAAATAAATATTTAAAAAATTACAAATAAGTTATAGGTGAAATTTACTTGGAAGTATTGTAAACGTAGGACGCTGCGGTCGTTCTCTAATAATTTAAACCATTAACTTGTTAGTAAAATTTGCGAGATATAGGATTTAAATTTACTCATTTAAAATAGAATAATAAATAATAATAATAATAATAATAATAATAAATAATAGTAACAATAATAATAAACATCATAATCATAATATTTATTATAATTTTTAAAGTTTATATATATTAACAATTTGAAAACATCCCAATAATCTTATAGTGGGGTTTTAATTAATTTGTATACAATAATTATTTAAATTGTTTTAATCATTTACCACGGTCACCATCAAATGTTTATAAGGATGATTTTTACAATAAATATCTCCCCGTGTATTAATTAATAGCACTCTTATTACTCTTACTTTCGATATAAAATATTCAACGACAATAACAAAAAAAATGATTTTTATTTAAAAATAAAAATGTTGAAGTGCTTTACAACATTGTTAACGCAAGGAGTCGTAAAAGGATTGTTACACCGGAGTTAATACGGGGAAATGAACTCGGGGAAACTTTGCGTGTCCTAATTATTTTTCGTAATTCTAAAGTTTTTAATTGACGACCCAAATCCCCCAGAAATATATATATATGCGTATCGTCGAGTGCATATTATTAATTATCGTAAATAAAAGTTTAATTAATAATTACACGGAATGTTTCCAAGTATATATCCAACGCATTTTATTTTTATGGTGTACGCATAGTTGCAAGCTCTGGCGGGGCTAACTAACGGATCGAAATGACGGATTGTGATATATACAGTATAGAAACTATTGAGCCTTGTGTATATAAATTGTGAATAATTTGTGTTTTAATAAAGAACGGGAATTTTAATTTCAAATTATATTAACGGTGGAGAATTCGACAGCGATCGATAATTACTTTCGAATTTATTATGTTAACGTTTTTCTTTTTCTTTAATTATTTTTGCTCAGTTTTTAACGAGACGGTCGTATAGCGTGAAGCCTCTTTTTCATCAAGACTTTTTTTAAAAATTCGATTGTCTACGAGTCACTAACCGCAAGGTGCACGACCTACTCCTTGAACTTTAACATTAAAACGTTCCGCATAAAAAGTTTCAATGGCCCTCTGCGCCACTAACGAAACACATACATATATAAGTTTACCGACCGAGTTAAACTAAAATTGGAGATTTTTTCATTTAAATTGTGTTATTAAAAATTACGGTTACACATTTTGAAGCGCATACGTATATATTCTAAATTTTAAAATGCAGTACACATTGTCGAAGAAAGTAAAATGTGAGTATTATACTTTTGAATAGAGTGAAATGCGATTATTATACTTTTCAAAAGTTTAATACTCACATTTTACTCTCTAAAACCGAAGGATTGAACTCACTTCTAGCGAATAAAAATCGGATCACTCTGTGAAAGGGTGGATGGATTTTTACTAAACAGGAGTGACTTTTCAATCCCTCAAAGCGAATTTTCACTCTTTTGGAGTAATTGTCACTACCTGAGCTCTAAAGTGTGTATACCGTCAGTTTTTACCCTTTATAGAATTTAGAGTATACATCGAATACCGTTTTATACCCAATTCCTGATCACTTGAGACCAATTTCTGATCACTACTTTACTTTTAATATATATAGGACACGCTAATTATCTTTTTCAAAGATTATACGTTCATTTTTTATTTTCATTCTGCTATTGTCATAGGATTCTACATTGTTGATCTATTAATTAAATTTTGTTTGTAACTTAAATATAAAAATTATCAGGAACCGGGTGGTGATCAGAAATTGGGTAGGTAACGATAATTTAGTGAAATATAGTGATCTGTTGATGAAGAAAATTTATTCTTTTATAAAATGTAAACTGAGTAACTCGAACCAAAAATTTTACACACTTTTATAACCAAATCGCTTTTAAACCAAAAATTTAGAAAATTAATGTTTTGATTTTATCACTTAGTGCAGGTTTTTTAACAGTATATTCTTGAGACATTATCGATCTTATACCCCGAGTCAGAAGTAAAGAGAGAAAATAGAAAGAAAATTAACACATTTTATGTGACTCAAAATTTGTGTCGTGTATCCTTCTGCGTTGACGTTTCCTCGCCTATAATTCGAGAAGATCCAAACAATTTAGAAAATTATTACGATACTCGAAAGAAAGTTATTCTCGTAATTTCGTCGTGTACAATAAACTCAAAAAAAATAGAGTAAAATGAATAGTTCACCGTAAACTAAGATTAAAAACGATGATCTAAAACCAAAAATTCCACGATTTCACGAAGTAAAGAAAGAGAGTCCCACGTTGATTGACCGTGCAGTACCTGCCTCTCGACTCGTAAAAATGAATGTCTAAAATGTCAGCGATCAGAAATTTATTCACGGAAAATTTAGATAAATTCAAAAAGATAGCGTTACATTTTTGCGGAGGTGCGCGCGAACGCGTCCGCAATATTGTCTTAACCGTTTTAACGACTAATCGATATACGTCTGGCGAATAGTAGTTTAGACGCTCTCGTCGTCTACATCAGAATCGTGGAATCGATCGGGAAATAGGACGCGCCAATCCATTTTCTCGTTCGCGTACATTTTGTTCTGAATTTCGGAGATCCGGTTGATTCGTTATATTACTTCATTTTGTATGTAACCAAGTTCTTTTTTTAATTGACCGTTTTCTCATTTACGATGACGTGACATTACGTTTTTTTGCATCCTAAGAACCAAGAAAGAATATATGTACCGATGTCTTTTTTTTTAAGATTAAGGAGGTGGCATACCCGGTGAGTTACCGACTGAGCAAAAAAAGACAATTATTGCATTTATTTAAAAAAATATATAATTTAATGCAAAACCCACATACAGAAGCACTAGGTAATAAAATAATAAGTCATTCTACAAAGTTTCAAGTCAATACAACAAAGACACCCTAAAACATTTCTGCACCGAAAAATCAGAGATAATCGTAAATTTTCGGTGCAGAAATTTTTTAGGGTGTCTTTATCGTATTGACCTGGAACTTCGTAGAATTACGAAGAATAAAATAATTACTTATTATTTAATTATCTAGTGCTTCTGTATTTGGGTTTTGCATTAAATTATATATTTTTTTAAATAAATGCAATAATTGTCTTTTTTTGCTCAGTCGGTAACCCATCGGATATGCCACCCCCTAAGAAGAATACCGCGTTTTTTTCACGGGAATGTATACCGATACACGCGACTGATTAACATGTACAAGATTACACATATGTATATTGTCTTCCACGCAAATGCATTAAATGTCCAAATGCATATTTAACCGGGTGTATGGGAGGAAAACAAAGATTTGCGTCGCGTAAAAATTATCCGAGAGACAAAAGATTTTTCACACACATCACTCAGTGTCGTGAGTGTGTATATCAAAGTTGGATTTTACGCTTCATTTGGTTAACGTCACATTGAACACGGAGCGAGAACTGATCGAATCGACGGGTCCGTTACAAGAAATTCTGACGAGATACACCTTAAAGAGTAAAGTAATCGTAAAAGCGTGTATTTAACTATTTAACATTATTATTATTATTATTATTATTTGTTATTATTATTTATTATTATTATTTATTATTATTATTATTATGTGTATAATACCTGACATAAGGACAATACTATAACCTTTACAATTTTATGGAATTTACGAATCGCAGTTTTATTTTAACTCGAACGATAATCCCCAGTTGATTTTCTTATATATATATTTTCTTATATGTAATTATACATTTCGTCTAACATGTTTCTAAATTTCGTTGTGTTTTGCGTAACCTCGACATTGCACCGATTGATGACGTAAGTATTTTTAACTCAACGAGAAATTACCTTCCAAATAGAAAATACGAGGTTTACAATATATTATTTTCATGTAAGTAGGTTGGATTCTTTAAATTCCTTTAAGTGGAAAAGCATTTTATTGATATCATAATTTTTTATTATTCAAAGAAAAATTGAGGTTACGTTTGTGATAATAGTTTGATTCGTTTAAGTTTGACATTCAATTTGATTAGAATTATGAAATTCTGATTCAGATTCAGATTTGTTCGAGTGAAAAGTGATTCCTTTAAAGATAAAATTGAGTGGTTCGCTGAAGTTTAACATTTTTAAATTCAAATCAAGTTACTCTCTAAACGTTCGTTTAATTTCAAATTTCGCACAAATTTTTAGTGAATCAGAGATCATTCCGATGAACATTTTACGACCTCAAATATAACCTCAATGTTCCTGCTTTCCGAGTGAAAAATTACTGAATTTTGTTGATACCTTCTAGTAACATTTTCGACTTGAACAACTTAAGAAAACGAGCATCGATGAAAAAAAAAATCCGTACACGTGAAAATAAAAAGTTGCAAAAATCGATATCTGTATCACGTATCAACGTATATATAATACCTAATTCTTCATAATTGAATTCCCGCGGTTTGAAATCGAAGCTCAATGTCTAGGTGGATATACACCAAGGTGAGCTTTTTCGCAACAGTCGAATCGTGTTATGGGTTATAATCAATCAACCGATACACGTAACATGTTCCCTATATAACTACGATTGCTCAACTTGCGCGTCGCTCTTCTTGAAATATTGGAACGGGAGGGGGCGTTCCGATTATCTTATGAATACTTTATACCAAAGATTCTTAAGATGGACATAAAATCTTGTTATCTTTTACAAATATTAACGTAATTGGTATGTGTATTCGATACATTAATAAATTATACACTAATTTGTCAAATACATTTTCCGCGTTCTTATACTTTTTTCTTCCGGTTTCTTCCTAATATACGTTCCCTCGTTCCATTTCACGGAAAAGAAAGTCTTGAAATGGAATTAATACATTATAAATACATTATACGAATTAAAAAATGTAGCCGAATAAGGTTAACATTTTGGATATTACTCGATAAGATTTATTTCGGAAATACGAGAGCGCTTGAGAACCTCAATATTTTCGTAACGTTTACGCATGTAAAATGTTAAAAAATAATAAAACATTTACGTAAAATATTTTTTCTCTTAAAAGAAAATAAATTAAAATTTAATTTTTGAATTACACCAAAAAATCCTTAATTAACCCCCGACCTACCCCAAAATCCAAAAAAAGTCTATGTATATTTAAACATTTTCATTAATTACAAGAATGCACTAAACAAACTCGAGGATAAATAAAAAAAACTGTAGTTGACGTGAAAACGACTTGATAAACCGAATAATAAAAAAAGCAGGGAAGAAAAGTCGATCGTGTTGAATAGAAAGAAATAGCGTGTATATATATACGAGATAGGTCGAGGAGAGATCTAAAAAAAAAGGAGTTTGTCGCCCGAGCCTCGGGGTTTTCCAAAGGGCATGAAAAGAATAAGAAGCTCAAAATCGATCGTGTAAGAGGCTCCTTTTATTTATCGCGTCCTCTCTCTCTCTCGCTCTCTCTCTTCCTTGGTAAGGCATAAATTTCCTTTGTAACGAGGAGTTAAAAAAGCTCACCTCAACTTCGCATGCAATGTCTCATCGAGCAAAACACTGCTGTGTGTGTGTGTGTATATACATATGTATATGTGTGGTGACTCTACACGCGCAATTGGATGCATATGTGTATTTCTATCCGCCATTTTGTTACGCGAGTGCTCATGCGCACTTTTTACACTCGGACATATATATATATGCGCGATGGATATTATACCTATGCACTCGTGATATCGCGCCCAGTCTTTGTTTTGTACAGGTGTCAATAGCACGTGTGCCACGTGTATACGTCCAACCGTCCCGCAGTAGAGACTTCCTTTTCTTCCGCATCGGAAATAAATTTGAATGGATGATTTTTGGAAGATTGAATTTTGCTGCGTTGAATGTAAATTGTTAATAAAACTACTTTATGAAAGTGATAAAGATATTAGTGTATAATCGTTAATACCGCACTTGAAAGCGTGAAAAGAGTTAAATTAAAGAAAATATAATTTACGATAAAGTACGTTCATCGTTTTGTAATCTTACTACTGTTTTCGGTAAAATGTTTTATCGATGTTTTTATTACGAAAGTATTATTTGAGCGAATAAAATTACTAAGAGAATTAATTAAGTAAAAATTACATCAAAACATTTATATGAATTTTGTTAGTTTAGTTCGGTTACGGCGTCACAAACTGTCGATATTCTAAATTCTGCTACTCGATTTCGAATTTTCAAATCAACATTTTCTATTGATATAGATAAATATGAATTTGTTGACCTCAATAAAGAAAATGGATCCAGAAACTGGCAAGACTTCAATTCTTAATCCCTTCAATGTTAGTTAAATTTTCCTTTCTCTTCAATTTTAAATTTAAATAATTTTTTTGTTTTTTATTTTTTACATTTTCTTATTACAACCTTTCATAAACTTAGAGCTTCATAATATTCTCCGAGGACAAGTTTGAGTTACTCATGGTAGAACCATTGTCCGAGCCTGAGAATTGAAATCCTGCCCGTTTCTGGATCCATTTTCTCTTCATTGAGATCAATAAATTTTTTTTTATCTATATCGTTATTTTTTGACAAGCAAAAATCGAAAATTGTATTTTGCATCGTTTTAAAGCCGATGTCAAATGATATGTTGGAATAATGTATATTAAAATCAACATTTTACAATTATTACTTTCTTCCTTTATTTTTTTCATTTAATATTGTAGTTGCACAAAAATTATAAATAAATTGATCTATTAAATACATGACAATTGTTTGCGTGTTTTTTCGATGTCTTAATTATTCAAAATATTTGTTATTCATATTTGAAGATGAACTCGTTTATTATCCGACTGCAACTTCGTTTGCGAAATGTCTAATGTGCCGATACGACGCTTAGTGGCGATATGCGACACTTATGTACCTTTCAACGGTCGCGCATGCGCAGTACGCACACAATTTAGGGGAAGAAACTGAAAAATTTAAAATAACTAATCATTTCTGTAAATATTGCAATACTGGAGAGAAATAAAAATAAAGTAGAATTTAAGTTTTCTGTATTTTGTATGTAGAGATTGAAATATATGATTAAATAATACGTTAAACAACAAAATAGTGTTTAAACTATTACGTTGGTATTCTCTCCTTCGAAGTTTTGCAAATTTTGCAAATATTACGTTTTTTTACAATTCGTGACTCCGTTACCGAGGCAGCAATATAATTTTTAACTTCTCCTTAAAGTATAAAAATATTGAGGTAAAATGCGTAAATCGTCCACTTTACACTTTTGAAAAGTGTTAAACGTAATACAATTGCACATTTTATAATACAACATATAAAATATAAAAGTGAATAACGATTAATACGTTTTAATAGTACATTTCTATACTAATTTCAATTTGTTATTTAATCAACAATTTTTTATAGCTTCTTCTCGTTTTGAGGTTAAAAATATCTTGCGTACTTTCAACACGTTTTGCAATGTAACCGTATTGTGTATTTTGGCAAAATTTTTTTTTAAAATTGGTTTTTTTTTCTTGAAAACCATAATAATCATTTGCGTTACAGTGCGAAATAATTTTAGATTGCAAGGTTCAAAGTGTATACGCGTGCGTATAGTTTTCCAATTGAAAAATAATCTGTATTAATAAGTGTTAATAATAACATAAACCACGTGGTACTATCACTTATCACACAAAAAGCGATCTAAAACAATGGAACGCAATAATATGTAATATCTTACATTCGAAGCCTCTGCTGGAGTTGATACATATATATCGCCTCAACGTGACAGCTACACACGTAATATTCTATATATATATATATTAATGTGATGGACCCGTTTTCGAACCACTGCGCAGTTGCAAATTGCCTAAAATGAACCAAGGTACGTAGCGAAAAAAAAATAATTACAATCGTTACTACTAGGGCTGTACATTGATCTATAGTCGTGAAAGACGCGTCTGGGTTTTACGTGCTATACGCGTGCGTTTTATCTATGTATATTAACGTTGCCAAAAGTGGCATAATCCTCGACGTGAATTTCAAAAATTCAATATTCGAGAAAAAAGAATATTTTTTAAAAATTATTTTTATTATTGGATAAATTATTTAACAGTCGCGCCGGATAGAAAAGAACGCTTTATCATATTTTTATGATTAATCCTTATTTTTCCAATAATGGCAGGTTTATTTTACAAACAATTAATATTTTACGTATAATAATGCATATTTATATATTCATTATTTTTCACGTAGAAAGCGTAAATCAAATAATTAAAATAAAATTATACTGTACAAAACGGATATATACAAATAAGCAGGATAAATTACAGGTATATCAATCTATATTGAAAATTTGTATATACCATAGATATTCGTATTCAATGTTAAAAATGAAACTTTAACGGTTAATTGTGAGTATTTCCTTCGTTTCTCCAAATTTTCTTTTTTTTTTATAATTGAATATTATGATTAAAAGTACACGATGATGCATGATTTACACGTTGCCGGACGTTCTCGTACATATGGGCATCCTCCTTTGCGTCTAACTTCTTATAAATTACTATTAAAAAATATATTATTTTATAATAATTTCTTTCGTCGGACTTTTAAATAATTTATATGAATTTATTTTAAATTTTTTGCATTCGTATACTGAATTTTTTATATTCGCGCCAAGGACTATGCCAATATTTACATCGCTGCAGTATGTATATATATACAGGCTTCTCTGTCTTTTTTACTATACATGTATATACTAGTAGGTAGTGTACTCGAAACCGACGGGTATTCGCAACGATATATATAAAAAATTCCACGTCAAGTGATCCGAACAAAAAATAAATATTGTTTTAAATAGTTGTAACCTACAGGAAATCCCTTGAAGATGGTAAAAAATTTTTTTTCGATTTTTATCTCATATTGGTGTAACGTTACAAACAGTCCGAAAATTGAAATTATTCGAAAAATTAGCATTTTAAACATTTTAACCATTTTTAACTCAAAAACTACCAACTTTTTGTTATATACGTTAAATCGAGAAAATTTTATTAATTTAAAGAAGAATCTGTTAAAATTTTGTAGATTCGTTATTTATCACTTTTATTATACTTCAGGACCATAATAAATCTTAAAATACAAAGAAAGGCACATCTTCAAGTGATTCCCGGTAGGTTCCAACTATTTAAAATAATATTTATTTTTTGTTCGGATCACTTGACGTGGAATCTTCCATATATATATCTCCATTGCGACTTCTCCGAGAAATGGACCTTGGAAATTCCTCGCTGTAATTTCGGAAATTGGCCGTCTCGACTCCGATTGATGGGAATTTTTATTTTCCCTGTGTATGTACGAAATATCGAGGATTTTCAAGTTTCATCAATAATCATTATATCCTTACTTCCGACGCAGTTATATTATATGCTTGCCATTTTTATAATGTTTAAGGTACGTTGAAACACTCGCTGTTTCGCAATGATGGATTTCATCGCTTGGAATAAAAAGGAACAAGGAATTTTACAAAATAACAAAAACTAAAAGTGATGTTCGTTATACGAATATACAAAGTTCCTTATTGTCACCCGTCACAAATATCTCGTGGTTTTATTTATTATTTAATTGCGCGTCGTTGTTTAGTACATCCATTTGATTTTTATTCTAGTTTTTTTTATATTTCACGAGCGAGGGGTCGGTAAACGAGTCAAAGATATTAGGCATATATTGAGGATAAAACATTTATCGGGGAGCTTAAGGAAAAATTATTATTTCATTTTTTATTTTTTTTTATTTTACATTAAATTTCCATTGAGAATTCTTGATCAAATAATGTAAAAATCTTAAATTGTTAATATATATTTTAATAATTAAAATATTGTAAAATAATAATTACTAATAATTTCAGGACTGTATATGGACCTCAGCAAAACAGTGTATTAAATTTGCAACAAATCAAAAACAATTTTAAATTAAATTTTAATTTATTATTCGAATTTCGAAACATTGACCTTGCCAAACTTTCGCCTGATTTGTTATTACAAGATAATAAGAAAAGATAAAATAAATGTATTCATATTGGATTAAAAATTTTAAACCGTCGCAAATCTTCGTATAAGACGTATAGGTTGCGATCATTAACATAACCTTTTGCCAATGAAATATTCAAAAATTCGAGTACCCATCCTATTTTCTTTCTCGCAACCTTAACTATCATAAGTACATCAAAACTAAATGTCTGTATTTTCCATACATAATTTACAAATGAAAACAACATTCAACTTACTCAAAGCAATTTGATTAATTGTACACATGGACTCTCACAATTTAAATCAATACTCATAATAAAAAGAAATGTAATTCGTTTTGTTAAAAAAAATAAATACTTAATTATTTTTACATGACTTTCAATCATTCAGTAGCAAACCAATTAATTTTTTTATTAAATACACAAATATTTTTTTACGCGGAACAACGTATATGTAACCCAACAACACATTTAAACAAACAAAATCCAAAGTAAAAACAAACGAATCGCGTTAATTAAAATATTAGAATTCCAATTAGCTAAACAATAGCGCGTTTAGTCTCGCATAAACATATTATCTTTGGTTTGTCCAAAAGGTAATATAAATACCAAGGTCGAATCCTAACGGGATTCCGAAACCCATCCACGGATTTGCTTGAATCTTTTTCCTCCTCCGGTCTCCCCTGAAGCAATTGACCTGCCTTTTCCGATCCCGGGAAAAAGGGATGGAGGAGAAGAAAAATAAAAGAGGCGACACAAGGGACTCCGCGATCTCAATTTTCCCCACTCACTATTTCGAAGGACAATTTTATTATGTAACAAAGAAAATTAAGGTAAAAATATAAGATTCGAATAATTATTAACGGTATTAACGTTTATTTACTTCCCTTCGTTTTTTTTCTCATTAAATTTCATAAGCCGATTCGTTGATTACTTTTTTAATGTATTTAATTTAATGATATCGTTTAATTGTATATCGTGTAATAATAATTGTAATAAAATAACAATTATTATTGTAAATTTAAATTAACAAAAAGATAAAATTCGATCGTTGACGTAAGAATTAATTATTAGTAATTATTATATAAATTACTAATTTAATTCAATAAAATATGAAGTTAAAATTGCATTTTGTACCTCTACACAATAGACACGATGATTATAATATTCTAATTCTAAAAATAATTAAATTATTTTAAGGTTCGGTAAAATCACTTTAGTGCGTTAAATAAATTGTGTTTTAAAATTATTCAAAATTTAACCTCTGTATGTAACATCCGAACTAAATCGAAACAATAACTTTAAAAAAATATACATTTCCATTAAAATATAAAAATAATTTACAAACAACGAATAAGAAATAACAATTTACATCAAACTGCGATTTCTCAGTCCAGCTTACATATCGATTAATAATAAAAAAAAGGTTGGAGATGTAATCTCAATCTCGACCATAAATAATTAAAGTTATACAACGACTTGTATTAAAAAAAAAGGCGCGCGCGATTCCGAAACTCCGTTGGAAATATAAATTAACCGCGGTCATAAAAAACGTTTTTCCGAGTACTTAATATTTATTTTTATTATACTTACGGTGCAGGGGTTTAATTAAATCCTTTTTATCGTTATTTAAAAAAAGTAGGTATATATTTTGTTGAAATTATAAAGGTGTATTAAAAGAGTCGCGTATACTATACCCGTAAACGGAAAAAATACGTTTAAACAAATATGAAATAAAGGTAATGACATGTAAATCTTAGTGGTTAACATCGATATACATATTTTATTTACATATCCATCGAATATTAAATTTAAAACTGTAGCTATAATATAGTGGACAATGACGTGTTATTAATCTACTACACGCATACAATTGAATAATTGACACTTTTTCCATGAATGCACCAATATATACGCACATGTATTATCTCCAGGCTCATCAACATTCTTGATCCCATCCGTATAATAGAAAAAAGTATAATATAGATATATATATATATATATATAGTATTTGTTTATTCCGTACGATATTATATTTTATTTTTCTCGTCTATATATTTGAAAAATAAAAGTCTCGAATTGAAAGACGGTAAAAAATGTTTTTTCACGCATTTTTCGATGTTGGTCAAATTGGTCGAATGCTCGTTATACGCACGTCAATTTTCAAAGTTTTTTTATTCAAATCGATCCAAGGAAGTTTATATGTGTTATCTTTTAGCACGATATGTGCACGCATATACTTTTCGTTATAGATCGTGAATGGATATGTGTCGCTCAAAATTTCAAGATTTCACGCAAATGTTGTAGAGGAGGAGTAAGTGAGATTTTAAATTTTATTGACTGTTTTGTTGACGTAATGGAGTTTTGTTAATCATTTTAGAGAGGCCTTTAAGAGTTTTATGTAATACTTGAATTTTCTACCCTGCAAAAATTATTAATAATAAATATAATGTATTATAATAATCATAATAAATAATATGTAATTATAATAATAAGTTAAATATAAGTTGGCTACCAAATTAGATATACTGCCAGTATGCTGATAATTAAAATTATATTTAGCTATTCTAAAAACTAAAATGATTATTTATCAATTTCTTGAGGGCTATAAAGATAGATTCTTTAGACTTAAATAAAGTCAAAAATATAAAACCATTTTTCACACGTAAAATCCTTTCAGTTGTTAAATTAACTATGGAGGATGAAGGTAAGTAAATTATTAGCATCATATTTGGTTATTCGTTAATTTAAATTTAAAGAATTTTACCGAATAATAATTATTTAGTGTGAGTTGTACATATATCCAATATAGAATACATATAATTTAATTAATTAACGTTGGCTAATTTTGATGACACATTTTTAGGTAAATTTAGGTGAAATTTAGACGAAAATAAGGTAATCGTTAACTATTCGAATTTTCTGGTGATTTGTATAATTATTTAATTTTTATCATCTCGACTAAAAGGGCTAGTTAAATTTTAAGCATGATAAATCTATTGTAATATGATTGTAATAAAATGAAAATTATTATACGGACTCGTTAAGTACAGTTGGTATTATTACAGAACAAATAATTTTTTAATTTACAACCCTAATAAAATCTGACCATAAATGTAACCTTTTTTAAGTCAAAAAATGGCCAAGTGTCATAAAATACCCAATTAATGCCCAATTAATGGCAAAATTACAGTTTTATTTAACCTTCAAATGGTAAATTTGTATTAGAGAATCTTTCCAACTTTTAATATTTGACTTTCCTTTTAATTTTTTTTACTAAAATCATCACTTTTCGCGTATCAAGTTTAAATATAAATATTTTCATTTGTATGTAGAGATAAGAATAGAGAGATAGAGGGAGAAAATGCTACTATTATGCAATGGAAAGAAGAATATGTATGAATTTTTCGATAAAAAATTGAGCGCTCATGTTATTTTTAAACAGTAATTTTTGTCGGAGCTGAAATTTTCCTCTATTTTTAGTAATTAGGTATATTACATCAGATATTCTCATATTTTACATTAAAAAATCACTATGAACGTGTATGTGATCAAAGTTGATTTAGAGTTAGGTGTAATTTTATTAAACTATTTTTCCCTAATGTGTACACTAAATTTTCTTGAATTCGGAGTTAAAACAATTTGTGTACTGATTGACTTTGCAAAGTTTTTGTTTACTCTTTTTTATATATAAAACGAAAAAATTATTATGACTTACATTATTCTCCAAGTACAACCTACATCGCGAGTTATTTCAAACACTTCGAATGACCGGTAGACCCCGTTAAGAAAATCATAAACGCGTATGTATTTAATTACACATGCATCAAAAACGAAAAGAAAAAGAGGTATATATGAGGTATTCCATATCAAATCAGCAGATGAAAATTTAAAAATTATTTATAATATGCTAAACAACTCCTTTTTAAACATGGCTGTCAGTTGCCAATGAACATGAGCTTTTCTAATTTAAGATAATTAATAATTTTAAAAATACTGGTAAAAATTCATAAAGGAATCGTATAATAAAAGAATTCATATAAATGTACTATTTGTATCATATTTATATATGAATTTTTTTCTCTGAAACTATTAATCTCATGAGAAAATTGATAGAGATATTTTTTGTTGCAAATGAAAAGTAGAATCTACCAATATTTTTAAAATTATTAATTATCTTGAATTGAAAAAGTTCATGTACATGGACAACTAACAGCCATGTTGAAGTTTTTATTTTTGCAGATATCTTCACAGAAAAAAGTGTATATTTTTTATCCTATTAATTATGCCACTAAGCGGCTTGGTACACAGAAAGTACATGCAATTAGAAGTATCTGTGATTTTTTTCATATCAATTATGCCGAACAATGTCAAAAATCAAAATATATGATTTTTTAATGAGGTCAGTAAAAGTGCAATAATATTAAATCAATGGTTATAATTAAAATTTCATTGAAATCTTGATGATATTTCCAATCTTAGGTATCTATCATATTTTTGTATGATGCACATGTTTTGAGTAATAAAGTCATGAAAATCAGTCAGATAAGTGCAAAATAGCAAAATGTTTTTGGTTGTTAATAACTTTTGTCATATCTAAGTAAAACATCTAAAAATTTATTTACATATTCTAGGTTCAAGTAGGAGTTGTTTAACAAAATATCAATAATTTTTAAGTTTTCATCTGCTAATTTGATATGGAATGCTTCACATATATATAAGAAAAAAAGAAATAAGGTATACAAACGGAAAGGAACATCATTATTTCTCGAGTGCACTCTCTCTCTCTCTCCTTCTCACCCTCTCTAGAGTTAAATAAAGGACGAGGGAAATTCCAACCCAGCTTTCCGATGAAATACCCGCACCGTACGATGGAGACGTATAATACGGTATACCTCTACTCCTCTCTCTCGCGTGGGTGTGAGCGCGCGTAGGCGTCGAATTATCGACACCCTCGATAAGGGCGGTTCCTTTACCTCCCTGATCCTTCGAATAACCCACACGACGAAGGAGATGCGTTTCTTTAGAGGAGTTCATATCGGTTACTCTATTTTTGTCTATTTATCGGTGATTTCTTGACGGTCTCGCATCAACTCTACCTAACAGTCAATTTGTAGTTTTTAATCGATCTCAACTATATACACTGAGAAAAAGAAGGACTTGTATATATTTAAGTAATCATTTGATTGAAGGATAAAATTTTCGTGAGATTTGTAGAAAATCAATATGGATTTGAATAGATAATAAATATGAATATGAAAAATTGACGGCTTAAAACGTCCTTTCGTCAAAAATGTACCTTACATTTCGTCTATAAAATTGCTTTATGTTTAATTCATTTTTACAAATAAATTTTTAGAGTTTAAATACTTTAGGATTGATTTTTGTGCTTATCATAATATGAAATTGAAAATGAAATAACTTGACAGCGTATTATTTCTTCAGTTAAATTAATCTCGGAGTCAGAAAATGGAGATTCGTTATTTTTTTACAAACAGAAGAACGAGTTTTTTTAAAAAATCCTGTTCTTTAGTCTCTCAGGCATGATTTAAACAATACATTCAATTTTTTCCAGATTTTGAGATGGATGGGTTGAAAGATTACGCATTTTTTACTAAAAATTGCCAACCAAACATGGTTTACTCATTTATTAATAACAAAAATAAATTTGTTCTAGAAAAAATGAAAACGTCAGGCCCTTCCTTATGTTTCAAACTATCCGTATAACTTTTTCCAGATTTTTAATTCAACATTTACGAAAGAATATTTCGGTAGAAAGATGTAAATCCCTGTAATTCGGCTCTGAAGCCTCTGAAATATCCAAAATTCTATCCACATTCGTTAACATGTAATAACAATCACAAGTCACATTTTTTTCTCAGTGTATATATATATATATACCTGTACATTTTTCAAGCCCATTTAAATTCGATAATTGAAAATTATAAAAGTTTTTAACACAAACGCGGCTCTCAAGACATTTTCTCTTCCATGTGCATTTAAAAGCGTTTGATATTCACCCGGCAAAGCAACGATAAATCAAATGAATAACCGTCGAGTCGAATCTCTCACGTGTCGTCCTGCAATATTAAATTCAATATATATTGGCTATACACAAACTCCAAAGATTCCTTTCTCTTCTTCTTATCGAGCAACAATCCATTTAATTTTTAAATCGAGTTTCGAATTCGTACTTTTAAATTTTTACAAAATACGTTAATGAGTTCTAATAAGTCGTTGTGAAATTGAAATGTATTTGTATTATATACGCTATGAGATCATAAAACAAGCTTTGATCAACGATCGATAAATTTCTTTATAGATGTAAATATATTGTAATCGCCAAACTGTATAATATTTAACATACACGTAAAATTTTAAAGATATCTGATATATACACTCCGTAAACTTTCTATCGATTCTTCATGTATACCGAACGGTATCTCCCTACGCGTTATAAGAAACGAAAATATTATTTAAAAAAGTAAATATATAAGTATATTTTCGTTTCGTTATGTCGAATCTTCGCGTTATATAATTCGTCATCTCCAACGATATAACGATCGAGGTATCCAGAGGATGAAATCGATCCATATATCGTCAACGACAACAACAACAACAACGATTTATCCTTTCCGTATCTATATATATTAGAAGGGAAGAGAATTGATTAAACAACTGGCGGGGTATTATTCAAACTCCCAACGGAGTTTCGTAGGCTCATTTGAATATTGAAATATTTTGGTAATCGAGGAATACTGATGTGCGTACACACACACACACACACACACATATATATATGTGCATTACCATACTTACGGATTTATCGAATGTATCAACATTATTCGCGAGGAAGAACGGTTTCGGTCTTGTCCTTGTATTGTTCCCGATTATCTTTTCCGGTGTTATCAATTTATCTATATCCTCCGTGGAAATTTAATTATAAACGGAATCGTGGTCGAGTTTTCATGAATTATATAACCGTGGTCGATGCATATAATTGTCGCTTTCACGCGTATCTCCGTATACTCTGTTATTTATTATTGTTTATAAAAATAATTTTTAAGTTAATCAAAAATAATTATCCTTAGTGTTTTAAATGCATTTGTTAACATTGCGTCAAGATCAATATTACACGAGCGCAATTAACGGAATGAAAAAAGAATTAGATAAATTATAATTTAAAAAATTATATTGAATTAAGCTCACAATGAAATCTTGGAAGTGAATAGAGGAGTGGGTGTATAGGAGAAAACAACAACAAAGCTTAGTGTAAAACCGATTAATCAAAATAAAAGTACGGCAATGTAATCGACAAGTTTGATTGCTACTGTACCCGAGTTCTCCTCATTGACAAATACGACCGTTGTGTCTTTTACATTGTCCGATATATATATATAAATGGGTACATATATACGCGGATAAATGTCGATACAAATGAAATACAATTTTTCTCAAATTTCTTTATTAATACAATTTAGTAAGCATTATTCGATGTATCTTTTTTAATTCTGATTAAAGCTTAAAATTTAAAGTTTTACTGTTGTGTCATGTGTTCTTTATGGAAAAGAGGTGACAAATGAAACTTGAAAGATAAGGATTAAAGTTAAATTTTAAGGTTAGGTGATTCCGCGGTTCGCGTGGTTGGATATAATAAGGTAGAAAGGACTGCCGAGAAAGTGGTAAGGCAAAGTACCCAGTAATTGGACAAAACGAAATTATTGTTTATAATACGATAATATAAACTTTCGAATTGTTCCAGAAGATAATATTAATTTAGTATAATTATATAATATTAAATAAATATTTATAAAATAGTTCTAGGTTATATTTGAGCCACGAATTTTACGAAAATTGCCATTATCCTAGGAGACGTTTCACAACGTTCTTCGAGTATTGGATAAATGATGTCCAACTATTGCAGTCTTATACATGTCTTTTTAATATTACCATTTCAAGAGAATCCAGTACGTAAATGTATTTACTTTTTGCTCTAATAAATAAATTAAGTGTCGAATGAGTTAAGTATTGCAAAATATATTTGAAATTTTCTTGTCCTAAAAGTAACAGTTATATTCATAAACATGCTTAAAATCTCTGTTCAAGTACTGGGTATTTTTTTAACTAGTTATGAAAATGTAATGAAAATTAAATTGGTTTGAAGAGGTATACCTTCTTTAACTACATCAATTCCACGCATTTCCAATTGAATGATGTCGATGTTTTTAAAACATTTTATGTATCAGATACGTAGAGAAAGCCCAAACTTGATGAAGTAAAAATAAATATTATAAACGAATAATTATACTTGAATGTAGATGTATACTAATTTTCGAACATCTTTTTCATCGTCTTTCTAAATTAATCGTTGACCCATCATACACGCAATCGCCGTGTTTTCCGGTGTATTGTTCGCTGTAGATGCATAAAAAAAAATCCACGTAAAATTTTCCGATACAAAAGTCTGTTCACGGTCTTGAAACCACGCGATATGAGATACGAAAGAAAAATGGGTCACTTTAGCATCAAAAAGAAAAGAAATTTGATCGGTTTTCAAACTTTCGTTTATCGGAAAATCTGACGTGTGGATTCCCACGTGAAATGATATACCGAGCTCACAATGATAATTATCCGCAAAGTGGATGGGTAAAAAATGGTTGGGTGTCGCAATGAAGTAACGTCATCGATATCTACGGTCTGCCAACAGGATGTTCATTAAAAGGTAAACCAAGGAGTAACGATAGACTTGAGTGTCACGTGAAACAAAGAGGTTCGAAGCCCCGATCAGAGTTCGATGATGTCAGGGGCACGGAATTGCACCTTACTTGAATATTTGGTTTCGGCAACAATGTGATCTTCGATAGCGACGGCTCTTCGCACAGCTTCGAGCGCAGGAGTCGATTCTCCGGGTCCACCATCGTCATCTTCGTTTTCGGGATCTTCCTCGGCTACTTGCTCGAGGATTTGACTCTCGAACGACTTGCCGGCTCCCGATTTCGTTTCACGGAGCTCACGATGCCGCAACGACTGTCTTGGTTATTTGTATCTGGAACATTATCGTTAGAAATATTGTTACTATATGTCAGCAAGTTTAAATCTATAAACTTTATATTTTTATGAAATTTGGAAAAAAAGAAGACATTTGTTTGATGGTTGCCGAGGGACGTTTGTAAATTGTTCTTGATGATCAGGGAACAAATGACTGGATGAAATTATGATTAACAGCTATACGTTAATGTAACCCACAATATCAATTTCGAGTGCCCTGTGTTACAACGACTTTAATGTTCTAGATTAACCTCTCTATGGATTTTTGAGAAGTAAAGAAAATAGATATATATGAATGAATTAAAGTTCAGTGTTACAAAGAATAATTCCAACCTCTTTCTCAATTTATTTCCATTAAGAGGATGTCGGAGCTATTACCTCCGTCGATAGCCGCTTGATCTCAGTGGCGCTGCGGTTAGGTGGCAAATTCGACGACAAACGTACTTCAAATATAAATTATAAAAATTACAGGTACTGTGGGCTGTTATAAGGTACTTTTCCCTCTAACTATGACTAAAATTGAGGTAACTATGCTATTACACTTGGTAGCAAATGTTTATTTTTTCAAAGAAATGTGTAATATGAGTCGCAACTCTCAACGCCAGGTGACGTACAATTCGTATTTCACGTTTCTTTAAAAAAAATAACATTTGCTGCTAAGCGTACTAACGTAGTTACCGCAATTTTAGTCATAGCTAGGGGGAAAGTACCTTTTAACAGTAAAGTACGTTTATCGTCGAAATTACCACATAACCGCAGCGCCACTAAGATCGACCGGCAAGTAACTATAGGTCCGACATCCCCTTAACTATTTACAGTAATATGAATAAACTTAAAAGCTATTTTATAAAGTGTTGCTAGTTTGATTCCACACTTGTATCTCATTTCGCTAAATAACTACAAAAATATATTGTAACAACTTTACATATCAAATTTGGCGTAAGTCTAGTCCAAACTCTTGCCAACTTTTTCCAACCTTTATACAAAATTATAAACTTGGACCAAAAATAGCCATTAATTCTGTAGTCAACGTTAAAAAACTGGCTTCAATTGACCACAAATTGGTTAATTTCTACTAAGGTTATTTTAACCCTTATCATGTCGGAAAGTTATTATGTAAACTCACACTCAAACTCAGTTATACAGTGTACACATGATATAAGACAAAAATTTGGCGTATTTTACAGATTCAATTCCGGCAGTCTGAAAATTAAGTTGATTTATACAATTGAAATACAAAATGCAATTCCTACCAATACTGATACAAACTTGTCATAATTAAATTTATATTACCTCGCACGTGAAAATAAACAAACGTTTGTCCTTATTCATAATAAAAGATAATAGTATTCGTATAAGTACACATATTTGCGGATAACATTTACTAAATAGATAACCTGTGATACATGTTTCAATTAATTATAATTTCATAATTTTTAAGATTTTCTATATAGTTATGTGTTTCAAATAAATAATAACGATGTTTTAACGATTATACGAGCGGTTTGTAATCCATTTTTTTATTCTCTGTCTTCTCAAGAATTCTACAAGTTACAAAAACATTATAATGTAGCACTATTACAAATTATATTATTGTTAATAATAAATTAATATGAATAAACGCAGAAATTTCAGTTCTTAAAATTATAAGGATCTTTATACAGAGGACAGATAATTAAATTTCGTTATTAAAACCTTGAACTCGATAAATAACTTTAATATTTTTGCTTTTAATTTACGAATCAATTTCATGATTTTTATGAAAAAAACACTTGTGACTCTAAGGGTTGAATTAAAATTTTGTATAAGATTTTTTTATTCATATATACGCATCTCGTGTGTTCAAATAACCATAAAAAAAATGTATCAATCTTTTTTTTCCACTAAATTTTAAATGGAAATTAACGCGGTAGGATATATCTTGACGAATTTGAGGTTATACAACCTCCGATTAAACTGAATATATCACCGTTACGCAGAAATGTAACGCGGTTTATCGTCCACGTATCTACAGCGTATACCCATAGTTTGTTGGATCATAAATTTTTAAAAAAATGGACGTAACACATCGCTTAGTGTTTGTGTTCACGAACGATTAAAAAACCTCGTGTATAAATTGTTTCTCAGTCTCCATTCACCATTACGATATACATCAATTAAAATTGATATATAAAGGTATAATACTAATAACGAATTGCTTTTTTTGGTTACTTTAATTATGCAGTACGCTATTACGATACGCTAATAAATTGTTCATTTTCTAAATTTTTACTATTTATAATACGTGTCAGTCGATATACATACGAAGATAATTATCACTATAAAAGTTCTAATGACAATTTCTGTCAAAATTATAGTGTCAAAAAAGACGGATTTGTATAATTTTCCAAGACAATAAAATAATAAATATGAAAAAAATTTATATACTTTACACTACACTGATGTGTACGCTTTTAATTTGAGAATAAAGACTGTACTAACGAAAAAAATCGGACAGTTAAGAGGTTAGATTGGAAAGGGTGCCGATACGACATATCAATATAAATCTAATTAAAATCGCGAAAAATATGACAATACCATTTTGCAAGCAAAAAAAATTACTATTATTATAAATTTTTATTGAATTTTTATTTTTGGTTACGAGAGTTTCAAATTTCTAGTATTATATCCTAATATAAAATCCCAAACTGGTTGTTTATTTTATTTTTACCGCGGTGTTGTTTCCGAAATATGTATAGGTAAAATTTTCTCCGTGCAGGTATTGCTATATGAAAAATCACAAACATTTAACGAATATTATTTGATTCTTAATTAACAAATAATGACATTTAATAAGCAAATAATACTAACAATGGACGTCGTCGTTTGTGTGGTACTTGTCACTGAAGAATATGATTATTTAAGTGTGGTTTGTCTAACGAATATTTCCAATTTTTTTAAGTTTTACGAAAATTGAAATAACTATGGTACACGAATGAATTCAACATTTTCTCTCAAAAATGAAATGAAAAGTTTAAATCATGAGGTGTAATTTGAAATTTTGTTTGTTGCAATCACATACATGGTTCAACAGTTGTATGTAAATTATTAACCTATTTTTTGAAATTTGATAAAGTTGAATTTACCTTTCGAATTAATAGAACTTCTTGAACAAATCAATTTCAAAATTAAATTTTGTAATTAAAATGGTTTATTGTTTCCAATTCCATATTAAAAATATGTCCAATAACCTTACATAAGTAAATGTATCAATTACTGGCTCGTATCGCATCATTCCAAAAAATTTAAAAGGTAATATATAATATACCCGATCGAGTAATAAATGTTAATCACTAAGTTTATTTAACATAATCTACTATTTTATAGAAAACCTTACGATTATTACATAATACGTAATTCTGTAAAATTGTATGTCAACAAACATAAAAGACACACTCGAAAAAGTTTTCACAGAAAACTAATAAACTTAAAAATACAATTTGACAAGTATTTTATAAAATCTGTGTAGAATGATAAATTATTGAATAATCTAGAGCTTCTATATTTATAGGTTTTGTATAAAATAGTAAATTTTTTTAAATAAATATGATAATCTACATAATTTGCACGATCAGTAACAATGAGTTTGTACAATCACCTTAAAATTAATTTTCGAAGAATTGTATCATATAATTTATTTGCAAGTTTTTGAGAGGTGTTTGCAAATCTTGTTGATTACTAACAAATAAATGATTTTTTGTTTTCTGATTATTAAGAAATTTTGTTTAACGGTTATGTGTCAGTCGATTCAAATTTTCCTACTACGACCACTTCGATGATGTTAAGTAACCTCTTCCAAGATGTTTAGAAGATAATAAAAAAATATCATTCAATTTTCTTCTAGTAGTATACACAATAATGTAAATTTTTTTTTCAATTATTATAAGCTCAAAAGAATTTTCATAAAGTATAACTAAACACTCTTATGTCACACTTGCGCCATGATTGGTATAAATTTTTCTTATACATTTATTTCGTTTAATGTAAACATAATTTATCGTAATGTACCATATTGAGAATGATAATATATATATATATATATATATATATATATATATATAACAACTTATTTATTTAATTAGTTAATCGTTTCGTCTGCGTGATTTACACGACCTCTTCAGGTACATTAACACCGAGAGTGGTGTTACAATCTCGCCTAGATAGGCATCAGCGAATATAGGCGAGTTTGTAAGACCGCTCTCAGTGTCAATGTACTTGAAGAGGTCATGCAAACTACGCAGACGATATGTTGAACAACTATTTAAATAAATAAGTTGTTATTTATTCATTATTGTCATCAACGATCGGTATACCTTAATATAATCTCCAATGGAGGAAAAAATTAACGAAGTAAAAATAATTTGTAACTTTATACCAAATTTTAGCATAAGTTCAATTATTTGTAAAGTTATCCGATACTTCGAATATCCGATTTGTGAAATTTGGCAAAGTCGCATTAACAAAGTTGATACTAACATAGGGACATAAATTTGAGTCAAATTTAATTACACTTTCAAATTTTGACGCAGTCAGTTTTTTCCATTTTATCGATTTTTTCGAACCACGCGCTATCAGTTGCAGACGGATCTCTGAAGTAAAAACATTATCATATATTTTCGCCAATTTATTATGAAAAATGGCACAACTCTTTAACTATTAAGGGGACAAGCCTGGGTTAAAAATGAAAAAATGTATTCAGTTTTAAGAATTTATATTTTTTTATAACTATATAGAAATCATTTCTTAAATTTTTAAACAACTTATATTATTATTAACTTTACATTATATTATTATAACTTTTATTATATTATTATATTATTATTAACTTTTATTTAACGTTTTTTGGCCAATTTATATGTCATAACCATTTTAATTAATTATGACACTCCGTAGTATGATTTTTTTTCGATAATGGACTTACTGCGGGATATCTTGTGACGTATACAACTACATATAATTATATTATTTCATAAATACGTAAATTTATATAAGAGGATATAGGTCATCAAAATAGATTTCTTAGAAAGATCAATGAACTATATATAAATGTAAATATCCACAAGAATATTGTCAGCTGAAATTGACTAACATGTAAATTCTTAGAATTATAGCGTGTCACGATTTAAAGCGCAAATTTAGAAATAATAAAAATGCAATTGCAGTTATATTAAAAATAAATATTTTATAATTAAATGAATAATTAATTGTAAATAGAATATTATTATACAATAAAATAAATACAAATATTCAATTTAAAATGTATAAAAAAGAATTTAATTTTTAATTTTACGGCAAAACAGAAATTAATTACAAAAATTATATGTTTATGCAAAATCAGTATGCGAAGATATTTGTACATTTAAAAATAATAAAAATTATAATATATTTAATTTTGTAATTGTGTAAAAGACAAAGTGAAATTTATAAGTAGAATAAAAAACGATTGTAAGTTTAAAAAATGAATTTAAGATTATTTTTAAATGTAGAAATAATTGAGGTTATAGAATTAATAAAAAAAATTATAAAATAAAAGTAATTACAAAAATGCATAGGATATGAAAATAAATATGCAATTATTTCTTGTAAATAATTAGAATTTTAGATAATATTACATGTATATAGAAACAAGAAAGAAAATATGATTTAAAATAAAAAATCAAAATACGAAATTAATGTAAAATATGACGAAAAATGTTTAAAAAGGATTTGTACTAATGAGGTAAAGATAGTATATAAAGGACGGAAATTTATATACAATATTCATTGATTGATAAGCCTTCGTAGCATTTACATTAGATTTCATAGTTTTATTAGTACAAGTCCTTTTATTATAAGGATTTGTAATGAAATTAAATAAATAAATATTGTAAATATATATATATAAAATTTATAGTTATTCATTAAGTATTATTAAATCACACACTACCATTTCTATGGCCCAATGCGCGGTGATAGAAATGTGTATAATACATACAAAATATATATAATTAATATACTCAAATACACACTCCAGTTATAATAGCCAATGTGTGCTAATATAATGTGTCTCAATTTACACATAAAACCCGGATTAATAAGTCTGCAACAAGATTTAGATGCAAAGATGGTTTCGCACCTAACTTACATCTAATCTAATAACAAGCAGCAAAATCTATAGTAACGGTAAAACCCAAAGAAAGGTTGGCACGTCACAAAATGGCGCTCGGACAGGGACTGATAAAAATCAAATTACATATAAATATATATTGTAAAATAAAAATTTTGTAAAAATTGAGTACACATGCTTAGATAAATTTTATTTTACACGTACAAAATTTTCTACTGTAATTTAGAAGTAGAATTACGTATTTGCATTTAATCATAGGATATAGCAATATTAATAGTAATAATTAAACAAATCTAAAAGAGTTACAATGATCAATCGATATGATTCATCAATTTTTGACAATAATTTGTACGCGTTAACATATCAATTAAATGATTTAGTATTGGAAAACGCGGAAAAAATTGAAGATCAAGAATCATTATTATTAAAATATAAAGAAGGATTAGAATTTATTGCTGGAAGTTATGATAAATTAGTTAAAAAGGTACACATTTTGGAAAATCATTTAGAATCAATCAAAGATAAAAATGATCTTTTAGAAAAACAAAATAGATTTCTAAAACATGAATTAACAAGTTTTCGAGAAATAACGGAACAAAATATTCAATTCATTCAAGGAAAACATGTACAATTAGCAACCAGAGTTGTATTAATTGAAAGTTATATAAAAAATAATTTAACTAAAAAATTCGAAAATTTAAAAATAAAATAATATAAATAAATTAAAATTCAAATGAAAACTTAAACTAAGAAAATTTAAGATAATTAATTTTCGCGCGTTTGTCTAAGAGTTTAGCAGCGTAGGATATTGAATTTATAGAAAAATAGTGATTACGACTATGCGACCGCGCTCTCTGTCAATATACCGAGAGTCAAATGTTTCTCACTCGCACTAATAGCTTATATATAGGTGATACATATGGTAATTATTATATGGATAGTATATATATAAGTTATAAAAATATTATATAAAAATTCTATTAAATATTAATATTTTAAACTTGTTTGTTAATATATAGATATTAAATTTATATTATATAGATTTTTCAAAATGGCAAAAAGAAAATCAAGTATATATTTGTTAAATATGCAAAATTCTTTTAATAATGAAGAAACAACTGAAATCGATAAAAAACGTAATGCTTGGGAGGAGGCTGTTACAGAAGAATTAAAGTTAATAGATGAAAAACAAACAGAAATTGAATTAAATCAAAATAAAAATATAGATGTAATTGATAATTATAGAAAAGAATGTAATGAAAATATTAATCTATTGAATCAAAAATTAATAGAACAAAATGAAGTGTTATCTGATAATTTAAAAATGGTGAATAATGAAGTTAAAAAATTGAGAATAGAAAATAATGAATTAAAAGTATTAGTTTTAAATGATGATTTATATTTAGAATTAAAAAATTATTTTTCAAATAAAATAAAAGAAATGGAATTGGAATATGATAAGAGAATACAAAATCTTGAAAAATCTTTTAAAGAATCAAATGAAAAAGTAATTGAATATAATCAAACATTTAATTCTACTGAATCAATGCCTAAAATTAAAATTGATTTACCAAAGTTTTCGGGACAGCCTTATGAACGACCAATGCGTTTTTTAATCGATTTAGAAAAATATGTTAATAACTATAATTTAAATTTTAATGAAATATGTGCTAGCATATCACAATCATTAACTGATTCAGCAAAAGAATGGTGGTATATACAAGAATCAGAAATAGAAACATTTAATCAATTTATTAAAGTGTTTAAAGATAGATATTGGAATCAAACTTTACAAAGATCGGCAAAAAGAAAGGTAGAATTTGGTCAATATAATGAATATAATAAATGGTCAAGAGTAGAATATGCTACTTATATATTTGGTTTAATAAAAGAATTAGATATGGATTTTTCTGAAACAGAAATAGTAAATAAAATTAGTGAACATTTTGAAAAATCAATACGATATGCAATTTTGGGACAACAAGTAAAAAATAAAAGTCATTTATTTAAAATACTAGCGGATTTTGACGCAGATAAAATTCGTGAAAAGAAAAATGATAATTCTCAAAAGAAAATTGAACAACCAAGTAGATATAATGAAAATGATAAATATAAAGAAAAATATAAACAAAAAGAAAATTTTGAAAGATATAATAAACAAAATAGATCTTGGGAAAATAAAAGAAACTCAACCGAGATAAATGCTATTGAAACGGTTAAACCAATAAAAAAAATAATTAAACCAATATATGAGAAAAAATATGAAAATGATTATAATAATATAGATATACTAGACGTAAGTTTAAAAAATGATTCAAGCATACAAATCCATAAAACCGATTCGGGAAACTAAAAAGAGTTGTATTTTGTAACTCGGATAAGGAAAAAACACAAAATACAACTGAAAAAATTCAAGAACCTAAAAACATTGAAATAAATACAATATTTCAAGATCCTCGTGAAGATTTAATTTATGATATTGAACCAAATAATGAAAATGTTAAAAATGAAAAAATAATTGAGAAATGCCCTGAAATAAATATAAAAATTGAAGGAATAGAAATAAATGCCTTAATAGATACTGGGAGTGAAATAACTTGCATATCAGAAGAATTTTATAATAAAAATAAAAATCAATTCAAGAATAAACCTACATTACCAATATCAGGAAAAATTATTAAAGGTGCAACGGGTTTAAAATCAACACGAATTAAGCAACAAGTTTTACTTAAAACAAATATAGGTGGATTAATGGAAAATTTAACATTTATAGTAATACCAAAATTAATAAGACCTTGTATATTAGGTTATGATTCTCAAAAAATTTTAAAAATGTTAATTGATACGGTTAATAATGAAATTATATACGAAGTTGGGGAAAAGATCGGTAATATAAAATTTAATGAAATACAAATAAGCTCAAAAGAGTATGAAACTATGTCAATTGAATTTGAGGATGATCTAGAAAATAAAGATTTAGAATTCAATTGGAACAATAAATCGTCTAATTTAGACTATGATTATGATATATCCGAAAAGGAAATCAATGATCAAATAAATTCTAGTGTAATTTTAAATAATACACAGAAAAATAAATTAAAAAACTTAATATATAAATATAAAACCGTATTCCAAAGAACCCCAGGACAACTTCTAGATTTCAAGTATCAATTAAAATTACGTAATGAAATAACATATTATTCAAAACCATATCCTATACCTATAGCATATCGTGAAAGAGTGAAAAAGGAAGTAGAAAAAATGTTAGATTTCGGTATTATTCGACGATCTACAAGCCCATATATAAATCCTTGTGTAATTGTACCTAAAAAAGACGGATCAATAAGAATATGTTTGGATGCAAGAAAATTAAATAATAAACTCGTAGATGATTATGAATCTCTACCTGGAGTAGAAGAGATATTTATTCAATGTAAAAATCGGGATTTTATGTCTAATTTTGATTTATCAAATAGTTTTTGGCAAATCGCGCTAACGGAAGAAAGTAAAAAATATACTGCTTTTATTTGCGATAATAAAGTTTATGAATTTAATGTCGTACCATTTGGTATAAAAATAAGTAGTGCAGCACTATTAAGAGGTCTTGATATAGCTATACACGATTTAGATTTTATATTATCATTTGTAGATGATATATTTATAATGTCAAAAGAGTATGAAACTATGTCAATTGAATTTGAGGATGATCTAGAAAATAAAGATTTAGAATTCAATTGGAACAATAAATCGTCTAATTTAGACTATGATTATGATATATCCGAAAAGGAAATCAATGATCAAATAAATTCTAGTGTAATTTTAAATAATACACAGAAAAATAAATTAAAAAACTTAATATATAAATATAAAACCGTATTCCAAAGAACCCCAGGACAACTTCTAGATTTCAAGTATCAATTAAAATTACGTAATGAAATAACATATTATTCAAAACCATATCCTATACCTATAGCATATCGTGAAAGAGTGAAAAAGGAAGTAGAAAAAATGTTAGATTTCGGTATTATTCGACGATCTACAAGCCCATATATAAATCCTTGTGTAATTGTACCTAAAAAAGACGGATCAATAAGAATATGTTTGGATGCAAGAAAATTAAATAATAAACTCGTAGATGATTATGAATCTCTACCTGGAGTAGAAGAGATATTTATTCAATGTAAAAATCGGGATTTTATGTCTAATTTTGATTTATCAAATAGTTTTTGGCAAATCGCGCTAACGGAAGAAAGTAAAAAATATACTGCTTTTATTTGCGATAATAAAGTTTATGAATTTAATGTCGTACCATTTGGTATAAAAATAAGTAGTGCAGCACTATTAAGAGGTCTTGATATAGCTATACACGATTTAGATTTTATATTATCATTTGTAGATGATATATTTATAATGTCAAAAGATTTTGAAGATCATTTACGACATTTAGATATATTTTTTAATAGATTAGAAAAATGTAATTTAAGATTAAATTTTGCGAAATCAAATATAGTTAAACAAGAAATTAAATTTTTAGGTAATATAATAACCAGTAAAGGGATTAAATTAAATCCAGACAAAATTAAAACTATAAAAAATTTTAAAGAGCCAAGAAATGTTAAAGAATTACAAAGTTTCTTAGGGTTTCTAAATTATTACACAAAATTTGCAAAAAATTATTCAAAAGAAACTATTCCACTTCTCAAACTACTAAAAAAGGATATAAGATATGATTGGAAGGAAGAGCAACAAAAAGCTTTCGATAAAATAAAAGAATTATTTGACGATAAGATAATATTAAATTTCGTAAATCCGAAAAAACCGTATATATTAACTACGGATGCAAGTGATTACGCGATTGCCGGAATTTTATCACAATTAGATGAAGAAGGTGAAGAACGAATAGTAACATATATTAGTCGTACATTAAAAGGTAGTGAAGTAAATTATTTTACAACAGAAAAAGAAATGTTAGCAATAGTCTGGGCATTACATAAATTGGATACGTATTTAAGGGGCGCGTCTAAGATTATAGTTAGAACAGATCATGAAGCTTTATCATTCTTGCAAAATTGTAAATTTACAAATTCACGTTTAAGAAGATGGAATTTATCAATTCAAGATTTAAATATAATACCAGAATATTTACCTGGACATAAAAATAAAGCAGCTGATTATTTAAGTCGGTTAAATATAAATGAATCAAACGATTTAAAAGATACAGAAATAATAATTGCAACTATAATAAAAAAATCTATAGATAAAGAATTAATTGATAGTTTTAAAAATTTGAAAAAATTACAAAGATCGGATGAATATATTAATAAAATAATAAATGAAATAGAATCAAAAAATTCTAAAAAATATGTTATATCAAATGAATATGTTTGTAAAATATCACGAAATAATTTGAAAATTATAATTCCAGAAAAAATAATGAAAAGATTTATAATTTTATTACATGAATTTTATGGTCATGTAGGACCAAGAAAAATATATAAAATGGTTTTAGAATTTTTTTATGTTCCAAAATTAAGAAAAAAAGTTAGTGAATACATAAAACCGTGTGATATATGTCAAAAAAGTAAATATTCTACGATTAAGTATCACTCTAAATTTCAACCAATTCTTGTTGAAAATCCTGGTGAGATATTATCGATTGATTTTTACGGACCTTTACCTACTTCTATAGGGGGGGTAAAATATATTTTATCAACGATAGATGTATTTAGTAAATATGTTGCATTATATCCGTTGAAAAAAGCAAATACGTTATCCGTAATTAGAAAAATAGATCAATATATTGAAAAATTTATGAAACCTAAGGCTATTTTATCAGATCATGGTACTCAATTTACAAGTAATAAATGGATAGATTATTTAACAAAAAATGATATAAAACCTATGTTTTCTTCAATAAGACATCCTCAAAGTAATATTATTGAAAGGGTTCATCGTGAAATAGGGAGAATTTACCGTACTATTTTGAAAAAACACACTGGATGGGCAAAAGAAATAGATTATGTACAAAAAATAATAAATGAAACAATACATGAGACAACTGGTTATACACCGATAGAATTATTTTTAAATAAGAAGCCAATTCGTGTATGGGATAAATATATAAACTTACAAAATAATGAATTAACATATGAAGAAAAACTAAATAATGCAAGAAAACATATGCATAATTTTTTAATTAATAGAGCAAAGAATAAGAATAAAAATAAAAAACATTATGAATTCAAAATAAATGATCATGTATTAATTAAAGCATTAAATATATCAGAAAATGAAAATAAAATTACTGCAAAATTTATGCCTGTTGCGCAAGGTCCGTATATTATAGCGAAAAAACTAGGATATGATACATATTTATTAGTAGATCCCATAACAAAAATTGAAAGAGGAAAATTTCATGTATCAAATATGAAAATATATTATAGAGATTAATTTTTTTGTAAAGTTAACAATATTTTTGTGGATAAAGAAAAGAAAACAAAAATTTTTTATAAATAAAATAGAATTAAATTTGAAACATTTTTATATAAATATAGGATTTTAAAATATATATTCCAAGAAAAATTAATATATATATAACCATTATTATAAGTTAAATCAAAACTAAATAACGAAGATTTCTGGAAATTGGGTATCAAAACAAATAATTTCTAAGAATATTGTTCAAAAGAGAAAGGTGCAAAGTTTTGCAAAACAAGTATAAATAAGACTCAAAACTTAAGTTTAACTAGTAATCATGGATAAATCGACACAGATACAAAATTTCGGTACATGTTGTACCCAAGTACAAACTGGCGAAAAGGCCATTCATTTTCCACCCCGATTACACTGGGTAGGAAAAAAGACGGCCAGCGAGGAAGGTTTTCACCGAGAAGATGAGGGGTCATTTTACCGTCCAGGGGTATACACCCAAACTTTAAAGGTACAAAAGAATAACAAATGGACACAGACGAAACCTAAGGACAGGACGGACCCTAAATTAAAAACTATCACAGCTCGTCTTCCGGTGAGAACAACTCGTTCCACCAAACCAGCGGTGGAGGAATATGTGCCGGAACCCTTAGGTATATATATATATATACATATAGATTGAGATAGAGGTCTAATAAATGATGTCTATCAAATTATCTAATAAAAGAAAAAATATTTTTTTAGCAAAAAAGAGGAAAGGAGAATGGACGCCACTCCAAGAGAAATTTAACAAATTAATAAATGAGGCAGAAAGAGAAATAAACAAAAAGAAAAAAGAAATAGAATTTATAAAAAGAAATATACAAAAATAAATAAAACTAAATTGAAAACAAAAAAAAAAAAAATGTTATTATTCAGTAGAAATAGAAACTACCTATAAGAAATTATGTATGATTGAGACAGCTGTCTATTGTATGATAACTGTCAAATGATCAACATAATATTTATAAATTGTGTGAAGTAATAAAAATATAAAATAAAATAATAATGCTTATAATATATTAAATAATATTAAAATTTAGTTAAATTTAAATATTATTTAAGGGGGGGTAATGTGACGTATACAACTACATATAATTATATTATTTCATAAATACGTAAATTTATATAAGAGGATATAGGTCATCAAAATAGATTTCTTAGAAAGATCAATGAACTATATATAAATGTAAATATCCACAAGAATATTGTCAGCTGAAATTGACTAACATGTAAATTCTTAGAATTATAGCGTGTCACGATTTAAAGCGCAAATTTAGAAATAATAAAAATGCAATTGCAGTTATATTAAAAATAAATATTTTATAATTAAATGAATAATTAATTGTAAATAGAATATTATTATACAATAAAATAAATACAAATATTCAATTTAAAATGTATAAAAAAGAATTTAATTTTTAATTTTACGGCAAAACAGAAATTAATTACAAAAATTATATGTTTATGCAAAATCAGTATGCGAAGATATTTGTACATTTAAAAATAATAAAAATTATAATATATTTAATTTTGTAATTGTGTAAAAGACAAAGTGAAATTTATAAGTAGAATAAAAAACGATTGTAAGTTTAAAAAATGAATTTAAGATTATTTTTAAATGTAGAAATAATTGAGGTTATAGAATTAATAAAAAAAATTATAAAATAAAAGTAATTACAAAAATGCATAGGATATGAAAATAAATATGCAATTATTTCTTGTAAATAATTAGAATTTTAGATAATATTACATGTATATAGAAACAAGAAAGAAAATATGATTTAAAATAAAAAATCAAAATACGAAATTAATGTAAAATATGACGAAAAATGTTTAAAAAGGATTTGTACTAATGAGGTAAAGATAGTATATAAAGGACGGAAATTTATATACAATATTCATTGATTGATAAGCCTTCGTAGCATTTACATAATATTTATAAATTGTGTGAAGTAATAAAAATATAAAATAAAATAATAATGCTTATAATATATTAAATAATATTAAAATTTAGTTAAATTTAAATATTATTTAAGGGGGGGTAATGTGACGTATACAACTACATATAATTATATTATTTCATAAATACGTAAATTTATATAAGAGGATATAGGTCATCAAAATAGATTTCTTAGAAAGATCAATGAACTATATATAAATGTAAATATCCACAAGAATATTGTCAGCTGAAATTGACTAACATGTAAATTCTTAGAATTATAGCGTGTCACGATTTAAAGCGCAAATTTAGAAATAATAAAAATGCAATTGCAGTTATATTAAAAATAAATATTTTATAATTAAATGAATAATTAATTGTAAATAGAATATTATTATACAATAAAATAAATACAAATATTCAATTTAAATGTATAAAAAAGAATTTAATTTTTAATTTTACGGCAAAACAGAAATTAATTACAAAAATTATATGTTTATGCAAAATCAGTATGCGAAGATATTTGTACATTTAAAAATAATAAAAATTATAATATATTTAATTTTGTAATTGTGTAAAAGACAAAGTGAAATTTATAAGTAGAATAAAAACGATTGTAAGTTTAAAAAATGAATTTAAGATTATTTTTAAATGTAGAAATAATTGAGGTTATAGAATTAATAAAAAAATTATAAAATAAAAGTAATTACAAAAATGCATAGGATATGAAAATAAATATGCAATTATTTCTTGTAAATAATTAGAATTTTAGATAATATTACATGTATATAGAAACAAGAAAGAAAATATGATTTAAAATAAAAAATCAAAATACGAAATTAATGTAAAATATGACGAAAAATGTTTAAAAAGGATTTGTACTAATGAGGTAAAGATAGTATATAAAGGACGGAAATTTATATACAATATTCATTGATTGATAAGCCTTCGTAGCATTTACATTAGATTTCATAGTTTTATTAGTACAAGTCCTTTTATTATAAGGATTTGTAATGAAATTAAATAAATAAATATTGTAAATATATATATATAAAATTTATAGTTATTCATTAAGTATTATTAAATCACACACTACCATTTCTATGGCCCAATGCGCGGTGATAGAAATGTGTATAATACATACAAAATATATATAATTAATATACTCAAATACACACTCCAGTTATAATAGCCAATGTGTGCTAATATAATGTGTCTCAATTTACACATAAAACCCGGATTAATAAGTCTGCAACAAGATTTAGATGCAAAGATGGTTTCGCACCTAACTTACATCTAATCTAATAACAAGCAGCAAAATCTATAGTAACGGTAAAACCCAAAGAAAGGTTGGCACGTCACAATCTTGATCGAAACACTTCATCGAATAGGCTAAACTTTTAACAGTAACTTTTAAGTATGATTTGCATCCACTTAAGGAGGAACAGAATTTTAATAAAAGTCTAAATATTTATTTTAAAAAATGATTTAGCTGTATTTTACACAATTTTTTAATATTTAAAATAATTTGGTAAAAATAATTTTTTTATTACAATGTTAACACAATCTGTTCCACTCCAGTGGATTAAAATCATATATAAACGTTACTGTTTTAAATTTCATCCTATTCTATGTAATGGTTTTACCTAGGCTTGTTCTCTTAAGGTATGTCTAAAATAAACGACTCGTTTCAAACATACAAGTAAGAGAACAAAACAGTGCAGCAAAATGAAAGGATGTATTTATATATATGGAACATTCCACATGAAGTGGTACGATCAAAATTTTAAAATGCACCAAATTTTGAGTACACACGGCAAATTTTTTTCAGAAAACAGAAAAAAACTTTTAGATACTAGCAGAAGGATTAATTCTAGACATAATTAGCAACAAATGTTACATATAATGTTGTATAGTAAAAGTTGATAGATTTTGAGGTAAATAGCGGTAAACACAGCTGGTGTTTCAAAAAATTTGAAAAAATTCACTTTTTGAGGTTAGAATAACTTTTGAACAAATAGATTCCAGTATATAAAAATTTTTTTCTATTTTCTGAAAAACATTTGCAGTGTGTACTCAAAATTTGGTGCATTTTAAAATTTTGATCGTAACACTTCATGTGGAATGTTCCATATACATACACAAACAAGTATAATCCAAATAAAAAACTTTTTCTCCGTACGATAAAGCTCTATAAATAATATTACCATAATTTGTATACGTGTGGTAACAAATCAACAATTATCATGCTAGGAGAGCGCACATAGCCCCCATTAATTCTAAAAAGCATATACGTTAACCTTATAAGTATATAGAATGTAAAAAATGGTATCGCGATCGTGTTTATTTCATCGGGTCATAAAAATATAAAAGACTCCGCGTTGTCGCTTCTATATACCAATTAAGTATATTACATAAACAACCGAAAGAAAATATACCGGAACCTTTTCATCAATTTCATTTGCCTTGTGTTTATATTATAGACCAAAGAAAGGGAGGAGCGTACAGTATCGACAAGAAAAATTGCAAATTAAATGGTATTCGTCTTTAAGTGTTCTCTGGTCAATGTATGCAAATAATATATATATATATATATTAATTAATTATTTCTAAAAGGATTAAGTGACATATAATCGTAACGATTTACAAAAAGCAAACGAACGCTGCATACATATATGTACCAAAACAATCAATATATATACCCACTACTCGAATAATTGTAATAATCATTACGTGAAAATCCACTTGGTGTATAACCTTAATAACATACAATTCGGTTAATTTTTATTTATTTTGAAAAGTTCCTCTCTCACCCGTATATAACACTATTTTCAATAATTTGTAAGACCGACAGTATATAACGACACCCACGCACGACATCTCTCTTTTTCTCTTCGGTGGTGCGCGCGCGATTAATAACTACGATTTCCAGTTGAACAGGGCTTGAGTTGCGTGCCGCGTTGTTACACGCTGACCGCCTATATATATATATATATATATATATATAAGTATACGCGATGTGCCTTCTGTACTTTCAAGATTCGAAAAGCTCGACGCTGAGCACGAACAACCCCGACTCGCAATTACTATACCCCCCTTAGTTTTTTTTTATATTTTTCCAGTCGATATTTAAATGTGCCAGTTTGCAACACCTGCTGCTCGAGTTGTTGTTGTTGTTGTGTGTTTACCCGGATTGAATAACGCAATTTCCGTGGATCTTCTCTATTGATTTTTATCGATTTTGTATACATGCATGTGCGTAGGTGTAGGGGATGTCGGACTCAGAAAATGGTCATTCTGTACTTCCTTTTATAAATAAATGAATAAAGTTTTTAAACAAACCCTGAACGTCAAGTTCTTAGATATGTTTTAAGTAATATACCCAAATTTTTAAATCTATAACTGATTACGATGTTTGGGTTAAATCTTTATGCCCTTGTTGGACTAATAAATACAATAATTATCGATCAAAACCTGTTTAGTCATATATTATTAAAAAAATGATGTTTTTATTAAGGAAATCATAACGTTAAGATCTTCCCAATGATAGAATTCTTGGGTTGAAAAGTTTCGGTCCGACATCCGGTTAAGATTTCATTTGTTTCGCGTGCCGAATGGGTGATGAGAGCAAAGTGTATATTTATGGTTGTGTCTTGATGTCATATCTTTCTACATATTCACCGACATTTGTTGATTTTTCAAATACAATTATCGATTTGTATATATGTTTTCCAAAGTATCCAGATTGTAAGTCTGCGTCAATAATTTTGGTAATACGAAAATTAATGAAAAAATTAGAAAAATCAAATATAGAAATATGTAATGAATAGCGGCTTTCCCTTATTCACGAAACTGCAAATAATATATCAGAAAATATCTTAATTTTTTTTTCTATTACCGGTAGACGATCGACTGAATTAAGAAATTAAACAAGAAATCAAAACTATTCTAGCTATATAAAAGTTATAAAATAGAATAAATCAAGACATCGTTGCAGATTATTTGAGTATTATTTATAACATAAGCTAAATTTTAAATCAAAGTATCGATGAATTAAAAATTGGTATTGGTAGGAAATTTGACAATTAAGTCAATATGATTCTGAAGTTGGAAGATAATTAACAGTTCAATTTTCTTCCAGAACTATTTTTGACTTTATCAATATTATTTTCT
This sequence comes from Theocolax elegans, assembly GCA_026168455.1. Classification (NCBI taxonomy): domain Eukaryota; kingdom Metazoa; phylum Arthropoda; class Insecta; order Hymenoptera; family Cerocephalidae; genus Theocolax; species Theocolax elegans. The sequence continues at coordinate 36,285,072 of CM047431.1, read as the reverse complement.
GACATTTAGTTCAGTGATAATTAATACTCAAACGAAGGGTAACGATGTCTTGGTTTTCCATAATTTACCACATTTATTTAATCAAAATCAAGTTTCATGATCTCTATATTATCAACGGAGCTATATACAAACAAATATTTAATTGTATAAAACATGGTACCATATGAAAAAGTAGAAGAAAATGCGCCTTTGTTTACAAACGACTTACTTCTGTACAACATTTTCGAACTAAAATATAATGAAGTTTTCGAAAGAAAGAAATCCCATACCAAAAATGTTGATTATGTTACATGTGCTTCATATTTTTGATGCTGAAGAATTTGTAGAAAATCCGATTGTCTTTTAGTCTGTAATATTGCACAGAGATAATTTCGTTTGCAAACAATAAAGCGTCTTTTTCTAGTTGTGCAAATACTATCATATTTTATGTTATATTATAATTTATTTTTCCAATTCGAATTATAATGTAGAAATCATAACTAGGGGGCCGAGCCCCCCTGCGCGCTGCCGCGCATAAGTTTCTGTTCTCAGGCTGCGCCTGAGAACAGAAACTTATAAAGCACGACCGCATATAGCTCGCGCTTCGTTGGTGCCCTCGCACCGTTGGTGGTTTTTGTTATTATATAAAATAATAATAATAATAATAATAATTAGAATGTAATTATAGTATGCAGAATTCTTATTTGGCATATACATATATGTTCTAATAATAAATTTTCAATGTATTTATAGATGTTAAATTTTAGATATAATTCTAATATTCTGAATATCAATGTATTGAAGAGAAAAGTGTTCTTCCTCAAATATCTCAAAAATTAAAAAAAAAAAATATTTGGCAAGAAAGAAGTAATAGGAAACAAATTTTTGGAAGAAGAAGTAACGTGATTTAAAAATATACATGTATACATATAATTTACATATGTTTATATAAAACCATATATAGTTTATTTTTTTACATTAATGTTCCTTCTAAAGAATATTTGGTAAAACATTATTAATGGGACGTATATTTTGGACAGTGAAGGTAAGTAAATGTGATAAAATATTGTGCAATTAAAATTTGTCTATAGGAAACAATATATAATTAATTTATTTATTCGACATAGAGCAACATTCATGTATATTGTTTAAATTTGTTAATTTTTGAAGAAATTCATTTGTATGAAGCTTTGTTTTTTTTATTATGCAGCTGGTGGAATGATTACTGGAGCATTATATAAATTTAATTTAGGTCCCAAAGATGTGTTATCGGGGGCCTTCTTTGGTAGTATATTTAGAGTAGTGTATGGTACCTATATGTACTTTATGTTTAAATTGATGAATTTGTCAAGTGAAAAATTCGGTGAACAAAGTAAATTGAAATATGTACATGAAGAGTGAATTATTAACTTCTATTTTAAATTACAATGTTATTAATAACACGTAAACGTTAATGATTTCTTTTTTTTATTAATTAAATAAATTAAGAAAAATTAAGAAAAAAGTTATTATAATATTTGAAAAGACAAATATATTTAAGTAATATAAAATCAATATATTCTTAAAATTCGCGCACACAATAAATTCGTTATGTTTATTTAATGTTCAAGTCTAAATTTTTCAAGTTTAAGAACAAAGTTTTTTGTTTAATTTTATTTAAAAATTTTAATTAAATTTTAATTTAAAATTTTAGAATTATTTGGACATATTGAAAACATGCTTTACAGGGTTTGACGTTTAGATTATTTTCAAAATTTTATTTTTGTGTGTGGTAAATATTTTTTACTTTTTTTTATTTTTTTATATCAAATTTTGTTATAAAAATATTAGATTTTTTCAATAAATAAAATTTTTTATTATAATTCTTTTTTTTATTCGATTTTTTGTATTAAAAAATAAATAAAAAAAGAGAATTGTTATAAATAAATATTTTTGTAAAAAAATAAAACAAATTTGAAATTCAAATTTGGGTACGGGATGCGGGTTACATAAAATGCCATATACATTATACTTATGTTTATGTGTATATGATGGCGCTGATGGCACTATTTAAACGAACAATAAATATAGAGCCGCGGTGACTCAGTGGATTGGGGCTCGGCCTTTCATGCGAAGGGTCCGAGTTCGATTCCCGAGGCAGGCACCTCGTGACTTTTTTTTCAAAAAGTGTATGTGCTAAAATTCTTAACACCGTGGTTCTGGTGGTTCGGATCCCACCTTAAACTGTAGGGCCAGTTGTGTTGCACATGAATTTCCTTTCTTAGCAATAAGTAAAGGGGGTACAAGTGCAACATAACTATAGGGGAAAAAAAAATAAATAAAAATAAAGTCCTAAATGGCATTACGTTTGAATGGTGGCAAACCGGATTTGAGTGTGAATCCATAGCCAATTTAAAGAAATAGAATAGAACAATAAATATAACGTTAGTTTATTTATTTTATTGTGTATATGAAATTATGTATATACATTATGTATATTGTATATATATTACGTATACGCATAGTTTTTATATGATTTTCATGTAGTTTTACTGTATGATATTAGTTATTCTAATATAAAGTTAAGTGAGCATTACAAAATAGCAGAAGCTCTTGTCCAGTATTTGTCCAATGTTGGCAGTATTCGAAAATAATAGAATAATAACTATTTTTGGATGGTAAATAATTTTTATTTATTATTTAGTTAATTTATTTATTGTATAAGATTTATATTTTATATATTTTTGAAAATATTAAGTTGCCGTAAGTTGTCAATAACTAAGTAATATTTATTTTTTTACATTTTATTTATGTTTTTAATTGTAGAATACATTATAATTAAATTTAAAGATAAAATTTATATGAGATAATTATGAATTATAGGAGTAATTCACCTACTAGTCAATTTTAGTACAAGAGTAACAATATGGTAGTGAGTGGAACAATAATGGTTCAATTCAACAATAACCACGAGCCTCTTGTTTTTATTGGGATAGTTTTGGCGATGTTTAATCTTTCTCAAGGTTGATCTGGTATACATTAACGGTTTGTCACATTTTTTATTACATTTTTTAATTTATTTTAAATTGCATTAAGTTTGCATTTAATGTTGTATTTATTATTTTACTATTAAAGTTCTTATTATGTAATAATAAATACAATAATTTAAAAGAACGGCACTTATAATTATTAAGACCGAGAACATATTCAGGGTAAATGTATAAATTACATAGATATTAATTTTGAAATGAGCTTATAAAATTTATAATTTAAGCACAGTATACTTTTTATTCAACATATATAACAATTGTTAAATTATGTAATTATGCAATATTAATTAAAGTGTTTTGCGAACATCATTAAGATTTTCAATCTATTAACTGATGTTTAATGTGTTATCTTCTAACAACTTTTATTACTTAATGTGATATTTTTTACGTTTTTGAATATTTAGCTTTATTTTCTATTACTATAATACTTAATAGGTTTTTCTTTTTATTTTATATTTACAGAAGTAGTGCTGATACAAGTTCAAACGAAGGTTTCTTAGCTAGTATACAGTTACAGTGGTGCTCCGCAATCATTGCCAACCGGAGAAAGATATTAAAGACTCACATACAACAAATACTGATAAAAGAAAATGATATTACAGCAACAATAATTATACAATACAAGTCACCTTTTTAACGTTTTTTCATATTTTTTTGATTACTTTAACCGATTTTCTATGTTTATCTTCGTAAATATTGTTTTGAGCGTTAAGTGTACAATAGGAAAAAGTTTTGTTATTTTGAGACGAACATTTCGTCCGGATAAAGTTTTTATGTAGGATTAATACATTTCAAGATAATGCTACAAAACCGTTTCTAAGGAATTAAAAATAATGCCATAACTTAAAGTGTTTCAGTGCTATATATCTGAAAATAGGACCATTATCTAATTACATTATGACGAAGTTACCCTGTGAATCTCAGCTAAATCGGTAAAAAATTGACTGAGTTATCTTTGATACATAATTACATACATACATACATCCATACATACATTTTAGGGAGGGCCTCAAATCAGTTCTAATACTCATAAATTGCTCTTACAACCTATTATCTAGTATATTTTGATGGATCACACATTTTGCGATGATGAAAATATAAGGCTCTCCCGTGTAGCGGTCGTGCCTAAAAATTCACTTAGACATCCCATTAAAATATTTTTTATCTCTTCATTGACTCGGTCTGTAAAATTTGACGATCCCGTTATTCATTTTTTGTTGTTATGATTCTAAGAATAAAAATCCATATAAAACTTGATCATTTAGAGCAAAAGTATTTATGTTTCGGACGTATCCTCTTTGATCGATTAAAAAAATGTACTCTTAAAGTAAAATACGTCAGAACACATATTGAGCTAATGTTTTGAATCTATACCATCTTAATAATAAACAATCAGGAACCACGAAACAAATGAACTTTCACTCATCAGAATCGAGATTTTCAAAATATCAGTTTCAAATTTCGAAATCATCGAACGTTCATTCAATATCAAGACTTTCGAAAATCTAATTCAATCTTCAATACTTACACTTTTCATCTCGAACTAATTACTTCAAGTTTCACATCTCGCTACGATATTAATTATAATAACGTACTATACTATTTATCACAATTTATAACGTTTGATATATCAACCCGTTCCACTCCCCATCGCACGCATTTGAATAAACGCGCTTTCAATCAATTATTATTTTCAATGAGACTGCAATTTGATAAATTAATGATTGTTTAATATATTTCATCTATTATCGCGAATCCGATCTGCGATTAAACGCGATGAAATATATGACGCGCAAAATGACTTTCATTAATTAGTCGATCACATTTTCGCTATAGATACCTGCACTTTTGACTCATATATATAGATACCATCCATCTTTCTCATTGCATACACGCGCGCGCCTCGAATCATTTTTCAAAACCGAGGAGAGATTCATTCTATTATTTTTTTAAGTGTTTGTTTCTTTTGGAGTTGAAAAATATATCATTTTTAGCCATTGGTGTTTCAAGATAATTTTTCAATTATGATCAGATAATATTATGTCCACCACAACTATTTTGGTCAGAAAAATTAGAAATAATGCATTATATTATAGTTTTAAATCAATTAAAATTAAATCTCTATCTTTTATTAAATTAACTACAATGGAGGGCATAAATTAACAATCATTATTCTCAATAATATGTTTAAATGAGGTTATGTAATATTTATTTGGAACTGTAATAAAAATTGAGAATGAAAATGACAATTTTGACTATATTGGAGATCGTGTTTCGTTTTAGATTTTTGACCACGCTAGAACTATTCTTTACCCAAAAAAATTTACATATTTTATATTAAACTTTTCTCTCAGTCCCAGGTGGAAATTCATTCGTATATGAATAACTAATAAGAACTAATAATTTGTATAAATAATATGTGAAATGTGTATTTTCGAGTCTAGTGATAGTTGATAGTTCACAACTTTTATTAACCTTTCTTCGAGTTATTAATTTTTATTAGCTTTTAGGTGCTTCACAATAAGAGAAATTTCTGTCCTTGTATAGCTAATAACTAATAATATTATGTTTTAAAAATATTAAATACAAAAAATAAGCATTTATAATTCTAATGATAATTTTCAAATATAAATAATTTATTAATTAACTTTACTGTTTTTAACAAAAAAAGAACTAGTTTAACTAACAGTACCTAATAATTAATTTACTAAATTAAGGAGCTGCTATTAGCATTACATTCTTTACGATATTTTCAACATACAAAAATCTAATGAAACCTAATAAAAGTTTACAAACATTATTAAATATTACAAAAAAACCACACTAAATATGATACTTTATAAAATAAAGTATTATTATTTCAATCCAATAAAAGCTAATAAGTTTTAAAAAGAATTATAATGTATTTATAAACTGTATATGTATAATGAGATTTTCCGTCTCTGGTGTATATAAATATTTCGTCTACTGATTTTGGATTTGGAAATATTGGATGCAAACAGTACCAATTTGTAAAATAAAAGAAGTACCTCAGAAAATTATGAAAAATGTCCTGAAACAATATTTTAAATAATTCTTAAAAAATCGCATTAATATCTTATAGAAACTAATTTTAAATACATCCAAAATTGTTTCGTAATTTCTTAAAAAATCTTATGAAGGATCTAATTCTAACTATAAACCTTTAATTAAATTAATCTATAATCTATTTGTTTTCAAGTAGATACTTAAATGACTAAAAAAATCGAATACATTCTTACATTCTTTTTGAATCTGTACAGTCATAATTTGGTAATTTTAATTAATTCTCTTATTTTATAAATGAATCTCTTATTAAATGAATTTTATTTGCTTTTAAATTTATTACAATGGGCTAATGAAAAATATTTTTGAAAATTTCACTTTAAAATAAATATTTATCTAAATGCAGTCTACACATTCGAAAAGAACTATATATTTTTTATTAACATCACTTATCTAAGCAAAACCCAAACTTATAATTAATTATCCACTCACGTCGTTCTTAATCATCACCATCACCTTATCCTAACAATTCAAATTTAATTCGTAATAAATGTTGATGTATATAAACATCAGATAACTTAATGAATCTATAAATAAAAATAACAAACATGAAAAATGTAAATTACCTTTCCGGCCAAGGACATGCTAGAATCCTGCAGAAAAATAGTCCAAGCCCTGTGAGGACGCTTACTAAAATGACTATATAAACGATGCACAGATGCACCAGGGAAAATATGTATAACGCTTTGTGACACCACTGATCGGGTTTGAAAAGCGTCGGTGCATATTCAGGCCATCGTATACTAAGTATCCAATAGTTTCCTGGAACATAACGAGTAACATTTTTTTTATTTAAAATTATTACCTTCGAGCAAGATCATAATAATGAAATTTTTTTCATTTCTGTTTTACCGACGAAAAATATACGATAAAACTGGATGGAAATGGAAGAGAGCATTAATTTATTTATTAATTACAATTTTTTGATTATTGATAATATTGTAATTAATTTTCGAAAATTATTTAAAAGTTCTGTGTAAAATTTACGACCTAAATGGAATATAAATTAATGATCTTATTTTAATAATGTATAATTTTAGGTTATATTTAGAGAGATGTCGAACTGGTTATGTTGCTATAACCGTTATTTACTGACTGAGAAGCATTATTATACATAATTCAGTTGACGGTGTAAATTATAAATGTATAAGGTTTCAAGGTGTTTGGTGAAATAGTTTATGAGATTAAGGGGATGTCATAATCAATTGTTATCGACCGAGTAAATTGAGAGGTTAAAAGATGAAAATATCTACTATGGGCAAACCAAGACATTGTTGCTCTTCGTTACAGAATTATCCACCACTGATCCAAAAATATGGATGTATTAGGAACATCGGAAGAAACTTTAACTGTTAATTTTCTTATACTCCCAGAATCATTGATTTAACAGTCCTTAATTTAATCTCCTTTCAACGTTATTTTTTAGTTTATCGATATAGTCAAAATTTTGCTTCCAATGCCTTTTTTTTAATTTATCTACATTATTCTATGAAATTTAGCTCAGATAATACTTAAACAATGGGGTATATTTATCTGTCCAAAATTACCATAGATATCAATATTTTTTTTCGTCTCCATTGATTCACTCAGTAAAAATTCAATGTAGAATCAACTTTTAGATATTAGTATAAAGCAAGAAATATTTTTCAAATAATTAATTTCATTAATTACTGTATCAAGCACCTTAAAACTTAGCATAATCATAAATTGTTTTGTAACAAAAAGCAACGTTTTCGAAATTTCTCTTAAATAACTAAATTATTTTTTATAAACATGGTCCACTTTCTGTCGGTAAATGAAATTACATTTTTTTTATAAGTCGTTAAAAGATGACCAAATATGTAACTAGAAATATAAATTTGAAAAGAAAAACTTATTTTTTGTACAAAATTTAAATGTATGAAAGTTAAAATTAATAAAATTTCTTAAAATGAATGCAATATTACTAATTAATTTAACAATATTTTATACAATATTTTTAGAATTTCACGATAATAAATGATACACAATTATAAGTGTAAAACATAATTATTATTCTTAAGGCGATGTGATACCCAAATTACAGGAACCTACCTCTAAAATCCCAAAAATTAAAAAAACTAATGGAATTAAAAATCTGAAAAAATTTACAGATAATGTTGAAAGTAAATAGAATACCGTTACAGAGTGATTTTTTCAAAATAATTAATTCAAAATGAATTATATAGAAATAACCATTTTTTGGTCGGTAATATAGCTAAAACAATGCTGCACGGCTGCTCAAAATTTCGTTGATTTATTGATAAAAAAATTTGAAAAAATTAATAGACTATCTTTAATGCAAATACAACACCGTTACAGAGCGTTTTTTTCGATAAAGTATACTGTTCGCTTAAGAAAAAATAAATAGTGATTCTGTTTTAATGGGTTTACATCTCCTTAATGGATGATGTCATTGAATTTTGAAAAATTTAAATGTATGAAAGTTAAAATTAATAAAATTTCTTAAAATGAATGCAATATTACTAATTAATTTAACAATATTTTATACAATATTTTTAGAATTTCACAATAATAAATGATACACAATTATAACTGTAAAACATAATTATTATTATGATGATGTCATTGAATTTTGGAATGTAATTTTAAATATGAGTCACTATCTCCATGTCATTGGTAACAAAAATTCGCAAGGATAAGAATTTAATACATCCAACAGTGTTTTTAAATAATCTAGAAACTGAAAACGATTTTCTTTTAGAAAATATATAGTGTTAATTAGACATTAGCTAAAAACGTTCGCTTCGCTCGCGATTAACAATGTTTTAGAAAAAGTACAAGTGCAGCAACAACGATTCAACTGTGGGCTGTATGCTATTGCAAATGCAATTTCAATATGTTATGGTATAAGTCCTTGCAATATCGAATATAATGAGTTACAAAAAAGAGAACATCTTGACATGATATTTACAAATAAATTTGTCACTTATTAAAGAAAATAAATTTTTTTGTGAGGATATGCAACGAATGAGAACTTAGCTCGTATAGTAATGTACCCAAAAATTAACATTCCCTTAACGTCGGTAAGATAGGAATGTCAACGTATTTGTTTTGTCAATTTATACAGGTATGATTGACTAACAATTAATAAATAAAAAAATGAATTCGAAAAAATTCGGAACGTCAGTATCTCAAACATATTTTAAACAATACATCCAAATTCAATCATGATGCTGTTTGATTTTTTTCTGTAAAAATGAAAACGTGTTGCCCTCCCTTGTTTTTTTAAATTATCCGAATATGAATTTTGTTCATATTTTAAATTAAATATTATATAATTTTTTTGCGTTAAAACGTGCAGATCCCTATAGTTTGGTTCTCTGACATTCGCAATACTGATCAAGTTTTCGTAAGCAATATAACGTTAATCTTCAAGTTAAACGATTATCTAATAACGGACGATCGGAGTTACTCGCATGTCGAACGAACGTAACAATAAATTTCAATTCCCGTTATCGTTTCGAGTATCCGTATAATTGATATAACTCTATATAGACACACATCAATAACCACTCGAAACCCAAAAACAAAATACATATAAAAAATATAGTTATAAATTTCAAACTGTAAACAGTAATAAAAAAAGAATATTCTCTTGCTACATAGTGTCACGCAAAAAAAAAAGAAGAAGAAAGTTTCATCCTTCAAACTTCCCATTTTAAGGAAAAACGACGAGAGTTCGAAAACGTCATAAATCATTCGATACAGAAAAGTTTTGTACGTTGGTTGATATTTGTCGTCGTCTCGACGCGCGAATCTTCAACGGATATATAATAAAAAAAAGTCGGATATACGTAACGATTACAAAATTTATTTTTTGTATAAATACGCGAACTACTGGATATTGTATATATACAAGAAGGTATATACGAACAATGCTACGAAGCGAAAATTCGTGTATAGCGTCGGATCTCGTCTTGATCACTGTACAACAGGGAAATATTGGATTTTGGTTTACTTCCTATATACCTCGTCAAAAAAAAATGCAAATCTGTTCGATGTCTGGTTCAATTTGTTTTCGAGGAGAAACTGACACGTTATACACTTGGATGTTTCAATTTATATCGAATTAAAAATTTTTATATATATACATGTATAGTTTATTCACGATCGTTGTGAATAAGAAGAGTGATTCTGGAACGAGAAGGAAGCGAAATAAAAAAATATAATTGATATCGGATACGTTACATAATTGATATCGTATAACTCGCCTGCATTATGTCAGAGTTGTGTATATAACATTGTTAACGAATCAAATAGTTCTCTTCCGTATTTTCAAGAAATACTTCGATATATATATATAGCGACTTCGTGAAACTCGATGAAACGATAATCGAGTAATTGTATGTGAATTCATAACATTTTTTGCACAAGTGATCTAATAAATTTAAAAAAAATTATTCGTAATTAATAATAAGATAATAACCCTGTGAAATCATTAACCACTCTTACACGGAATCAGAATTGAAATTGTAAGAACCGTTTTAGAACTCATTATTACGATTAATCAAATTATGATATATGCTAATAAAATTTGACGTTTCAATGAAATATTTGTTTGAATAGTCATAAAGAAATCTCCGTTTAAAACTAGGAAATGTTTATTATATAAAATGGATAAAATTTTTAATTGAAGGAAATTAGATATCATTGATATAACTACTAAATATTTATTAGTTTCAAACAATTATTTACGACTATTCAAATAAATATTATGTGATAGATTATCTTGGATAACTTAATTTATTTAGAAACGGATGTAATAATAGATTTTTGATGAACAAACTATGGTTACATGAGATTAAACATTGGAAATGTATAATGCTACGAGTCGCGAAAATTCAAATTATATAGCTTTACAAACTGTACTATAATATGTGATTAAAATTTTTTGTTTATCAATTTAAATTATAAGTGACTACTTTTTTTTGTTTAATATATGTTGCGTGTTGTTTATTAAATTGTTTATTTATTTATGAAAAAAGTATAATATTGTATATCGACAATTCGGGAAAAAGCTAACAAAATTCACATAACCTCAATCTTTGTATGAGTTTAACATAATTGTTCGTTATACTGGCTTATATTTTTAATTAAAGAGCGACGTATTAGGTATATGTTTAAACTGAACAAATTTATTATCTACATTTATGTAAGTAAAAGTGTATACATTGTTATATATTTATAAATCTCAATAATGACACAGCTTAACAAGGATTGAGAACTTCCATCGAAACGTCGTCAATTAACAAATGTATACATGGTTTATTCATCAAAAATCTAAAAAAAATCTCTATCTTTATATTCGAACAAATATTTTGTTGATTGTTGAATTTACTGAATTTAATTATCAGTGCAACATTTGAAATAGCAAAAGCAATTTTTGGTTTTGGTATTGAAATTTGAATATTAAATAATACACGAGGTGTACAATCGATTTCTATATCAGTTGTATTCAAAACTGAAATCGTTTGAATTTCAAAATAAATTTTTAAATCATTAAGGGGACAAGCCTGAGTTGAAGTTAGAAAAAAAAAAACTATTCAATATTAAGAATTAGTACTTTTTTCATAACAATTGAAAACATTTCTTAATTTTTTAAACAAATAATATTATTATAAGCTTTTATCTAAAATTTGTTCGTCAATTTATTTGTAATATATAACTATATTTTAATTAATTATGAGACTCCATATTCTGATTTTTTTCCATAAGAGACTTACTGCAAGATATCTCAGGAACCATTTCATCGAATAGGATGAAATTTTAACAGTAACTTTTAAATATGATTTTAATCTACTTGAACGTAACAGAATTCCAATAAAAGTTCTAATTTATAAAATGTCTAAAAATACGGTTTGAGTTTCTACTATATACTATGTATCAAATCTATTTAACATATATAAACAGGGCGTAGCACCATTAATTGTAACTAAATAACTCTTTTGTACATACTTTAAAAGCTTCTAACAATAAAAAAATAATAATAATCCATCAATCCAATAATAATAATTTTTTGAATAGCACTTAACAAAAACGATGCAAAATCAACATAGAAATCCTTTAAATTTTTAATTAAACTTTGCATATACTTATAACGCGAACACAATTTAAAATGTTTAGAATTCAATGTATAAATCATCATTTAAAATTCATAATCCAATGTAAAACAATATCACCACAAAAAATCTCCCCCATCGAATAATAATAATCTTCTTTTTAAAAAACCCACAAGTTAAAAATAAAAATGATCGTGTGGCAAAAAAAATTAAAAAAATAAACGCCGGTGTATATGTAAGTATATAGAGATTGAAGTAGTAACAGCTTGTTAGGGCGATACGCAGCCTGTCGTTAGGCAACCGGTGCGACTTGGAGGCGTTACGGGAAGAGTCCCGGCAGGGATCGACGGTGAAACCCCCGCCGATCGATACTCGCGTTTCTCTACCCTACTCCCACACGTACACACGTATATATATATATATATATATATATATAAACGTATCTTTTTACTGATGTATTATACCCTACACGCCTCCGTGCACTCGGCGATTTATACTTATAAATGTGTGTGTGTGTGTGTGGATAAGAACGGATTTCGAAAATCCAAGTGTACTGTGTATCGTTTCGAGAGATTACCTTAAAATCGCGTCGCGTTTACCGAATTTAACCGGGTGTATTATATACATGACGCGTTACGGTATATAAATAACAATTGGTGTGTACACTTTATTTTTGTACACGAAACGATTTTTTTCAATGCGATAGAAGCATAAGATATTCGGTCGTTGAGTAACCGCAATATTCAAAATTGGATCAATTATCACCTCTTGCTCTCTAAATTCCGAAAAGTGAATTTTATTACTCTTCAATAGAGTGACTATAGTACAACCACTCGTTTTAGATTCATTTTGTTAGCAAATAACTCGTAAAAGGGTCAATTTTGTGACTCATAAGCAAAGAGCGATTTAAATGACTCGAAGTAGAAGAGTGAAAGTTCTTTTTTTCATTACTTTCAAGAGTAAAATCTTCTAATAAATAACTTACGCACACTTGCATAAATTATTAATACATGACTTTGAAAAAATGGTTATAACATTCCATCTAAAATTACTTTACAGTATAGTAAACTTTTTGGAATCTATCGAGGTGACAGCTGATTCTCAATTATAGGTTAGGTTATAGGTAAATTTGAATCGACAGAAATTTGCTTATTTTAATTACAAACCGACTGACTTATTAGTTTATTGGTATTAATAACGGAATAATGCAATAAATTTTAATAAAGTTACGGCATTATTCGATCGGGGTGTAACAAATAAGAACGATTCGAAGTAAAATATAAAAACGTATTGATGGTGCAATTAGCAGTAAGGTTCCCGACTTTGACGCGAAAGGTCCCAGGTGATTTTTGTCACTCTTACGAAAAGTGATTTTTCACTCGAAACCGACTGCCGCACATTTGATTAGTTCAAAGAGTGAAATATCGCTCGATTCGAGTGAAATTTCACTCTTTAGAATTTAAAGAGTGTAGGTTAATTTATTTCAAACAGCTAATTTTTTTATTAGTCAAAAATCTATTTTCGCGCGTATATACTATGTACCAAATATTCTTTTCGTATTAAAAAAATGTTTTCAAATGTAAATGATAATTAAAAAAAAACAGTTATAGTTTATTCTCATTAATAGTTTAGAAATTTGAAAAACTAAAAAAAGAATTTAAATTGAATTAGTTAAAAACAAACAATTTTTAAAAAAAAAAAGAAATTTTGAAATTCTTACGATAAACCTGGCGTGTATTATCTACTTACAACGAAGTTACGAAAGAGGAAAATCAGCTTTCCGATACGATAATAACGTTCCATTTATTCTATAAGCCATTTAACCGTCTATCGGTACAGCAGTGAATCAGAATTACGCATCCTTAAAATTGAGCAATGATTATAAAAAAAAAATAAAGAAAGAAAAAAAAACAATTCGTTAGGTACTTAAAACGCTATCAAACCTCAAATTTATCCTTGATCCCGAGAGAGATTTATAGGAGGTATTAGTATCTACAACCAAAGATCCCCGCTTTTACCATATCCGGCGTTTGCGAACACTTAAAGCCTGGTTACACCGATTTTAAGGTGTATACCTCGAGTATTTCGGTTGATAAAATTTAACGTGTAAGAAAATCGATTTTACAGTTAAAAGGAGGATACGATTTCCCATTTTAGATAAAGAATAGTTTACTACAGGTAGATATTAACCCTGAATAAATGTGTTATAATTTTACACGCTGACCGATTGATTTTGTTTTTCTTATAGCAAACAACAAGTGTAATTGATTTCGAGTGCATAATAGAATTTTTTTGTATATACGGGATGTATCTAGAAAAGTCAATCCGAACCGAACACGTACCGCAAAAGTCATATCAGAAAGTTCAACGGAACTTCGATTCGAAACCACGTTGCAACGTTGATCGATTGTTAGTTTTTTTTATGATGCTTCGACGTTGTTTTAACTTTCTATACGAATACTTTCGGGTGTGCACGTTGCATTGCATTGCATAGTGTGGAAAGGTCAAAATGTATCGATTAAAACAAAAATTTGTCACTCGTTCGTATATAGTCGACAATACAAATTGCAAATCTATTTTTGCATTTTTACACGGAGAAATATTGTAGTAAGTTTTTTTAGTAATACCGGCAGTTACTAATTATGATAAATTTTACTATATTTCGTGGTGTCGCTTTTGTCACCTTTTAAACAAAGAAACCAAAAGTGTAAAGGTTGTCTGTATCGATTTACAATATATAGTCGTGAGTAAAAACTCGCGATTGCTCATTTTTAAAATTTTTATAAAATCTTTTAAGTTAAGTCAATGGTATAACTTAATTATGATTTTTATAAATTTATTAATTAATTTTTTGTATTTTTTTAACATGGTTTCAATAAAAAAAATTACGAAAAAGATGTTTTTGATTATTTTATAATTTTGTACGCGATTTCGTGAATAAAAGTGCAATTATCTTTTCCTTCAAAATTTTTTTTAGTAAAGACTAAATTTTGCCAAATATAGCGTACTATTAAAAAATATATAGAAAAATATTCTCAGACGTGGACACACTTATACATTTGAGTCCCATTACTCCCTTAAAAATTAAAACACACTCTAATTGTAACATTACAAAAAACTGAATTTTTTTTTTACATATGACTTCGACGTTTTATAAAAAACCAAAATTATGTTATGTAATGTACGTATAGCTTGAAATATCTGATACAAATGTTTGAAATGATTGATTATAATTATTGTAAACCGAGGTATACAAAACTTCGAAGTTTTGGTAATTTTGTTTAAAGGGTGACAGGAGTTATTACACGATACTATGTATTAATCTTTCTTATACATACACGTATTAAATATTGGATTTAATTGTTGTAAATAATATTTAATAAAATAATTTGATAAATAATTTCAAGTATGATCCAGCATTACAAACAAAAATATAGTGATTTTTATAAAAATATTTTTGTCCGCGTAGAAAATAGAGTTGTCAAATCTTTATTAGATTAGATTTGGCTACTTTTAAGAGTTTAAAGTTAAAAATAGCTATTTTATATAGCTATTTCTTAAAAATTGTTAGTTAATACTTTAAAATTTGTTTATATTTCTACTAGGTATGTACTAACTCGATAGGGAAATAAACCTAAATATAACATTTGTATTAAGTTGCGATTTACTTTACTAACTTATAGTACAGAAGTATAGTATTGATTTTAGAAGCATGTAAATTGACAGTTAAATGACAAATAAAATACCTTAATGATCGTATAATGAATGTATACTTTGATAAATGTATTGGTATTTTAACAAGTTGTTGACGATTATCAAGTACGTTTATGATATGTACTATTCGATTATTTTTACCCAATTGTTTAATCCTCAATTTTGACAAATCTTACCAAAAATTCGTAAATAATCCCTAAAGCTTATTCTGTTAGGTTAGGGGTATAAATAAATGAACCCGTATTTAAGAAGACGTCATAGCTAGTGTTTTCATCTACATTATGTACGTTTGAGAGTTTCTTAATTGTTGTAAATAATTAAAAAAAATTTCGACGCATTTTGACACCAACGATTTGAGTTTTATTATGTATTCGTTGAGTAATAATGAGAAATAGTGTAAACTATCGTAATTCTCGTGTAACATAATTGTGGCGACTTATCAACAGCAAGTAAATTAATTTTGGCTCACCAACATGCGTATTTATACTGGAAGCGGATGACTTGGCAAATTAATAATCACCATTTAATAAGACAGTTTAGATGTTTATTTTCACTGGCAAATACAACTATATAACATTAAACATTTATTATAAACTAAACTAACTAATTACATTGTTCGGATTAATATACATCAGTGTTTTTTGCATTGTTTTGTATATAGACTGAGTTGTGACAAAAGATCTGTCTCGGTATCAGCGCGGGTCGAAGGCTTGCCCAATTCTGGTTAATAGTTGACAAATTAAACGAACTCAAAGCTTCTACGATAATCTATGATAAAACGGAGCGGGAGAAAAACCCGCAAAAAGATTCGAAAAGTATCGAACTCACACGATAGACTCCATTTCGTAGCGTGCTTGTCATGCATGAATATTATAAATACGAAAGGATAGAAACCTTGTATTAAATATAGAAAATTATATCTCGGCTTTAACAATAATCTAAAAAACTTTATTAGAAAAGTACGGCAAATGAAATTGAAAATGCACACTGTTATACACAAATTTTCGAGTACAATTATTGTAAAAATAAAGTTTTTTCTTTCAAAATCCTGTGTAGGGCGATTTTGAAGATGTTTCTTCAGATTCTGCAACTTAATTGTAAACAAATCCATAAACTTTATTTTTTAATTTTAAAAACGAAGTCCGAATCTTTTTTAATTCAATTTTGCTGCTCCTGGATTTGGATAATCAAATTACCGCTAGGAATCGTGGTCCAAATGTCTGAGCTTTCGAAAACCGTGGTTATACAAATTATTTGTCTCCTCTATTATTTTTTCCATAATAGCGACATTTCTATAAAACAACACACGTAAAACTTTATGATTTTTTTTCTCAAAATATATCAAGTTTCTAAAGAAAACTTACTTACATTGAGTAAAAGTTGCATAATTTTTTTTTTAAATGTTCCGCGTCCTTTTTCAATTTTTAAGATCTAACCATATTTTTCGACAAATTGAAAAATGGCTCTAAACTACCGAAAAAAAGAAATCGCACGTGTTATCTAGATGACTCGAAGCACCGTTTATTCTACAAAATTCGTTCGTAGAACTACTACATTTCGAGGAAAAAAATTAGATTGTGATCTGCTTTATAATTGGACTGTGGTGTTAACTGTCCCCAAAACTTTTTAAAGAATCAATAGGAACGAGAAATAGTCAAATACATAGAAGTATAATATAGGTAAAAAACGCTAGTTTCACCTCCCACTTGCGTAGTATATAAGAAATGTAGATGTATTAAAAAAAAATATTACGTTTTCCAAAACTGTAATATTAAAAACCACATTGTTTTCGAAAGGGCTTAACAACGACCCTCGTTTCTAACCTATTCGCAAACAAAAAAAAATAATCACTTTTCTGTAGATCATCGCGATGAATCTACGAAATCCTTAAGGTACGCTTAAATATATCGAGAAAGGAGAACGGTCACCCGGAAACCCGGAAACGAATCCGATACACATCTGAGGAACGAGAATAAAAAGAAAAAAAAAGCATCGCTCCGGGGAATCCCTAGCGATTATCATCCACGTGACTGACCTCGATATACCAACGAGTGGCTAAATTTTCAGGGTCACAAAACCGCGTGGGAGGGGGGGGGTGGCTATATAACAGACTCGCGTGCAGGAAGTCAGAGGGCAAACCTTCCGCCCTCCACTTTTGATAAGTATCTCACCCAATTTCTTCGATCTTTCCTTATACTCCGAGACCACAAAGCTACTATCTCTCTCTCTCTAGTATGCCAGATTTGTGGTATGTGTATAATCAGGTTTACCTACAGATTCTTTTTTTTATTTTATTTTAGTATAGCCATTTCGAGGTATTACCGATTCCTTACAAATGAGGTTAATATACGAACGAACGCACAAGGTGGTCTTTAATCGAGCATTAACCGGGTACTAAAATCAATATTGACCATTCCTACTTTATCGATAAAGCGAGAATTGATGAAATCATAATAATCGTATATATTTGTATATGAGAAAGTATGAGTTTATTGCCTTGCTTCGTTGAATATGACTATCCGACAGTTTGTCGAATTTTCTTCTTCGAGAATAATCACTCCTTAATAAAAATGTAAACCTAACCTCGAAATGTTCCGAGGCTTAACATTTTAAATTATCGAAAAATGAGTTGTTAATCGACAGAACATTGTATAGCCTGATGAGAATATATCGACAAATACTCCATTCCTTCAAAACAATATTATTTTTTCTTTCAACGCAACGTTTACTTTAACATACGCGTAGATAATTTTTAAATAAAAATTATCGAGACAGGACGTACCAGCTATTCGAAAATCCGACATAATATTTTAAAGAAAATCGTTGCAATTTTTACTATCCGTTATCACGGTAATTTTTGCGTTATCGTGATCAAACTTCCCAGGTTATCACCGTGCTGTCATTGCTATATATTTATCAGAGAGAGAAATACTCTCCATATGTACCGTTGTGTGATGGCTCGGTCGGTAAAGTGGTGTGGACTCGTACCTGGATGTATCTCAGATTCGATTCCCGGCCTCGTCCGAATTATAGAACCACCACTGAAGAACATATTTTCAACACGTGTTTTCTTAACAAAAGCATCGTCAAGCATGACCTTCTGTTGCTGATTAGCACCAACTTGGGACCATTAAAAAAGTAACGTTCAACTAATAATAATAAAAATAAGTTTATCATTAATCAATTATTGCAACAAAATAAAACTGAATTTTCGACCTTCTCAACTTCTTAACTGGTTAATCAAACTATCCCCCTTTAAAACAGATGTGAAGCCTCTTAAAACGTGATGTGATTGGTCAGTTGGAAGTGATGTGATTAGCGAATGATGACGCAAGAAATACGCGAAAAATGTGTGGTATCGCATGTATTTATAGAAACGAGACGAAACAAAAGTTCCCTTCTTGCTATATGATATCTTGATTTTTATATTTTAAAATTTAAATGATTAGAAACTTGGTAAGATAGAAAAGCCATGTAGGTGCGCCAGTTGATTCCTAGTATATACAAAAAAATTTTTGCGTAAGATGGCAATGGATCATAATCATGTACATATTATTTGAATAAATTTTGCAATTCTTAACGGATTTGGACGAAACTTGGAATACAACTGTTGTTAAGATCGCTGAATCTAAATTTGGCATTAAATAGCAAAAAATATTTCATGAATTTATTTACGGCTACTAGTTTTGGCACGAAAAGTCTTAAAAGTCTCACGAGTTAAAGAAGCTTCGGCGTCACTTTAACTCAGATAAGAAAATATGTCAGTGACTATGTACTTACATTCACGAAACAAAAAATGAATCACACTTATGTTTGCAGTATTAATATTCTAAACCGCGATGGAGTAGAATTTTAATTTTTGTTTATCTATTTATATATATATTACAATACTAAATGACAATAAGTATACATTCACACTGTCAATTGATTTTCAAAGTGATTAATCCGTTTATAAACGATGTCTGAAATTACTTAATGAAAATGTCATAAATTATATACACATCGAAAATTTAACCACCGGAATTAATGAATCCATCAAGCAATAATTGAAATTTCGAAGGAAACGAGGAAACAGATTAATATATAATTTTCATCACAATTCGATCATTGAAACCGATTAGAAAATATAATTTAGCATTTCAGTCGATTACGTCGGTTAGGTAATAAATCTTATTTCTCTCTCTCTCTCTCTCTCTCTCTCTCTCTCTTTCCGCTCCTTTGATAAATATATGCGAACATGTACCGTGTAAATATCCGACGATGGAAGGTGTTTTTTTTTTCTTTTTTCTATGGTTAATAGAATTCAGACGGTGCGATGGTTATTTACTTATCGATCGACCCGATTTATGGGTGGATAAGAAAATTAAGGAAATTAGGACAATAATTTTTCGTGTAATGGCGTTTCAGATGCTAAAGATTATCAAGCTGGAGTATTACGTCTCATTTATGAGATATATAATAATTACACTGTAAATACAAAAAAAATCAAAATGTAATTGCGTTATCTCGCGTAATTATTGAGCTGAGGTAACACGGCGACACCGATAGAGATTATGAACGTTAATTTTTTAATTATTTTAGATCCTGCGATGGATTAAAAGTTTAGACTCGTACAAGTAAAATAAAATGTAACAATTGCGAAATTTTTATTTTTACTATTGGTTATATGTACAAAAAGAAGGGGTCCATTATGATATTTCGAGTTTATATACATACTTCGGAGAGAGTATGATGTAGTTTTAATTTTTCTTTTCTGAAACCAATCAGTATTTTCTTTGAATGTTGGACAAAAAGATTATTTTAGATCGATTATACAAAAAATTAAGAAATTGATCTGATTTAATTTAATTTATTAAAACCTGTGAGTCTCCGGGAAAACGAGATATCAAAAATATGAATATTTCATATGTTTGGACCTAAATATAGTGCAAAAAAGTTATTTCTTGCATAATAATTCCGAACGACTATATGTATCAATAAACTATCCCTAGTGGAAATACATCATTTAAAGGTTAATTAAAACTAATTTTGTTATTAATTCTACTAACAAGGGGAGTACTTGACCTCCTGGAAACGGATCCTTATCCTTATTTTCGTATGTCTTTTGTAATATAAAAATATGAAGAAAGCCAAGTTATTGCTTGCCAATGGCCACTTTCACGAAAGTTATTCAACATATAATAATAACTTCAATAAAAATTACTTGCTTATAACTCGAAAACAAATAGAGATATGCACTCAACCCCTGAAATTAAAAGAAAGTCGAGTCCAAGTGGATATAGTTTTAAAAAAAAGAAGCTCAAATTGCTTTATTTAAAGCAAAGTTACGAAGAAATTAATAAATTGAAGAATTTTAGGCTAAAAAAGTACATTTTTTATATTAAATTTTGGTTAAAATTTCTTTAATTTCTTATTTTTTTCATAACTTTGCTCCATATTGAGCGATTTAAGCTTCTTTTTTTTAAACCATATCTACTTAAACTTAACTTTCTTTTGGTTTATGGTATGAGTATTTATCATTATTAATTTTTGAGTTATAAGCGATCAACGTGGATTTAATTTTCATTAAAATTAATGTTAGATGTCGAATAACTTTCGTGAAAGTGGCCATTGGCAAGTAGTAACTTGGATTTCTTCATATTTCTACATTACAAAAGATATCCCAAAGTTAGGATAAGATCCGTTTCCCAGACGTCATGTACTCCCCTTGTAAGTAGTCAGATTGTTACTAGGGATATTTCGATAAAAATTGAAATTTTGGAGTTGGGTAAAAACCACTTTTTAGACATTATACCTATTTTTAAATTAAAGAAACGTTACAAAAATGATTTTTGACATTCGGAAGATTAATTTAATTACATTTTTATACGCTATACGTTAGGGGGATACCAAAGTCAAGTTTTATTCTCCCTAGTTGTTAATAGCCAAAAATTAGCTGATTACAATAGTAAATGTTTTGCTTCTTTTTACCTACATTATTTTTCTAAACTCGAATAAAAATTGTTAATATTAATTATAAACAGACAGAAATATTAAAAAATAATAATAATATTTATTGCTAATTAAACCTTCAGTTTTGTTATTATGATGATTATTGTTACTAAAAGAAGTTTTAAAAAAATTTCTTTGTTTTCGAAACAAACCTAATTAATAAAACATTTAAATATTGATAAAATTTATTTATATTGTTACGGGCGTCTCCGCACGACTTAGGTGTATAAAAAGGATAGAGTGAGCGATAAGACGTCTCGACTAATGTAAGCGTTGTATTGCAGCCGCGGACGTTAGCTCGATGGTTAGAGTACGAGATTCGTAATCCAAGGTCCGTGTCTTCGAATCCCGTCTTTCGCCTTTTTTCGCTCCAAGCCGTTTTAATCCGTAACAATATGTATATACAAACTTTCTATATTGGCTAGAGTGAAAAATGTCATTCAAAGCTACCGCCAAGTGAGCGCCATATACATGTTCTAAGTAAAAAAAATTCACTGGAATACAGTAATTTTTCACTTTTTAAATAAAAATTAAGGTTATGTTTGATTCCCTAAAAATTGTCTCTAAATAATGAAAATTTTCACACAAAAAAATTTCGAGAATAAGATGATTGTAATGATTAAATTGTTGATTTCGTCGTTATCAAGTCACTCAGTTTATCTTCTGAATGACTAATTTTTAATTTAAAAAAATTTAAAGAACTCAACCGAAAATTATCCAATTTGTTAGTTTAAAATCAAGATGGTTTTATCCAAATCTAAGTAAATTCGTTATCTAAAAATTACTTGATTTCGATAAAATTAGGTAATAATTGCACTTTAAAAATGTATTATGATTTATAGCACGAACTTTGGAACGTTCGCTATAGATAAATCTTATATATAATGTTCCCAATGCAACGGTCGTTTATGAATCATCAAATAAATTGTATATTTACTAAGTATTTTTAGCCCTTTATTAACAATATACGGAGTCAAATATTAATCATTCAGGGTATTATATGTTTATATATATATATATATATATATACATTGTTCCGAAAATTATATTAATTAAAAACACAATCAAAATTGCGTAAATATTATCAGAAATAAATGAAAGGTTTTGGTTAATAATGCAAGAAAATTCGACTAAAACCGAAAAGAAGACTTATACGAATACTTGGAGTAATTTAAAACTTCAATAATTGATTTTTCTAACTATTTATAATAATGTACTCACCGAGGACGAACCATCCAACGAGGAAGCACCAAAGGGCGAAGGAAGCGAGATTCTTGGGTGAAACGTGGGACCTCGATCCGTGGACGGTAAGGACCTCGGGTCTTCTCGAACGTATCTGGGAGTATAGTGTCCAGAACATGCGTATCCCGCCGAGGCTGCCACCGACAACCATGTAAACTGGTATACGCGACTCTCGCGGACAGTCCCTGATGAATTGTACACCTGCCAACGACATTATATCCCTATATACACACACACCTTCGGATAACCACATTATTACGAATATCCATATTATATATACGTTTACGACTTGCGATTAATCAACGTGTTAATTTAATTACTTATATATCGATTTTCTTGTCGCTTCAACGCGTTACCCTCGTCTTTTCTATTACAACTTCGGGAATTCTCTCATACCGTCCATCAGTTCGTCTTTGGGTTCGACTATTTTTTGTATCTTTAATTGGCAGTGTCTTTGGTACACGTTGCTAAGCGCTTATACCTGTTTTTCACGATTTCCTATTAACGGGATGTCAAATTTCGAGTGAGTTTTTGCAATAGTTAATATTTTATATTATGATTTAAGGGAAATTATGAGAACGTTGTTCTTCATTATGATAGGTAGAATCTATCATTCGCAAAATATCATCCCAAGTGAAAATAATTTATAAATTTTTTATAAAAATTTTATAAAATACATTTTATATAGTTTTTATAAAAAATTGGCCATATAAAAATAGTATAAAAAATACATTTTATAAAAATTTTATAAAAAATATATAGAAGGACTGTTTAAAAACTAAATTAAACGTTTCAAATGAGCTGCACCATCCTGCAGTAACGGATAAAAAAATTTAGATGGCACGACCAAGAGGTTATGGATACCAAAAAAATTAGTATTTCAGCGAGACGAAGAATTACTGCGTGCCACCGGCGATATTGATAAAAATGTCAACAGTTCCTCCATCACTGCGATTTGGTAGATAGTTTTGAAAACAATTTCGCTTTTTTCAAAGTTGTTGCGTCCTGCGGACTCTTTAACGACGACTTGGACATCGTGAAGGTTAGACGGGGGTCTGACCAAATGTTTTGTTCTGTGGTTGTCAAGTCAATATTCAATTTTTTTTGGTTGCTAATGAAAAAATTGAATATTGACTTGACAACCACAGAACAAAACATTTGGTCAGACCCCGTCTAACCTTCACGATGTCGACGTTAAGAGTCCGCCGGATGCAACAACTTTTAAAAAAGCAAAAAGGCGTTCAAAACTTTCAGCCAAATCGAAGGAGGAACTGTGGACTTTTTTATCAATATCGCCGGTGGCAGCAGTAATTCTTCGTCGCGCTGAAATACTAATTTTTTTGGTGTCCATAACCTCTCGGTTGTGCCATCTTAATGTTTTTATCTGTTACTGCAGGATGGTGCAGTTCATTTGAAACGTTTAATTTAGTTTTTAAACAGTCCTTCTATATATTTTTTATAACAATTTTATAAAATGTATTTTTCATACTATTTTTATATGACCAATTTTTTATAAAAACTATATAAAATGTATTTTATAAAATTTTTACAAAAAATTTATAAATTATTTTCACTTTTGGGATCAGATCAACTGTTTTTCTAATTCATCAATACCAGTACAGAGCAACTGAAATTTATTGAACCACGAACCACTTTCAATTCTTATACACTCTTTATATTAATAAATTAATTGTTAAATTACAAATATATTAAATTTTATATACAAATAATCAGTAATTTGACATCCCCTTAAATGAAACACCTAATTTTATAACAATCTAACATTTCCAAGACAATTTGCCAAAAGCAATAAAATAATTACTTTGCAATAATCACGCAGAGTTAATTTAACGTCAGAAACACGCAAGTCAATATCTATCTACATAAAATTATTAAAATCACAATTATCTAATAAATATATAAATCAACAAAATCAATAATATTTAATTATTATTTTTATTCTTATTATCGTATTTGATTATTTACAGAGCGATGTATCAGCACCTCAAATTGAGCACACATTAATGTAATTTTAGGATGATTAAATTGTAAGTACATTAAATCAATTTAATAATTATAACCCTTTAATCATTATCCGAAAATATAAATTGAATATGACTATTTCAGTATTACAGACCATTAATTATAAAAAATATAATAATAATTATTGGAATGTGAAAATAATAAATAATTAATTTATCTATTTTATTTTCGTAGTTAATAATCTGTAAGCCCGAAATAATAATGTGACTATTTAAAGTACATTAAAAGTGTTAATAATTTGTTATCTATTAAATGTTATTGTTATAAATATTTGGTAGTCAATAATATATGATGTACATTTGATACCACACTCTTATGGACCCTCCAAGAAAATTGGTTGACCTTTTAAAATATTAAAAATTATTTAATTCTAGCATAACTTACGACGAATTCAATTTTACCTAATTTGTTTTATCTCAGAATGATTATAAATTATCGAAGCAAAATATTAATAACATTAAAGTGCTTTAAAAATTATAAAAAATATATTTTTATTTAATACAAACTGTTTAAATCCTTATAATATTCAATAAACCTAAGGAAAAAGAATACATCAAAATAATAGACGAAAAACAACCAATTTACTTATGACAATTAATAAAAACAAATTTACGCAAATCCAGGAGTTAGTTGCCCTCTGTTATGTAATTATCTATCATTTTAAGTTACTATACATAAGAAAATTGTATTTTTCAAGGTTTTCACGGCAACATATTGTTATAGTATCTTGAAACTTTGTAAACTGATAGATAATTACATGACGGAGGGCAACTAACACCTGAATTTACGTACATATGCTTTTAGTAATTTTTGTAAATATAAATTACTTGTTTTTTTGTCTGCTATTTTGTGGCACGGAATTTTTAATTGAGTATGACCTATAAATGATATTATTATTTTTCGACAACATTTTACTAAACTTTATAAGTAAATAAGGATATATATATATACACGTAAATATAAACAAGATTTTTAGCTAAAAGTCGAATTTTGAGCTAATTTGTAATATCAACAAATTAGCTGACTTCACTGAAATGTCCTAATGATGGCCTAAAAATCGTATAGTAAAAGAAAATCTAGATAAAGATATGTGCTACAGTTTCGCCACAAATAATCCAAAAATTCATTTAGATTAATTTCTTTAACACGACTTTAAACCTTTCAAAAATTTGATTAAAAACGAAAATTCTAAAATCATATAAGTTACAAGCTATTACATTTTTATTCTTCAAGTAAATTCAATTTTATTATTATTAACCATCTAAATTTATATTATTCTAATCAGTATACCCAATCACAACTCTCACCACTCGAGATCCAAAACCGCCTTATTTACAACCAGTAATTTAAAATCCATCAAAAATCAGTTAGACACGTGTTCCATTATCAAATTTTCCAAAATGTAAATACGTGTATATATACGTATACAGTGTACATTCCAAAATTGATTTCGCAAGTCAATTCGGGTTGGCAATATACCGACCAACTGTAGATTGATTCTATATATCAAAGTAAAGTTTAACATCTGTTTGCTATATACCCAGATAACCCAAACGGAAACCGCTCGATTCTATTCTCTTTAATAACATTCATCAACCCTAAATTTTTGCAGATATTTAGTTAAAATTAAATATTAAATTATTCTTCCTACTTTCGTTATTATAATTATTGGTAGTGTTATTGTTATTATTATCAATACAACTATAGATGTAGATATATTTTAAAAGGCAAAATTTATTGCTATTTTTGCAGTTTTTATTGTTCCTGTTAATGTGTTATTATTATTATTTATTATTATTTATTACTATTTATTATTATTATTAGCATTATTGATAGAGATATTTTAAAATTTTGTTGTTGCAGTCATTGAAATAGCAACATTTAGTAAGAAATAATCAATATGAAATAAAACTTTGCAAACTATGAAGTAAAAACAAAATTTGCACCCTTTATAATAACAATCAGTGAGAGTAATAAAAAATTTGATCAGATTTAAAAAAAAAGGTGAGGGGGAAATAGTATCGTTTCATCAAATTTGTTTCTCCTTCATTTTGAGGGCAAAGTTCACCGTCTAGTTTTCAGGTTTGTATTATTGACTTTCCAGGGCACACGGCGTGAACGCTTTCGAGAGATGAATATTTCATTTACTCGGCATGGGTAGAGAAAAAACGAGAGAGAGAGAGAAAGAATCCCGAGTCCTCGTCAAGCTCCTTTTACGCGAATATATATATTGTAACGGACGACAAATTTTTATTACTTTAAAATGAAACTGGGGAAGGTGTGTAAGTGCCCTCTTTTTGGTCCCTCTGTCTCTCTATATCTCTCTCTCTCTCTATCTCTCAGTTGAGCTTTATGAAAAGCTTTTGTAAATATAAACTTTTCTACTCGTATAGTTTAGATTTGGTAAGAGATTTCTCTTTAACCGTTTTCATCCCTTTTTCCTGTACTCTTGTTTCCCTCGTTTACTTTCGTTTTCTTCTTCCTGTGTACCATTAAACATTAAACGCTCGAGCGATTACCTTTTAAATTAAGATTATGAATATCTTTTTCACTCGCGTATACTCGATTCGAAAGGGTATTATGTACATATAGACGAATAAATACTTTTTCGGTGGTTCGTTCGAATTTTACTATAAGATTTTGTACTTATACTTATATGTATATCGTTTCAAAAGAGGGTTTTAATAATTTAAATGCGAATACAATTTTCTTTTTCTTTTTCTTATTATTTTAACGTTGCTTTTTTTACGCTCCGAAGTCGGTGCGAATCAACGTTGGACGAATACAGTTTTTGAACAATAATTGCAGATCGTTTATTGAGAGGACGAAGATTATTTATTAAAAAATTGAATTAAAATATTTTGTTAATTTTTAACATATCTAAATTGTATTATTATTATTAATTTTTAATCAATCATTATTTTATTTAGTTGTTTTCACAGGAACCAATTTAGCGGATAAGCCTAAATAGGTGGCATACCTGGTGGGTTACTGACCGAATAAAAAAAAATAATTATTGCATTTAGTTAAAAAAATATGCAATTTTATGCAAAACTCCAGTATACAGAACCGCATTAATTAATGAAATAATAAGTTACTAGCCAAAAACGCTCGCTTTGCTCGCGATTTCCGAAATTTGTTTACGTAAGTTTTTAATATTATACAATTATTACGATAAATAATTATATACCTATTTATTTATTTATTATTTAAAATAAATTATACAAAAATTATGACAAACATAATATATTATGATAAATTATGCTCTAGAAAAAAAATATAATAAATTAAATTGCTTCTAATTTATATAATTTTCATTATTGATATTATTAAAAGGATGTTTTATGAATTGTTACAAACAGTGCAAAATAAATGAAATAATGCACATATCCTTGTTTACGAAAGCGCTTTACCTAAAGTAGAATATATAAAAACAGTAAAATAAAATTATATATTACTGTATATTACTGCCAAATTACCCACAAAAAAATGTTTATAAAGGATGTCTACATAATCCGCAATTACCCAACTTAATAACATATCTTTTATAAAAATACTTTTGCTGCCCAAACACCCTATGATAAATAATTGTATATTACTGCCGATTTACCTGTAGAAAAAAATGTCTAAATTTCATGTTTAGAAATCTCAGGATAACTAAAACTCGATTTGTCATTACACACCTTTTTTTTATTAATGAGCGTAATGTCTACGAAATTAATTTTTTTATCTTGTTCAATTTCATATGTAAATTTTAAATTTTGGTGGGAAGAATTGAATGTGTCAACAATTAATTTAATATGTTTTTCTTTTACGCATGAAATTGTTTCATCTACATATCTGTAGTAAAAAGGAGAGGTATGCAATTAAATTCTTGTTTAAACAATATTTCTCTAAATCATCCATAAAAATGTTGCCGAAAATAATGGTGAAATTGATGAACCCATTTGGTGTGCCTTTTATTTGTTTATAAATTTTATCATTAAACGAAAAGAACGTATTCTCAAACAGGAAATTAGTATATTTTTGTATTTAATTATAAATGAATAAGAATTCCGTAAAAAAAAAACACAAGAAAATACATATAAGATTTTAAAAACCTTAAATGTTTTATAAAAAAAACTTATTTTAACTGAGACTTCATTGCTAAAGATCTTTCATGCAAATCGAAGTTGGCTTCTCTACCATTTCATCAGTTTGTTGTCGCGAGTTACACAAAAAACTATGGCGATATGTGTCTTACGTAATAGTTAAATATCTGATGGTTCTTCGAGTTTGCAAGCTTTAAATATGCCGAGGATGTATTTTTTCTGTTTATTTGATACTACAATATAAATTTTCTTATCGGAGGATACGTCATTGCGGTTGCAGTGTGTGAAACCTGATAGACAATGTCACAGACAAAGCCGACCATACCTGAACGAATGGTCTAACATAGAATACATTAGATAAGTTCTTCTCTTTAAATGTATATCAAATTAATAGAGTAAAAATTTGTTTATTTTTCTTTTCAGGTTAAGTCGACATTTTTCCCGTGTAGATTGCACTACGTTTTGAGGATATCTTTCTGTTGATATCTTGATTTTGTGGATGCATACTAATACTAGACTTTTAGTTCTCATATTTATGAAAAAATTTATAAAGTCTGGTCTTCATAATTACAAAGTATGGTAGATAGTCTCGCTGATTTTTCCCAAACTTTCAAAAATATTTATCAAGTCTAATAAAACGTACGGAAGAAAATCTAGTACATTTTTCCCAAATTTCCAAAAATAATTATAGACTGGTAAAATGTGCCGGAGAAAGTCTGGTTGATTTTTCCAGACTTTAAAAAATAATTCTACAGTCTAGCAGAATGTGCAAGAGAAAATATGGCTTATTTCTCCCAGACTTTTCTTTACATAAAAAAGTAATTGGATGTTGTGAAGTGAAGTGAAACGGCTATGTGATTGGTTTACGTTTTGCGCATGCGACTAAAATATTGTAGGTTAGATTTGGCAGCGCGGGAAAACGAAATGTTTGAATGTTCTTGACAAAATCGGAGTACAATAAATTATGAATAAATATTATATTAATAATTGATGTTTTAAGTAACTAAGACAGCGTAATATTTCAAAAATGACTTAAAAACGCAAGAGCGCGCGGAGCGCACATGGTTAATTCTAGTAACATATGATATATAAAATCTAGCAAAAAGTATGGGACCACCAAGACTAGCCAGACTTTAGCAAACCAGGCTTTTGCAAGACTTTACCCATTGTTTTTTTACAAGAGTGTGCAATAGAAAAGTCAAATATTTCCTCTTTGAGTAAATTTCCTTTTTTACAAGTCTATAGTTTACAAGAACTAGTTAAAGAATTTATTCTTTGAATTTTTTTAAGTCATTTAAAACAACTACATTAAAACCTTTATTATTATCTAAGATAGAGCTACAAGTTCAGTTTCAATTGAACAAATTAGCAACAAATTCTGATGTAGGTTTTATCGTGGGTTTTTAAAATGGATATATTCTAGCTTTATACACGTCGAATTTCCGTGTTTTTTTTCGGTGCAGAAATTTTTTTAGGTGTCCTTGTTTTATTGGTATGAAACTGTGTAAAATGTCTTATTATTTGATTATCTAGTGCACTTCTGTATACTTGAGTTTTGCATGAAATTGCATACTTTTTTAAATAAATGCAATAATTATCTTTTTTTGCTCGGTCCGTAACCCATGGGCTATGCCACCCTCTTAAATTATAATAGTAACAATATATTTAAGTAGAACGTAATTAGAAGAAATACTTATAAATTCATTATTTAATAAATTATTAATTTATTTTTTTACATTTTTTGACATTTTAAAATAAAATTTTTTTTAATGCAATATTTTTAAATTTTCTTTAATATCACGTTTAACCGAATGACTTGCACATCATTTTTCACTATTAACGCTCAAAGTGTCAAACTCGAAAAACGAGAAGCGAAACACATCTTAATAATGTTTATGATTCAAATTGAGAACAAATTTACATTAGATAACAAATTTCATTAAGAATAACCGGTTAAAAATTATTCGATCCATATTTGATATTCAAGTAAGTATTACCTATTGGTATAATTTTTTTTCGTTAAACAATTCATTTTAGCTTATTCGATGAAGTAATGAGTGGATAATGTCGAAACAACCATTGTACGGAGTATTACGATAAATGATAAAAAAAGGTTATACGTTATAATAAAATTATTTAAACAAATATTAAATATAAATAAATAAAATCATTATCATAACGTGATAAACTTTTAATTATTAGTAATAAATTGCTTCTCTAAAATCTATATTTGAAATCCTAAAGTGTACAAAGTGATGGTAGAATGTGTATAATATGTAATATGTGTGTAAATACTTAGCAAGTGTAAAATATAAAAATTGTATACTTTTCGAAGGTGTAATATTTGTATTTTACTTCTTAGAAAAGCGTGTAAAGTTGTCGATTTACTCATTTTACCGTCAATTTTTACACTTTACGGTTTATAACGTGTATATATATATGAGATGCTTATAAAGTAGATGGTAGGAGTTTGAAACTCCTATCTCGATAAAGAAGGGTGTCGCGTTTTGTTTGTCATGATTCTGATTCAAACCATTGCTCAATGTCGAAGATTAGAGGTATAGCATCATGAAGGTGGATTTATTCGTATTTTTATATTAGAAAGCATAACCTGGAGAGGATTGTTAAGATCTGTCACTCCAAGGTGAGACTGCACTCTCCTAGTTAGAGTACAAAATAGTATTTATTAATTTGATAAATAATATTAATAGTAATTATAATTCGACGAGTTAAATTGCGTTTTGTATTCCTATTTTTCGTGCATAAAATGAGACATTTTTACAAAAAAAACCACGTTTTTTATAAAATTTCATAATTTAGGCATAATAAATCTAAAATTATTACTTTATTTTGTATGTCGCTTATCAAAATTTAAATATTTTGTAATAAAATGTTACTTTTTTTAAAAGGTATACAACGACTTTATGTAAACTCAAGTGAGTATCATTCTTGTTTCTCACGGGCGATAAAACGCTCACTCGTTTGAAAATGAACACTTTACACTAGTATCGAAAAGTAAAATTAACAAACACATCCGTTTGAAAATATATGAATTCAGTATACCTATTGGAATGATTTCTTTTTCTATTCCGTTTCCACGTTATCCAAAGGTATTAATCGTTTGACAGCAAATTCGATTAGTGATAAAAAACGACAATAATAATAAAAATCTTAAAAAAACGAGTTTAAACCAATAATTATACGTGATGGTAACGTTTCTTACCGAACATTTACCCACGTTGTTGCAACAAAATAAATCCGATTAATCTCTGAAATAACATTAACTCGGCTTACTTTGCTCAAGGCCGGTATGTATATACATACGTATAATAAAGGGAAATCGCGTAATTTCGTAACATCACGTTTCACCCGGTACACAAAACCCAGATAGACAGCGAGATAGATAGTTAGAGGTGCATATAGGAGACACCACGAATTAGTTTATATACGATCACGCTTAAAATTCTATTCAATCAGGAAAATTTTACAAGCGTATTAAAATAATTTCCTCAAGTTTATACTCTACACTTCCTTTAAAAACCGCAATCGCACCTTATACATATATACATATATTCCTCGCGCGGAAATTAATCTTAGACATTTTAGATGATTATTCTCTACCTCTAATTGTAATATGAAATGTACGTTTATTAAGGCACTTTTTTCCTTGTTTTCGTTGGCAGTCGCACTTTGACTTCAGAACCTCGTATAACTTGGATTTTCTAAGGCGAACTCCGAGTTTGAACGGATTCAATTAGTTTTAACGTAGAAATCTCAAGTTTGTGTATACGAACCTTTTAACCCGAATATCCGAGGTCGGAAACGCGATAATTCGAAGTTTAATAAATTTATATACAACTTGTTTTCCGACTTCAAATTATTATTTTAATAACTGTACCGCACGCGTGTATATGTATATATATATATATATGCACGTTAAATTAATTCGTCGCGTCGCTCTAATAAAATAATAATTTTATTCGCGCTAACTAACTAAATGTATACGTATATACATATATATCCTACTCCCCGTATATAGACCATGCTTACGCCGTCTTTTATTTTAAAATTCATAAAATTTACATTTAAATTTAAATTTACATCTATAGTTGCACAGACGCGCGCGCACGCAATTCGGAAAAGAAAACAGAAAATTTGACGCAGCGAAATTCTTCGAGTTCTCGATGTATATATGGGTATGTGCGTGTAATTAAAATAATTACAAAAATATGACGTTCGCGCCCGAAAATATACGCGGCAAGTTAACGGCACACGAATGCGATTCAGCTCGTTGCGCGCCAAGAGGAACGAAAAAAAAGATGAGAGAGAGAACAAATTTATATCGGACGAACTCGGTGAATAAATTAACGTTGCAGCTGCGGTTCGACGCGAAAATATTTACAAGATTCTCGGAGAGAGGAGAGAAAGAATTTATTTCAATTGTTTAGCGAGAAAAACGACTCGGCTTCTTTCCGCGCGTACACGTGCATACATGCATACATGTGTAGCGATAACAATGGATCTTTTTTGGTTTTAAATAAATTAAATTAAAATGTTTTGGTTCTTTTTTTTTCTTTTAGGGACTATATTGGCTCGTTGTAAATGGCCAAGTGGAGTCAGAGCATTTGTATAAATATTGTACAGATATGATTTTATAATTTTACACCAAATAGATTATTTATTAAGCAGAATTCTTCTTAATTAAACGTTGTAAAATGAAAATTTTATTATTTTGATATAATTAGATATTTTATAATTAATCGGTTAAATGACACGGCACTTTTCACTTTAGGACTCAAAATGGTAAAGTATATACCGAGTTGCATAAAAATCCGTTGGAGAAACATTTACGTTGTTCAATTGAGTGATATCTAAATATTTGCAGTCATTTTGAGTCGGCCATTTTAAATCCACCATAATGGATTCTGCGATTCCCTATTGCCAGATTCAAATTTAGAGATCCAGAAAACTAAAGTATACTAACAGACTGACGCTCCGGACTCCCCTTAACCGGTTAAGTAGTAGTACTGTATCATGTATGATAAAACAAAAAGGGTGCATTCGGTCTTTGTATAATATGTACTCAAATTATAATTTTATAATTTCTTTGTATTTCAATCGATTTTAATGAAACTTACAAGGAGAGCATCTCAAGTTTGGGAAACGGATCGTGCCTAGCTTGTAGGATATGTTTCCTAATATAAAAATATGTAGAAAGCCAGAGCCGCAGACCCTAACAATCGTTTTTTCAAAAATAATACGCTATTAAAGCAAAATTTACAAAAATTAGAGACTTTACTTCAAATGCTTCTAACTTCTAACCTATCAAATATTGACATTCAAACCAAAGTTTAATGAAAGATGAGCTAAGATAAAATAGATATAATTTAAAAAAACGACGCTTAAATCTGTGGAAATGGAGCAAAGTTATAGCCGTATTAAGAATTTAAAAAAATTTAGCTTAAAAAATCAATAAAATTTGTACTGCCCTATAAACGATTGTGAGGGTCTGCGGCTCTGGCTTTCTACATATTTTTATATTAGGAAACATACCCTACAAGCTGGGCACGATCTGTTTCTCAAACTTGAGATGCTCTCTTTGTAAGTTTCATTAAAATCGATTGAAATACAAAGAAATTATAAAATTATAATTTGAGTACATATTATACAAAGACCGATTGCACACTTTTTATTTGATCATACATGATACAGTACTACTTAACCGGTTAAGGGAAGTCCGAAGCGTTAGCTTCACAAATCCACCATCCGAAAATTTTCAGACAGTAATGGCGCTTCCGTCAGGTAGGCTGAGTTCATATTCAACAATATAATTAAACAAAATTAAGTTTTTACCACAAGAAATCAAAAAATGGGTATGGTCTAATAATTAATTACGTATCACTTTGCTGCTCGAAAAGTCAGCATTTTTGACGAAAAGTGATAACTACGAAGTCACTTCGGAGTGTGTTCCCAGAATTGATTGGAAGGCACTTGGTAGTTCATATACGAAAATACTGACTTTTCGAGCGGCAAAGTGATACGTAATTAATTATTAGACCATACCCATTTTTCGATTTCTTGTGGTAAAAACTTAATTTTGTTTAATTATTGTTGAATATGAACTCAGCCTACCTGATGGAAGCGCCATTACTGCCCGAAAATTTTCGGGTAGTAGATTTGTGAAGCTAACGCAGATTCTTCTATAATCAAGTGGAATTTTATTTTATAATAAATGATCAGGATGTGTAACTCAAAAAAATCAAGAATATTGAACTAAAATTTATCAAGATTCCTCATAATTATGTAAAGATGTATCACATTAGACCAAACAGATTTTTTTGTTTTGATAGCCTGGGATACCTCGGTCGGTAGAGTTGTGCACTGGTATCCGTAAGTCTCGGATTCGATTCCCGGTCTTTGACGATTGATGCAAACACCACTGGGTAATATATTTTCAACAGAATAAAAAACAGATATTTTCTATTCAAGGTATAATTTTTTTTTTCAATTTCTAAAGAATTATTAAATCCCTGGCGTATAAGTAAAAATTGTCCCATTTGTTGATGTTTGAAAATATTAAAAAATCATTTTATATATTTTATTTATTAAATAATGTCCTTTTTAATCAAATATACAATGCACAATTTAATGCACACGAAATCAGTAAATAATGACAGAATATCTGAAATTGTGTATAAATTATAATATTAACTCCAAGAACGCCAGAAAACCAATTTTTTGTCGTACCAAAAATCTTCATCTGTTATTGTTATTAGATCACAATATTTTTGGTTATACTGTATTTTTCACATTAGGTTTGGATTCATACTTCGGAAAATACATTGAAAACGTATATTTGAATATTTGAAAGAGTTATATATCACTAAAACAACCCCTTGAATTTAATAAACCGTAAACAACCCTATAAAAAGGTTTAAGCATTTAAATCCATTTACAAATTTAACTTACGTAATCTTTTTGACAAAAAAAATTTATCTATTATGAAAAAAACTTTTTTTTAATTTGATCTTTCTCACATGAGCTGTTCACTATCAGTCTAAAAAGTCAATATATTGGCGCACCCCATGGTCGATACTTTGCCTATAATCAATTAATTAATTAAGTATATATAAAATACCTTTTATACCAGTTCTCCAAAGTCGATTTGCCGTTTGAAATCCTTGCAGACTCAATGTGTTACCAATCTTGTCATTTACCGATTGAGATCAACTCTTGTCTTTTAGATAAATTAATATTTCATATTAACCCTCGTATAAATTAGAGTATATTTAATGTTTTAAGGTTAGAGTTACCTATTTATTACCTATTTATTATTTTCTAGGTTTCAATTGGACATTTTCTACGCATTTTTAATAACTGACTATTTTATACCTTAAACATCGTTTACATTGTTATTATAGGAGAAATTGAAGGAAAATTGCGAAAACATTGCTCTACGTTACGATGGAATTTGCGATTGTGCAAAGTTTCAAGGCAACTTGAGAGAGTAGTTTATGACATCAATTTGTTTTAAAAATGTGAACTGTCCTGTGCTGATGTCTAAAAAGCTTTAAACTAATTAATCCCACAAATCGCCTCGAATCTTTGCACACTTCAAATTTACATAATCTATTATAAAGGTCAATATTCTTACAATTTTTCTTAAAATTTAATATAACTTACATTAGTGTAACTTATGGAAAAATAATCATTTTCAGCCGATGAACGACTCGAATGGTAATAGGTTGAGTTTGAAAATATATCAATTTTACTTCTCTCAAATTGTGTACCTTCGAATTTTTTAAACTTTCACGTGTGTCATCAATACTCGAAAAAATAGTTACTTTCTATTAAAAAATCGTTACAAATCGGTAAAAAATAGTTACTTTTTTTAACTAAACAAATTTTCTATTAAACAATAATCATTGTCCGGTAAGAGAAACGAGCACCGACCTCTAACCCCTCGAAGCCTAAAAATACACATACACCGATCGATCATTCGGTACATACAGTTTAAAAAAAAATTGCGTTTAATAATAAATGTTGAAAATAACGAAAGGATTAGAAAAACGTTATACGAGTGTAAAATGAATCGAGGTAGCCAATCCCGTGCGAGATCCTTAAGTGGACTTGCATGTCTAAGGTATTGACCTGAATTTAACGTTGCGATCTAAAGGGGGCCGAGTCCGCGGAAACCCCGTTACCGTATATCTATACATACATACGTGTCTTTCGACGAGGGTTATATTATTCGTGAAATTGTGTAATTAAGTTAGTTATCGGCCACGTGGAGGAGGAGAGGGGAGAGTCCGACTGCGAAACCACTTTGATTTATTAATCCGTTGCGGTTATAATTTCCACTATTTTTATATTTCTCCGCGGATTTATTATTTTGTGCGGTACAACGTTTACTAGTCGTTATCGATGTTTTAAAGATGTCGCACACTCAGAAAATGGTCATATTTTACATATCTTTTTTATAAACAAAGGAATGAGCTTCTGTAATAATACTGAACGTCAATTACCTTTCAGGTATGTTTTAAACAATAAACCCAAATTTTACCAGATTTTAACATCGATAATTTAATTGGGATGTGTGGGTTGAAAGTTTATGTATTTTTCAATTAATAATTATCGACTAAAAGTTGTTCATTCGACCATTAATAACAATTAATTTTTGTTGAAAAATCAGTACGTTAGACTCTGCCTTGTATTTTAAATTATTCGTGTGAATTTTGTTCAGGTATTTGATTTAACGAGCGTTTTTGGCTAGTTTGATTTAATATTTTAGATACAATTTTTGGATTCAAAGTTGTAAATCCCTGTAAGTTCAATTTCTGTAATCGACTTTAAACCATTTTTTGGGGTATACTCACTTGTTGTTTCAGGTTTACTTCTAATAATTTTGAAGTATACGGGTGTTAATTATTTCGTCGTTGTTCTAGTGGGATATGCGTTGGTTTCATATCGAAAAGTTGTGTATAAAATCTAATGTATTTTTGAAAACACGTATGTCAATAATGAATTATGAACTAAAAATTTAATATTTTTTACTTCACTTACTTTTTTGCGTATTTTTAATGTATTATCGAATGTAAAGTTTCAATAATCCTAAATTAAAGACATTTTTAAATAAAAAATTGATCCAAAATATTATTTAGTATATCTGTTTAATATTTTGTCGATGTATATTTGTTCGGATTTTTAGTTTAAATTCAAAATGTTAATAATGCGCATGATATTTTAACGATAAAGTATCATATATAGAGGTTTTTAAGTTATATTTTTTTATATTTCTAGCATGTAATGTAACTTAGAACCGATTACATTAAATACAAAAAAATAAATGCAATCCATGTAAAACACTATCGGTCAACCCAATTGATGCCATCAATGAAATTCTTTAATGTGATACCATTGGAAATAATCCAGGTAGAAATGTTACAATAATTTAAATTAATATTCGTTGTAATATAAATTTTATTTACCAAAAATTGGTTATATCTTACTATACTAGGGAATT
Organism: Theocolax elegans; assembly: GCA_026168455.1. Lineage (NCBI taxonomy): Eukaryota > Metazoa > Arthropoda > Insecta > Hymenoptera > Cerocephalidae > Theocolax > Theocolax elegans. The sequence continues at coordinate 36,246,275 of CM047431.1, read as the reverse complement.
ACCACGTCAAAATTTTTAACGCATCCCTGGTGGAATCAACAAAAATTTTGTAGCCATTTACTGAGTAGCGTTCTCATGTCAATCTATAAACTACCTAGGACGCTTGGTCAGGTCGTGTATAAGAATGAAACGCTTTTTTGAACCTTTCTTGCCCATTTCATAGTTTTCATTCCAATTTATAAACCTTTTCTGACCATCAAAAATGCTTTTGGAATTTTAAGTAGACTAAGAAAAATTGGCCATTTTAGCTAGGTATAATAGCTATGAACAAGCTCCTAAAAATGATTTGGCTCAATTTGAGACAAAAATGATAAACGTCGAAATATCTTTAAAAGTACTATTTATATAGCGTAAACAATCGTCTGTATCTATTACAAATGGTAAAACCGATCAAATTTCACAACACGCTTTAAGTTTTGTTTACAGGATTACCCGAAAAGTTGTTTCATATTTGATGAAGGTTATGTCCATCTAAGAAATGGTCAAGAAAGGTGTGAAAAAGCGTTTCATTTTGAGATAGAACCTGACCAGTTTCACTGGCCATTTCTTAGTTTTAAGCCCATTTTTCATATTTAAAATTCTACTATGTAGTACTCGATATTATCATAAAGGATCATGTCCATCAATTAAAGTCCTCTCCATCAGAAATTCACGCTATCTCGGAGTATGTCAAAGCGTAACAGATGCCAAAACCATAAACCCTTCCAACTTCAGGGAAAACTAAGTTCCACCTAATCGATACATTTAACATGGCTTTTACATTTTCAAATAAAACTTCCAACTGATACACTGTTGCACAATTTAAATTTTGCTGGTAGAGCCGAATAAATCCTAATATATATGTTATGAAAACGGCATGGTTTGAAATCTGTATTATTCTTAAAAAAATTAAACAAGTTGTAGATGAAAATATTAAATCATAAAGTCGAGTCAAATTCATACAAAGATTACGTTAAAAAAAATAATTTTTTTTATTGATATTTATAACTTGTATTGGAATTTTTATTGTTAAATAACCCATGTGATTATTGCAACTTATAAATCGAAATGTAAATAATCTGAGCTATACTATATTAAAATGTATCTATAACTTTTTCTCGGAATGACCGATACTCTAATACGATTCTTAAAAAAGGGTGAAAACTTCGCTTTGCGAGAAAAATTCATAATGAACAATGTTTTACAATATTTTTTGAAATATCGATTAAAGTATTTAGTTTTAAAAATACTTGCATCTCTGAGTGGATACTTTATAAACCTCCTTTTCTGTGTCCGCAATTTGGGGATCACAATTTTTGTGACCATTTGCTTTGGATTATTTTGTTTCAAATATTTTACAACACATGACCAAATTTAAATTGTCCAATAATTTCACAACACTAGTCTCAACACAATAATGATGACGAAATTACAGACATTAAATTCACAAGGAGTGCGTTAGGCCAGCGGGAAACGGATCTTTACCAAAACTGTAGGGTATGATTTTTACTGTAAAATCATGAAGAAAGCGGGTGTTACAGATGCCAATGCCCTTTTTACGGAATCTATATAAGCAAATAACAAAAATCACAACTCTAAAATAAATAAATATATGATCTCAAACTTGTACTATGTGGTCAAAAGTTACGGAATACAGAAGAATAATATGTTAGTTTAGTCTAAAAATCAATGCATACTTTACTAAAGGTATATACACAAAATAGCTAATTTTAGTCATTTTTCATTTTTTTTTCGTCAATTTTCATTGAAATTTTTATTATCTAGTAGTAAACAACAAACAATGCAATAAGAATTATTTGTTGTGAAAATAATAATTAAAAAAAATATTTTGTATTTTATAAAATTATAACTTTTTTACAATTTTCATATGAAAGTATCTAAAAACTATGTAACTACGAAATATCAACTACGAAAATTGAAAAAAAATTTCATCCGTTTAGGTGTTAATATGGGTTAAAAAATATATTCATTTTTAGGTCAAACTATCTTATTATTCTTCTTTCTTCCGTAACTTTTGATCTTTTTTTCCATTTGAACTGAAGTTTGTGAGCATATCCTTATTTATTTTAAAGTTGTAAGCAACCGAAGTTAGATACTCCTTTTTTTGAAATTTTTTTAGTTGCTTGTAAATTCCATAAAAAAGGACAATGGCATCTGTAACTCCAGCTTTCTTCATATTTTTATAGTAGAAATGTCCTAGAGTTTGGTAAAGATCCGTTTCCCGCAGGCCGCAATTTTTGGTTATTGTTGTAATTTCACATTTTACTTTAATATATTTTAAATTCACTAAAACTCTACAACTCATTTTTCAAACTTCTTTTACAGTAAGTTGAATCTATCTAAAATATATACAACAAAAACAAATTATATTTCTCTGAAACTTCGTCATTATATATACCAGAAGCTAGACGATTAATCATAGTTCCATTTACGTTGACGTTTAATTAGAGTATGCACTCAAATTACTTACCCATAATGAGCATGGCAATAGGCATAGCAGATAGGACGGCTAGGAATATGGTGACGATCATAGTTTTGCTGACTACGCGCAAAGCGCGGTAAACAAAATCGCAGGTGCCATTAGCCTCGAGGTGTGCGTCTTTCAGCTGGAAGACGAGGGAACCGTACGCAGCGACCCCCATTGGACCGCTCGACGCAGCGCCACCTTTCTCCGCAACGCTAGCGCCACTACCGCCACACAACCGCCGCGACTCGTCACCTGAAAACTACATTTTCGCTACGTTTTAAACAATTAACAACTATGCTGGCTCGATTATTGCGTGGAGAATATTTTATGGCAAGAGCATAAAAAAATATTCACTTGCAAAATTATTTAAATCTCAAAAGAAAGATTACAAATATTTTTTAGATAATATATGGCATATAATTTATTTTATATTATTAAGCAGAAAAATGTTCTTTAACGGGGTGCCATAGTCAATATTTATCCTCCCTACCTTACCGGCAATCGTGATTATTAGTAATAAATTTGTAAATAAAACAGTATGTGAAAAAATAAGAGAAAAGGCGTCTTCGTTTATTAATAATCTAACTGTGTGCTGAATTTCAGATGAAAATTATATTGCGTTTTTGAGAAAAGTCTTACCAAAAATCTGAACCTAACCTCCACGAGGTGAAAATATTTGATATTTTTGGTAAGACTTTTCTCGAAAACGCAATTATATTTTAGTCTAAAATTCAGCACACAGTTAGATTGTCAATAAACGAAGGCGCCTCTTTGCTTATTTTTTCACATACTGTTCTACTTTTTTATTAATTAATCATCAAAAATTGAGTATGGAACCCCCTTAAATGGCTCCTGACGTAGTGTCAGTCAGACAAATGAAGAATAAATGTGTGGGCATTATTTGGTTATAACCGTTCAATTTTGTAGGTAACTCACAAGGGAAGTACTTGACCTCCGGGAAACGGATCTTAACCTAACTTTGGTATATCTTTTGTAATATAAAAATATGAAGAAAGCCAAATTATTTCTTGTCAATGGCCACTTTCACGAAAGTTATTCGACATCTAACAATATTTTCAATCAAAATTACTTTCACATTGATCGCTTATAACTTAAAATCGAATATTGATAGAAACTCAAACCCCGAACGAAAAGATAGTTGAGTTCAAATAGATATGGTTTGAAAAAAAGAAGCTTAAATTGCTCAAGTTGGAGCAAAGTTATGGAAAAAATAAAAAATTAAAGAATTTGAGGCCAAAAAAAATGAATTTTTTATATTAAATTTTGGTTAAAATTTCTTTAATTTCTTATTTTTTTATAACTTTGTTCTAAATTAAGCAATTTCAGCTTCTTTTTTATAAATTGTATTTACATGAACTCAAATTTTTTTTAGTTTTTGGTTTGAGTTCCTATAAACATTCATTTTTAAGTTATAAGCGATCAAAGTGGAAGTCATTTTCATTGAAATTATTGTTAGATGATTGTTAGATGCCTTATGATATACCATATCAATATTATATTTGTAATAAGTTACCTGATCAAACTAATTTAACTAACCTTAAAAATCTTAAAATCTTTAAACTATTTTTCATCTTTAATTTCTAGTAGGGGGGGGGGGGCTATTTTATTGTTTTTAACTATGTGTTGACGTCGAATTAAGTATAAAAAGACAGTTAAAAGAAACATAAATTTAATAACCCAAAATTAATATATAATTAACTACAGAATAAAGATCGGAGATAATCTTAAAATGCCAATTTTTTTTTTAATAATTTATTATTTAAATTCAAAATAAAAGAAAATGTTTGAATAAAAGTTATTTGCAATAGTTTTAACCTTAAGCTTGATTTTAAAGCTGATTTAGAAATCAAAGTGATTTTCATAAATAGAAACCTCTAAGTTTGACAGTGGATTTGAAAATTATGGGAAATTTTATAACCTAAATGGTAATCGTAGTGACTTTCAAAAGGTTATAACTAAAATATTAAATATTAAACATAATTATTAAACTTGAAAATATTTAACTTGAACTAATTTTTTTTAATTAGTAAGTTCTTTTTAAAGAAAAAAATATTTATTTTATACTTGATTAAAAAAACTAAATAAACGTGTCTTTCCCAAACTCTAGGATACTTTTTCAACAATGCCCTTTATTACAATAGATATACTAAACTAGTCAATAGTTATATCAAACTAGTCGGTTCAAAATTGGCTGAGTTATTCGATTAATTTGATTACATACATTCATACACACATACATACATTTTCAAAAACGTTTAAAACGACTTATTTTCTTGACAAAATATGTTTTATATATAAGTAAGCAATTATTTACGATGTTACATATTTCGCGATGGTGAAAATATAAGGCACTCTTGTACAACGATCGTGCCTAAAAATATATTAATTTTCAGACCAAAATATCGCTAAAATCTTATTTCTTTCATAACTTTTGACCAAAATACAATATTTAAGCATCCTTTCTTTTATATCAAGTCTACTGGATCTTAGTTTTCTTCTTGATTCGAGATTGGAAGCATATATTTATTTGTTTCCGAGTTACAAGCAATCAAAGTTAAGAGTATATTTTCGGCGAGATTTTTCGTTATTTACTAATATCTATCGAAAAAGAGCGTTAGAATCTATAAGTCCGTCTTTCTTCATATTTTTATAATAGAAATCATTTTCTACAGTTAGGTAAAAATTCCTTTCTCGCAGGGTTGGTCCTCTCCTTGTAAGTGTATAGTTTAATCTCAGAATTATACTTTTATTAATTTGTTGGTTTCACCCTCCATTGTTGATTATCAAAAACGGAAAACAAATTCTTTCAAAACAGCAGTAAGCAAGGTGCTAAAATAATTCAGTTAAAATATTTGGTAAATTAAATCATGATGTTACTGTTTCGAAATAATTGTTGTTCTAATATTATCATTTTGCAATTGAATTCACAACTTGATAGTTGCTTTACAAAATATGCTTTACAATATATATTATAAATAAATGTAACATACGATTTGTTGGATTCACAAATTAGTTAATTATTTTATTAAAAAAATTTTGCTTAATATATTACGGTGTATACACAACCGTAAACTTTAGAATTTAATTCAGTGTAATCCACGATGCTAAATCAAGGGGCGCGCTCGTGCTCCCAACGCAAGTATGGGATGCGCGACTAGCCTTATATTCAGCTAACTCGCTATGCGTATTTTTCCTCGTTGTATACTTTAAACACTGCATGTATTGTGTGAACATCGTTACATTGCGATACTAATAACTGGAAACGTCGTTGAAAACAATAATACAAAAAAATAACCAATTTGACAGACTTGTCGTTAATGCTCGAGAATGTGTGTTTCATACGTAAGCAACCTATTAAAAAGTTGGCAAGTACACAATTACGTTGTAAGCAAATTTACTTGCTGTTCCTAAGTTACAACAAAAATCGCTAATACGATGAAATTTTTTGCTATGTTAACGATACTTTTTCATCAATAATAAATAAATAAATAATTTTTTATTTAAGTTAGTTGTACAACTCCGTCTCCTTGATTTCTAGACTTTCTGAGGTACATTCACGTGTAAATGATGAAATAATAAGCCCAGATAGGCATCGTCGAATAACATCGTCGTTATACTTAAATGTGACTGAAGGGGTCTACCGATCAAACAGTTGAAACGTTGTACATTTTCCAGGATTTTTTTGCATTCGTTTTATTATTTTCGTCAAAGAAACATAAAAGCAAGCTCATCTAGTGATTATATCTCAATTCATTGTATATTTTTTGTTGAAATGAAAACAAATATAAAATATTATGGAAGAATCCGACGTCGATTCAAGTGATGAGTCATACGGACAGTTTTCCGCCATCTTCGATCCGAGATTTGAATATTAAAATTTAAACATCAGATTCATGTTCAGCGATCCCAAAAACCCCTGAGTACAAAATTTAGACCAAATATGCAGTTTTAAAAAGGTGGTACTCTGCAGGACCACTGTGTTCAAAGGTTAGCATTAACCCTGGACATTGATACAATTGATAATTATATTGTTATTGCTGTTGCTGACGACAAATGAAATGATACCCATTTACTATCAGAAATGAGTATTATTAAAAAAATAACTTTGAACTTCAATGACCTATAAAATCAATCTCAACGTTAAAACTATTGGTCCAGAAAAGGTAGTACTTAAATGTGACTGAAGGGGTCTACCGATCAAAACAGTTGAAACGTTGTACAACCAACTTAAATAAATAATTGTTTATTTAACCCCTTTGAGTCATGCTTTTTTCTACTGCATATTTTGACCTGAAATTTTGTACTCCGGGGTTTTTGGGATTGCTGATTACGAATATGAGGTTATATATTTTTTCACCACACGTAGACCGAAAGTACCACATTCCCTCCCGGTAACCGAAAGAGGATGTGGTTATTTTCGGCCTACTGGTGGTGAAAAATAGTTTTCAGCCTACTAATTCGTACAACGACTCTTACGTGCAGAGCGCGCTCCGCTTGTAAATACGTTGCGTACATACAAGTGGCTCCTTGCTTGTATGAGAGCCCTCTATACATCCTCCTAGGACGTATAAGGTGTCTATACGTCTTAGGAGGCTGTATGAAAAGCGCTCCGTAGGATATATGCGGCGGTCAATATAACCTGTGCCGCGCGAACGGTATAGAGTCAACGTGTTTGAAACGCGTAGTACATGTATCGGAGATATATCGAAGGCTTTTCAAACGTAAACACAACCAGTTTAAACGTAACGTTTGCGTTACTTTAATCATAGTTATCTTGCTCAGATGCGAAAGTACTATATATTATACATATATATATTAGAATATTATATTTTAGAAATAATTTAGTGTGTATATATATATATAAATATATATATATATATACACGGAGAAAAAAGTTGAAGTAAAAATTACAATGTCGTCTAGTAATGCGGAGACTGACGCAATATCCAAAAATGTACTATAGTGTATAATAAAATTTACTAGAAAATTATTAATTTTTACTACAATCCTGGTAATATTTACTACAACTTCAGTAAAATTTATTATACACTATAGTAAATTTATGGATTGCGTCAGTCTGTCTCCGCATATGTATATATATATATATATATATATATATATATATATATATATATAACGCAAAATGAGTCCTATATCTTTAATAACTGCAATGTTACGATTAATAATAAGTAATTACTAAATATTTAATATTCTCTGATACTAAATGCAAAATTTAAAAAGTTAAAATGTTTTATAAGCGTCAGTATACAAATGTTTAAAAATTATTGACATAATATAGAATTATTTATATTGTTTAAAAAAGTGTTTATTACATTACTTTTAAATGTATAATAAATTACTTTGTGAGCAACGAAAGAGTCGTATGTACGAATTATAAGGCTGAAAAATTGTTTACGTACCATGGGTAAACATCGCGTCATTACTGTTCGAGGCGGAAAATTTCGTGGATGGTTAGTACGTCCGCGGTCGCGAGCGCAGCGAGGGTACATAAATAACTAATAATAACGCAAAATGAGTCCTATATCTTTAATAACTGCAATGTTACGATTAATAATAAGTAATTACTAAATATTTGATATTCTCTGATACTAAATGCAAAATTTAAAAAGTCAAAATGTTTTATAAGCGTCAGTATACAAATGTTTAAAAATTATTGACATAATATATAACTATTTATATTGTTTAAAAAAGTGTTTATTACATTACTTTTAAATGTAAAATAAATTATTTTGTGAGCAACGAAAGAGTCGTATGTACGAATTATAAGGCTGAAAAATTGTTTACGTACCATGGGTAAACATCGCGTCATTACAGTTCTCGGCTCAAATTTCGTGGATGGTAGTAACATCCTTGGCCGCTCGCTACGCTCACCCAAGGTACATAAATAACTAATACATCCCATGGGAGGTAAAATGATCGCCTTCGGCTCGGGTGTCAAATTACATGTGCTATGGACTGGCCAATACTTTACCTCCCTAGGTGTGTAATATACTATTTCTTTTTCTATCAGTTCTGTACTCAGATCAACCGCTTCAAATTGAAACAAATACAAAATAGTTTCTTTATTTGTTGCTAGGTGGGACATACTCCCCCAAGCCAGTTTCTCCCGCAAAAGTATAAAAGCTATAAGCTGCATTTTTTTGACTGTCTTTCCAGAATAATTTGAGAAATTACTTTTCATCACGTACCTTCAATCTACACATCATTAAATTTTTTCCAGGATTTTTTTTGCATTCGTTTTATTATTTTCGTCAAAGAAACATAAAAGCAAGCTCAGGTCTAGTGATTATATCTCAATTCATTGTATGTTTTTTGTTGAAATGAAAACAAATATAAAATATTATGGAAGAATCCGACGTCGATTCAAGTGATGAGTCATACAAGAACAGTTTTTCCGCCATCTTCGATCCGAGATTTTGAATATTAAAATTTTAACATCAGATTCATGTTCAGCGACCCCAAAAACCCCTGAGTACAAAATTTAAGACCAAAATATGCAGTTTAAAAAGGTGGTACTCTGGCAGGACCACTGTGATTCAAAGGGTTAGCATTAACCCTGGACATTGATACAATTGATAATTATATTGTTATTGCTGTTGCTGACGACAAATGAAATGATACCCATTTACTATCAGAAATGAGGGTATGTATTAAAAAAAATAACTTTGAACTTCAAATGACCTATAAAATCAATCTTAACGTTAAAACTATTGGTCCAGAAAGGTAGCCCCCATTATTGCAAACAGTTTTTGCTCAAATCTTTTTGTATAAATCTCTAATTTTTGAATTTATCGATTAAAATTACCAAGCTTGTATACATATATATATATATATATATGTATAATGTATATATAAAGATTATTACGAGAAATTGAAAAATCATTGTAAATAAATGTCAAGGTATATATATATACGAAACTGATAAAATTGACAAAGCGTATACAAAACTCTCAAATCCTAAGAAAGGTTGTATCTTCATAAAATATCGCCCAAAATATTGCATCAAAAGAAAATTTTGAATTCCCAATTCAAAATAAAATATTGAGCGGTGTTATATACACAGGCGATCGGAGACACAATGTATCCACATTTTTATTGTCACATTCTACATTGTGCTTCAGATACTTTCTTAAAATTATTTTGCTCTCCGATATGAAAGCAACCTGATAATTGATATTGTTTGTACGTCTTATCAATTCAGTATTAAAAGTTATAATTGATTAGAATTGAAGTAAATTTCAATACATTCAATAGACAACAATTTTTGTATTTAAACGGCTTCAATCTTTATTTAAAGTGGTTATACTAAAATCGATAACAATTAAAGTAAATTCAAATAGAGAAAAAATTATTATAAATTTCCAACAAATTATTTCTTCTTTCAGCGCAAACATTTGAACGTAAACTAATTTATCAAAAGGATATATATCCCGGATAATAGGAAGAAAACATGATTTTCAAATAAAAAAATAAATCCGAGCTCAGCGTGGTACGCCTATATTATAAAAAAAGAAGAAAAAAATAATATTACCACCCACGGAAGTGAGTCGCACAATGAAATGTCGTGACGAGATAAACCCCAGGGTTTGAATGGTAATTCGAAAGTTTCCCTCGTGATATATCCAACAGCTTCCTCGGTTACATGACGTAGGCTATATGAAATTTTCTCTTCCTCCTCTTATATTTTTTTCAATTATTTCTTCATTCGAGGAAGAATCGTTTATCTCGATTCGCGAAATAAAAAGTACTTTAACTTTCTCTCTCTGTCTCTCTCTCTCTCTCTCTCTCTCATTCCTATTCTCCGTGGTTACGTTGAAAGTAAAAAGTGTTTTCCGAATATACGTGTATATATAAACATCAACAATTGAGATGAGCACCGAGCACGCGAACCGCGTATTAAGCTCGTATACACGTGTATTTGTTCTCGTTGTGGTTTCTCATGATTTTCTTCACTGTTACAATGATTTCAGGTTTTTATTTCGAGGAAACGGTATTTTCCTTTGGTTAATATATATAAATCTCATTCTTGATTTACGTTTGGATCTATACAGTGGAATTGCGTGTTTATTAGGTGACAAATAAATATTAATATCTCGTGAGCTTGAACGAATTCGAGTTTTACTGATAATCGTGTTTATTTTTATACGCTTATTCTTTAGTACAGTGAAATGTTTTTATTACACCGAAAATTGACTTAATTCAATCATTAGAACTGCTACTGAATTGAATAGTAAAATAATGTCGGACTTAACAAAGTAGCTAGTTTAGAAATATAAAATTGGTTAGTTCATTATATTTAACATATTATTTTTAATGATATTTATTGGACCTTTTCAGTAATAATTTTAACATGGTAAACATATAATTATGTGATGTACAACAATTACACTTAAGGAATCTTACTTTTATCACAATTTTTTTTTAATATTTTATGACAATCTCAAAAACTTACATTTTGTGAGATTTAATGTACCTTTCAAAAACCATTATTTAGCAATATTTGAAGTCTATGTCCACGTACAGAAAATGACTCATAAAATGTGTTTTTACCTAGAGTCAGCACTCCTTACTCTGGACAAGAATTTTTTTTTAGAATTTTCAAGCTACCTATCACAGTTATATTAAAAATTTATTTTAAGAGATTGTTTAGACAGTAATATGAAAAATTGAAGGCTTGTTTTATCCGGAAAATCTGAACGTTTTTTCCGTGAACAATAGACAACTAAATACTGCGATATCAAAATAATCGTTAATAATTTCAAACAAGTTCTTAAATTAAACGTGAAAAAATTTAGTTTCTTCAACAAATATAAGAATTTAGTAAAAAAACAAGTTAAAGTTGTATGAAAATCACTGAAGATTTATCATATTTATTAGTCAGAACTCGTTTAGAGAAACCAAAACTTCCTCACGCGTAAAATAAAAATTTGTGCTTAAAAAAGTTAATACATGTATGATAAATTAAAATTTAATTTATAAAAAAAAGTTACAACGTAATAAGATCATCTACACCATCAATTTTCCTTATTGATATCCAGAAAATGGTTTTAAATAAATCTTTATATCGTTTTCCACATTGGAAAACTAATTTTCTATAACCTAACTGTCATAAATAAGATAAAAATTATAAAAATAAATTCTCTAACGGACATATAGTCACTAGATAAAGCGCTCTTAATGTATACGGAAAAAAATATTTAGTTCCTAACTGGGTTTGGGTATGGAACCAAAACTATAGTGGTATTCAGTAGAGATATGCGTATTGGTATAAAATTAATTAGGGAAACCATCGCCTATTATTTTTAATATTGCTGCTCTATCAATTCAATCAACTATACATTACGTATTTATTAGCTTATAAATTTCAATACGTTCAATGACATTGATTTTAAGCTGTGAGTTTACAATGTCATAAATGTACGAAAGTGAACTTATTTTTTACACGGATGATTAAATTAATTAATAAATAGTATCAGTACTATAATAAATATTTTAACAAAAAGAAATCTTTTACAATCTTCATCAATTTTTTTACCAGCTTTATTCAAAAAAATCTTGTAATTGTCAAAATTATAAAAAATTTTATTATATTTTATTATTAATAAGTTTAAAAATATATAAATGTAATGAATTTTAATGACTTTTCGTAATAAACTCCGTTTTGTTCGACAATATTCAAAAATGTCAAAATGGCTGTACGTACTTAATTATTTTGATAATAACTTTAGAAAAATATTTAACTTAACATACAGAAGTTATGCTCCGGTAATTTGTTTATGCATTAGTTTGGTCTAGTAACAATATATTTTCATATTTATTAAATTGTTAGGTGTAAAAATAATTTGTAATAACATTTTATTACTAGTCAAAAACTGCCTATTTCGCTCAACAAGTGTTTAGTATCCAAGCAATTTTTATACTCACATTATCTCCATTATTTTATTCTAAACTTTAAATAATATCCGATTCGATTAAAATTTATTACGAATGAAAAATCGCTCGAGAAAACTCGTTTTACTTTTTATATCAATCTTTAGCAACGTTAAAATTGCACACACGATCTAGTACACACTGTTTATAAAATATTCGTTCCAAGTACAATTTGTTTTTTTTTTCTACATTGTCGGAAAATAAATTTCATTCGGATATATATATGCAATAGACGGAGGAGGTTACACGAATCTACGTAAATGAAATTCAAACTCTTAGCAATTCAAATTAAAACGGCGCCTCGCGTCAAATAGTTTTCAGGTCCGATGCGCACCCGAGACATTTTTCATCCTTCAAGATAAACAGGGTAAAATAAAACACGAGACCGAAAATTCGAAATTAATTTTTCTCCGACGTGCTATTAACGTCCGTTTCACCCGCATAATGAGATAGTATATACGTGTATAAAAACATGCCGGGCTTCATTCAAATGCGATGTTTCTAATTAATATTCATTTGAGATCGATCTTTATATTTATTATTAATTATTCCCATGATTATTTGATATTGGTTTATTGTGCGTTTTACTGCCTTTAGAATAAAATGTTTTTTTTTTTATTTTATGGATCGATAGAATGATAATCAGTTTCTGATGATTGGCTGTTGTTGTGTTGCGCACAAATCTTATTTTATATTAATGGTGGATAAAATGTGTATATTGTATAAAATTATTTCATAAAAGAAAATATAAAATGTTATGTACACTGAGAGAAAAGAGAAAAAATCTTTTTTTCGATAAAATAATATTTTTGCTGACAAACAGTAAAATAATTCTATCTAGGACTTGAATATTATTAGAAAAAAATTGAAGTTTTTAAAATAATAATTTTTCCATTTATTTTTCACGTGAAAATAATATTTTTTTTAGATTAAATAAATAATTAATATACAGTATTAATAGTAGTTTTCTGAAAAAAATATTACTTTGTATGGAAAAAAAAATATTTTCAATTAAAACAATGCATATTTTTAAAATAAATAAATAGGTGTAGCATCAAACTTAATTTCTTTAATTTCAAGATATACCGACATTGGTTTTACAAAAAATTTTTTTCAGTGATAGTTGACATGATATGTACGAGCTTTAATCAATTTATATTCGATATATTTGAAATAAAATGAATTTATCGTTCGGTCGGTGATATTTATATGTGTAAATTATATAATATCGGTCTCTCCGAACTAAATGCTTTATTTTAGATTAATTGGCGTCGCGGTTTATCTTGCGACAGACGTTTAACGTAGGATCTCCAGTTCCTTACTGAGGAGTCCAAGCTGGAGATCGAGGACGAAACGCCTTTAATTATTTTAAAAGGCCATGCTCTGGGAAATTCCACCAACCATAGTGGACAAAGAGTACGATAGGCCTGCTTTAATCTAAAATAAAGCATTTAGTTCGGAGAGACCGATATTATATAATTTACACATATTTATATTCAATATAGTTTAAAAATATATGTTTCCTGCTAATGTTTGGTTAAGTCGGTTTTACTCACACATTTTGAAAGTATACAGTGGATAAAACTGATAATTTTGATATTTGTTGCTACTTCCAGTATAATCCCCAATAACACAATGTCACAACTTGACGGCAATTTGATATCAACTTGTATTCAAGTTGCAACGATTTTGCAAATGCGGTCGCAGATTGACATCAAGTTGCTGTAAATGTACTCTTTTGGTTATTGGGGATAATATTTGGTCCATTGGTACATTAAATGTTTCTTATGAAAAATATTCTATTAATAACTAGGGGGGCCGCCGCGCGCCAACCCCGTGCGCTTCGCGCGCCAGTTTCTGTTCTCAGGCTGCGCCTTTACAGGGTTTGACGTTTAGATTATTTTCAAAATTTTATTTTTGAGTGTGGTAAATATTTTTTACTGTTTTATATTTTTTTATATCAAATTTTGTTATAAAAATATTAGTTTTTTTAATAAATAAAATTTTTTATTACAATTCGTTTTTTTATTCGATTTTTTGTATTAAAAAATAAATAAAAAAAGAAAATTGTTATAAATAAATATTTTTGTAAAAAAATAAAACAAATTTGAAATTCAAATTTGGATACGGGACGCGGGTTACATAAACTGCGATATACATTATACTTATGTGTATATGATGGCGCTGATGGCACTATTTAAACGGACAATAAATATAACGTTAGTTTATTTATTTTATTGTGTATATAAAATTATGTATATACATTATGTATATATATATATTACGTATACACATAGTTTTTATATGATTTTAATGAAGTTTTACTGTATGATATTAGTTATTCTAATATAAAGTTAAGTGAGCATTACAAAATAGCAGAAGCTCTTGTCCAGTATTTGTCCAATGTTGGCAGTGTTTGAAAATAATAGAATAATAACTATTTTTGGATGGTAAATAATTTTTATTTATTATTTAGTTAATTTATTTATTGTATAAGATTTATATTCTATTTATTTTTGAAAATATTAAGATGCCGTAAGTTCCCGTGAAAAAAAAATTACATGTAAGACACATATGAAAAGCGTGTGTGCGACATGTTGATTAAAACATGTTTCATGCATGTATCTTGTGACCGAATCCCATATTAGAAAACCATGTACATTCGTGTTTGGTTCGTGTGGGGTTGATGTTTTATACATGTTTTATATATCTGCCAAACGTATGACGAATATGTGCATTATAAGCGTGTGGATACTTTCTTTTATCAACCTCAACACTATACTGTTTAATTAATATTATATTTATGTGTTATTCGTATAAAAACATACCCTTGAACTCGAATGCATGTTATGTATACGTACAATACATATATTTTATATGTATTTTCGCATACTTGCTATTTACATGTACAATACATGTATTTTATATGTATTTTATATGTATTTTCGCATACATGCTACTTACATGTACAATACATGTATTTTATATGTATTTTCACATACATGCTACTTACATGTACAATACATTTATTACGCCCACATATTTTATTTATGTATGCCACTACATTCTTCTATGTTTATATAAATTAAATAAGAAAAGATTATAAAGATTAAAAAAAGTAATAGTGATAAAATGTAATAAAAAGTAGCGATTTCGTTGAAAGCTATCAAATAAAACATTTTGAAAAATCTATAAATTCAATTTTAGATTCGGTGACACTTCAAACACTCGTAAATTTCTATATATGTATATAATTTTTATATGCATTTGTGTACAATTTAGTTTAATACATAACTCAAATTAAATAATCAATTTTAATATAATTTACTTTATTAATTCAAAATCAATAAACTATTGTACCAACAACTATAACTAATTATTGCATTTAATTTTACAATAATGAAATTATGGCAGAAAAATAACGTAGTTTGTTACATTCAATGCTACAAAATTAAATATTTGTTTATCACATGCGCTTATTTTGTTAATATCTTTTTTTTGCTTTGTCGGATCTCTTATGATCTCTCCTATCTGATCTATTAGAGTATTCCCTGTCAATACTTCTGTGCCTCTCCTTTTCTCGTCTTTGATAATTTGAGATCAACTTTTCATATGATTTAGTATCATTATTTTTTGCGTTTACTTTATTTGCTCTTTCATGCTCGCTTATTTTATTTTCCTTCATTGTTTCGGGTATTCTTTCTCTGCCTTTATTTATTTTTTCCAATTCTCTATTTTCTCTTTTTTTGTATTTTTCTCTTTCACTTATTGTTTCTTTATTGCACTTTTCATAATCTTCTCTATTCTCATTTTTATTAATTTTTTCTTTTTCAGTTTCCATGTTCCCATCCAAACATTTTTTATATGCAGTTATAGACTTTACTTCAACTACTCGTTTATCATTAGATCCATTTTTATCTATTTTATTTTCACAATTTTTAGCCTTTTCTGTTGATTCTTTATTTTTAAATTTGTCTAGTTCACTAAATTTCTCTTGTGGTATTTTATTTTTTTTATTCAGTTTTTCAATTTTTTTATCATGTTTATAAGTGTTTTCATTTAATTCTATTTCCATATCTGATTTTTCATTAATTTCCATTATTTTTATACTTTTTAACTCATGCATTCTACTTCGTTTTTCAGTGTCTACTTCGTTATTATCACTAAATATTAATTGATCTTCTTCTGTAAACGATTTAGAGCAATCTTCATTTAAAGTATGATCTATAGAAATTTTTCTTTTGCGAGATAGAGGCGGTTCTAATTCTGTATTTTTCAACGGTTGCCTCAACCTCGTTTGTCTCAGAGTATTCAAAAATTGTGTTACACAATTCTTAAATTGGGCTGACGAATAGTTAATAGATTTATGTTTTTTTATTCCCACATACTCTGCAAACAAAAAACAATGTGGTAAATAATAAAAATCATTTAACACTTAATATTTTTAAATTATTTAAATAAATTTATGTTAATTGCATTTATTTAAAAAAAAAAACAATTTAAATTAAACATTTTAAAATATATTATTAAGATTATATTGCTTAAATTGAGTATGACATTTCCTTAGCATAACTAATTTGACTCGATTCGAACTTACTCTCCACAGCCACTAAAATCTCTTTGGGTACGGCTACCATACCTTCGCTCTTCCCTTTTCCACTTAGAGTCATTTTCAATAATTCTTTTTCACCAATAATACATTTAAGAAGATATCGAGTCATCTCTCTTACGTCAGTTTTATTTATCCCTTTAAATAGGAATAAATCGTCTTCGGAAATCAGTACATCCGAGTTTGACAATAATTTTACCTGAAGAAAAGGAATTCATTAAATAAAATTGTATTTATATTTAATTTCAGCATAAAAAATAAATCACATACACAGTGTAGCTTACCATTTTTGAATTACTATGTGTTACTGGTTTTAAGTTGTCTATATCATTTTTAATTTCTGGATCAAAGTCTATATTTACTAAATTGATATGCTTTTTGGCAGGTAGTTTGGGGCGCTCAATTACATATTCTAAACATTTAATAATATTTCTTAAAATTTTCACAGTTTCTTCGTTAACTAGAATAAAAATAATTATTATTTAAAATATTTTCTATGTAGACGTTCAAAAAATTGAATAATAATTAATAATTTTAAAAAATACTTCAAAACTATAAAATTTAATTGTTAAGGAATACAAGCATTATAATAATTAATCAAAATTACGATTTCATTCGAAAATAAATAATTTTTACGTAAATATTATGGATTCCATTTACCCGGAAACAGTTGTTTAAGAAACGGACAATCATGCACTTTTTCATCTGCTGACATTTCGTTAATAGGAGTAGAACAAAGGATGCTGAGATTAGATTTATTTTCAGGTGATAAACTACACATATCATCAAAAATGTTATAAGCATCCATAACCTCTGCATCTAAATTGCGGATCGATTTTTGTTTGTTATTGTTATTTTTTTTTATTTGCAAATTAATAGCATCCCGATCTTGCGATACTTCTGCTTCCCGTGGTTTATCTTCAGGAAGGTAAACTTCTCCATTTTTCGTTACTACCAGGGACGTAAGCCACGATTTATCGGCTAAACAATAAATTCAAAATATTATAAATATTATATTTCTTTAATGTTCAAATTAAAAACAATGACGAGCTAAAGCAGTACGATACATTAATATTGATTTATAGAAATATAATTCTTAAAAGTACAATTCTTATTCTTGTTAGTACTTGAAAGAGACAAAATTTTTTTTAAAGGTTATGCAACTTTTATACAATTAATCATTTAATGAGTCGAAAGTTTAAATTAAAACAACATTATTAGAAGTTATAAGATAATAAATATAATTATTTATCTGTATAAACGCAACAATTTTTTAAATATAATTAGTTTTTACTTACAGCTTTCTCTTAATATTTTCACTGGAAAATAATTTCCTTTCCATTCCGCTTCCTGGCTGCCATCCGGTTTATAAATTACTCTCGACTCGTCAACAATACTATATGTTTCATTAGCCCAAAAAACTAAGTAATAATTCATGATTTAGGTTAAAACTAAACTATAGAATCGTTTGCGATCAACGTCAAAACATCGGACAGAATGTCAAACAACTTCATTCAATTTTAACGATTTTTTTTTGTAAATAGGCAACTTCATTTCTTAACAATTATAAACGTCAAAAGATTAAATGTTTGCATATGAATTTTAAACACTTTTATTTATAATTCATATTAAATTTTTAAAATGCCAAAACGAATAAGAAATTTTCAAGAAGCATCTATTTCAACCAAGTATCGTTTAAAACGTGCACTGCAAAAAAGTACATCAGTATCTGATAGTAGCGAAGTAGAGTCAATAGAGGCGACCGATGAAGATTCAAGTAGTAGTAGTAAGAGTTGTCATTCGCAGTCAATGGACGAAAATATTGCAGGTATAACAATGCAGTTTATTACAATAAATAAAATCATTTATTTAAGTACAATTTTGATAATTTTATGGTAGTAATTAGAATATTATAAATTGTGTAATAATTCATTATATTATTTATTAGAAACTATCTGCATATTAATTTATTTGTACATATATTTACATATTTTTCATATACATTATTTTTTGGTAAATAATACTACTCTTTGTAAAAATATCTTTAATTATTTTAATTTTAGAAACTAGCATATGTGCGCCAAACAACTTACAATTTGATACAGAAATGTTGGAAAATAGCGAAAATACAGAAATAGATTCGGATATGGATGATTTTTTTGACTGCTCATCTTCTGTCGTAAGTAATGATGACGTTTCAGAATCAGCAACAAGTGAGGAATGGTCTGACAACGAAGATCAAATGTTACATGATGATAACGTTCTTAATGAAGCTCAGAAACCATTATACTCAGGTGCACCAATTACGGTCTTAGAAAGCTGTATTGCTATTTTAACCGTGGCCCTACGATTTAAAATGTCAGGTGCTTTGCTTTCAGCAATTTTAAATCTAATTTCATTACACTGTGCTACTCCAAACTTCTGTTATACTACTTTATACAAGTTTAAAAAATTTTTTAACGATATACATACTCCTCTTAAACGACATTTTTATTGTTCCGTTTGCACTTTAACATTAGATACAGATAAAGAATGTTTTCAATGCAAGTCACAAGAAGTGTCATATTTTTTAGAAATTCCAGTGTTACATCAGGTAAAACAAATTTTTAAGCGGTCAGGATTCTGTGAACTACTTAGGTATCCACAAACGCGAATTAAAAAGAATGATCGAAACTATGAGGATATTTATGACGGTGACGTGTATAAGAATTTAATTAATGATGGTTTTTTTAAAGAACCAGGTAATTTTTCTATGATGTGGAACACTGATGGAATATCTTTGTTTAATTCGTCAAAATTTAACGTTTGGCCACTTTATCTGTCTATCAACGAACTTCCATATACAGAACGTTTTAAAAAAGAAAATGTTATTCTTGCCGGATTATGGTTCGGTTATTCAAAACCAATCCCGAATATGTTTATATCACAGTTTCGACAAGATTTAGCTTTTTTATATAAGGGAATAGATGTAAATTTTTATGGGTTGAATTCATTGCAAAAAATACGGGGACAGATTATTTGCGGTACATGCGATTTACCGGCTAAATCTTTGTTTTTGAACCTAAAACAATTTAATGGAGATTATGGTTGTTCGTTATGCAAAATTCGTACGCAGAGGATTGAAAATGTTCAAACCTATCCATTTAAAGAAACTTTAAATTTAAGAACTACGACAGAAACTGAAGCATTTGCAAAAATTGCTTATACGACTAGAAAACCTTACTTTGGCGTAAAAGGTCCATCGGCTATGCGTTTAATCGTCTCCGATTACATCTGCACTACTGCTGTAGACGTAATGCATTGCGTGTACGAAGGAGTAGTTAAAAATTTGATTAAATTTTGGTTTGAAGCATCGTTTCGTAATAATCCGTACTCGCTAATTCATTACATTAATTTAGTAAATTCCAGAATTCTGTCATTGAAACCGCCAGTATATATTACTAGAATTCCAAGATCAATAACTGATGTTTTCTATTTCAAAGCTTCAGAATTTAAAATCTTTCTATACGTTTATAGTTTACCAATTTTAAACGATATAATGCGTCGTGAATACTTTGAACACCATATTTATTTTGTACTAGCATTGTCATTATTAAATAATTCAAGTGTAAGCAATGAAAATATAGTCGAAGCTACTATACTGCTAAAGGAGTATGTTATGAGGTTTGAATATTTGTATGGACCGAAATATAGAACAAGTAATTTACATTTGTTATTACATTTACCCGATGTAGTGAAAAAATTTGGACCTTTGTGGTCAACATCATGCTCTCCGTTTGAAAACCTTAACGGAATATTGAAAGGTTTTGTTCACGGTTCAAAATATGCTCAACTACAAATTTGTTCAGCAGTATCCAATTTCATTTCAGTTACCAACTTGACTGAACAGTACTTTAATCACAATAGCCAAATCTATAAATTTTGTAAAGCAATTAATCAATCTGGTACTCATAGACGTAAGCTTACATTAATAAAAAATAATAGTTTTGCTATTGGAAAAATAGAAAAAGTAAAAAAGTTATCGAAGAAAATAAAACATTTATTCAAAATGAATATAAAAGAACATAATTGTTTACAATTTCGCAAATTATTGCAAAATAACAAGTATTATGAATCAGACATTTACATCAATAAAAAGAAAACTAATTCCTCCTATTGTATTTACGAAATAGATAATGAACAAAAAATTGGTATTATTAAAAATTTTTTAAGAATATGTGATTGCGAATATATTTGTAATAAATGCGACGTTTATGCAATTGTTAGTGTATGTACAAAAGAACCAGCATTTTTTTGTCAATTAATTAATAAGTATATTCCTACAATATATATGTGTAGTCAAAATAATATTACTGAAGCTATTCCTATAGATAGTATTAAAGTTTCGTGTTTTCATGTAATTGTAAATAATACAAATTTTGTTGTAGAACCAACTAATTCAAATGAACCGGAATAAATACCATAAATGAGTTTGTTTAAAAATTAATGTATATGGTACAGCAAATATCACTAAAATGTACAAAAAGACATTAATAAATTAATCTATGAAAGACATTAATGTGTAATATATTTATTTTTGTACATATCTTTTACGCATAGAGATAGAAAACATTTAACCTATGTATATGTAAAACATATACCCGAAATTACTTATTTATTTTAAAATATATAAAATACAGGTATTGTGCATATAAAATACATGTATTGTACATGTAAGTAGCATGTATGCGAAAACACATATAAAATACATATAAAATACATATAAAATACATGTATTGTAAATGTAAATAGCAAGTATGCGAAAATACATATAAAATACATATAAAATACATGTATTGTACATGTAAGTAGCATGTATGCGAAAATACATATAAAATACATATAAAATACATATAAAATATATGTATTGTACGTATACATAACATGCATTCGAGTTCAAGGGTATGTTTTTACACGAATAACACATAAATATGATATTAATTAAACAGTATAGTGTTGAGGTTGATAAAAGAAAGTATCCACACGCTTATAATGCACATATTCGTCATACGTTTGGCAGATATATAAAACATGTATAAAACATCAACCCCACACGAACCAAACACGAATGTACATGGTTTTCTAATATGGGATTCGGTCACAAGATACATGCATGAAACATGTTTTAAACAACATGTTGCACACACGTTTTTCATATGTGTCTTACATGTAATAATAACTAAGTAATATTTATTTTTTTACATTTTATTTATGTTTTTAATTGTAGAATACATTATAATTAAATTTAAAGATAATTTATATAAGATAATTATGAATTGTAGGAGTAATTCACCTACTAGTCAGTTTTAATACAAGAGTAACAATGGTAGTGAGTCGAACAATAATGGTTCAATTCAACAATAACCACGAGCCTCTTGTTTTGTATTGGGGTAGTTTTGGCGATGTTTAATCTTTCTCAAGGTTGATCTGGTATACATTAACGGTTTGTGACATTTTATTATTACATATTTTTATTTATTTTAAATTACATTAAGTTTGCATTTAATGTTGCATTTATTATTTTACTATTGAAGTTCTTATTATGTAATAATAAATACAATAATTTAAAAGAACGGCACTTATAATTATTAAGACCGAGAACATATTCAGGGTAAATATATAAATTACATAGATATTAATTTTGAAATAATCTTATAAAATTTATAATTTAAGCACAGTATAATTTTTATTTAACATATATAACAATTGTTAAATTATGTAATTATGCAATATTAATTAAAGTGTTTTGCGAACATCATTAAGATTTTCAATCCATTAACTGATATTTAATGTGTTATCTTCTAACAACTTTTATTACTTAATGTGATATTTTTTACGTTTTTGAATATTTAGCTTTATTTTCTATTACAATAATACTTAAGGGGAGTCCGTAGAGTATAGTTGAATATATCACCACCCGAAAATTTGCGAGAAGAAGTGGCGCTGCCGTCAGATAGACTGAGTTGATATTCGACAACAATTTTGAACAATTTGTAAGGAGCGAGGAGGGGAAACGGAAATAATTTAGGCAGGAGTTTATTTATTCGGAGCGTTTATTACTGGTTCGCCCGGTGGTCTCAACGCGAGTGCCTCGCGCTTTTCCCATCTGTAGCTGCTCCGGTTTATCCAATTCTTATCGCAGGTGGGGAGAGGGAGAAACCCGCTCGTATGATCCCCAATCGATACATCTTACTATATACATACACGTACAATATACCTTACAAATTAAAAAAAAAATAGAGTCTTTACCACACAAAATCAAAGTTGAGCGCCATAGCTATTGATGTAATGATTAATTACATATTACTTAGCTGATCGAAAAGTCAGTATTTTCGACGAATAGTGAGAAGTACGAAGTGACTTCGGTATGTGTTCTCAGAATTGATTCGTACTTCTCACTATTCGTCGAAAATACTGACTTTTCGATCAGCTAAGCAATATGTAATTAATCATTACATCAATAGCTATGGCGCTCAACTCTGATTTTGTGTGGTAAAAACTCTATTTCCTTTAAATGTTTATAATTATTGATGAATATGAACTCAGTTTATCTGACGGCAGTGCCACTTTTGCTTGCAAAATTTCGGGTGGCGAATTTTTGAAGCTATCGGTACGGACTCCCCTTAATAGGTTTTTCTTTTTATTTTATATTTACAGAACTACTTAGTGCAGATACAAGTTCAAACAAAGGTTTCTTAGCTAGTAGTTACGGTAGTGCTCCGCAATCATTGTCAACTTTCCAACATCCTAGTCATTCGTTATTGAAAGTAAACGGTTTCACTCAGCAAGTGTATCATAAATATCATTCACGTTGTTTGAAAGGTAAGTGTGACAAGGTGATTTCACACCTGTCACAAAAAGGTAAAGAAACAATAAAAAGGCATTAGCGTAGCCTTCCCCTCTTATCAAACATACCTACCCGGATACCGTACACACACGTATACCTAAAATAAGTTACCCAGTACCCTAACTACCATGTAAAACTCCACGTCCCTTCCCCGGTTCCCAGCAATCCAGCACCAGGACAATCCAACGAAGAAGTAGCAAGTTGAATGATCTGCATCAGGTGCAAAGCCTCAGGAGTGACAGCAGGTATCCTCGGAAGTCCATCGCCCACTGGAACCTTGTGCAGAATCCCTGTGAAAGTAATATTAAATAAGACAAAGCACTTTATTAGGGAAAAGGATAACCAGGAAGGAGAGGATAGGACAACCACATAGGAAGAAAATAATGTCAACAGGAGTTGAGAGGTTAGGGGAGCACTAACCTCTCCCACCATAATTTAACTAAACAAGTAATGATAAACTCCTACGGCTTAGCGATTTACCTGTAACAATTCCTCGGGAGCTCCAGGTCAATCCCACGGCAGGTCAGCGTCGGAGAAGATCCACTACGTCGGCAGTAGTCCGTTGAATCGTCTTCTTGACAGCTGGAATACAGACGCAGTCGTACGAGCACGGCCGATCGCGCGGACGAACTCTCGTCTCGTACCGATAGCAGCGCAAGGCGCATGCGCGCACGAACGAGACGAGCCGAGTGCCGACGGAGAAGAGAGCTCCGTGAACTACGGTCGAGAGTGCTTGGTCGCGGTGCGAGTTATCGTTGTATCGGCTATTTTACTGATTTATTGCTCGATTTTGTTGTGTGAGCTGAACGGAGAGTGGCAGCGATTCAGAGACCTTATCAATCGGCTGCAGTTACGAAGGTGAGTGCGTATGGTGCATTCTCCCCCTTTTCTTTTATCGGTCGCGAATTCCCGGTCCGCCCGCGTGTGTGTGCGCGTATCATTCCCCGCCATCTTCACGTTGACTCTCTCCCGCGTTTCCCCTCTTCCCCCTGCGTTACGCTGAGCGATCGCGTTAGATTAATTACTTTACTAGGTTACAATCGACTGGTGCCCGACTTCGATTTAAAAATAATTGTTGTTTACTTGTCTTTTTATCTAATAAATCCTCGTGTTAATTTTATAATCTCCCCGCGTATTTATTTAAGTAGTCCCGCACCCTGATCCCCAGTGCGGCGTGACAAATGGCGCCCAACGTGGTTTAATTAACGGGATCATTATATGAAACGTTGGTGCTACAAATGGCGCACAACGTGGTTCACATAGTTTTTTTTTGTGTAGTGAAAATTAATTAAATTAAGTTTAAATAAAATTCTTTTGTTTTGTGTATTAATTCAAAACTATTGGCAGATTAATTTGGAAATTTTGGAGATTCTTTGTTACTAATTAAAAATAATAGCTGATAGAAATAGCTGGAATAATAATAAAAATAAAAAAAGATACTAAGTATTGGACCAGTATTGGACACCAATACTTAATCGAAATTTTATTTCTCTGGGAAAAATTGGAAACAGGCCGCGATAAATAATTAATTGTTCGTGTATAGGAATATAGAAATATTACGTACATATAGGACAGCGTGACTTTGCGTTTGTGCGAAGTAGTCAGCCATCTTTCCCCCCGAAAAATTGTATAACACACACGTGGCGATCGGAAGAATATTCATTTTCTTTTTCTCTTTTTCTCTTCGTTGTTATCGTTAACAAATTAATTACAATTAAATAATTGTAAAATTAATTATTGATAATAATTTCTCGTTAATAAATTCTGAAAAATAAATTCGTTCTATTAAATTCAATCATTTGGACGCGGAAACAACTTAATTAATCGTTAAATGGAAATAATAAATGAAGTATTAATAATAAAAAAAAAATTCTGCTTATATTGATTTGGCTATTGTGTATATTTTTTTTTTATGTATAAATTGCAAACTGGATTGTTTTTTATTCCCCGCAATACCCAAAATTAACCTTATTAATTATTCCCTAACAAACTAAGAGATTTGGTTTTATTAAAATTTATTTGGATTGTTTTGCAAGTTAAATTACAATTTATTTGTTTTTCTCCTCCCTGACGGTAATTATTACTGCTTATTTGCTTGAAATTAACTATTTATTTCCGTTTTTTTTACTTCCCTTGGATAATTTATTGATTACTTAACTAAAAAAAAAAAAAAAAAATTTTTAATTAATTAATATTTAGTTTTGAATAACAAGCACTGCCATTTTTTTTTTCTTTTCCCTCCCGAAATAACCTTCTGTGACCTGTTTAGCTGTAGTTAGTAATTAATTAAGTAATTAACCTCCTCTTGAGAAAAATACATAAGTTAAGATATTCTTCTCCCCTGTTTTGATTAAACAAAAAAAAAAAATAAAATAAAAAAAAAAAATAAAAAAGGTATTACTCCCAATCCACAATGAATTCTTTAAGAACCCCCACTAGCGATCTAATGATGGTAGATCCCCAAGAAGGTATTAAAATAATTAAAAGGAGTATTAATAATACCTCAGACGGCTGCATTGTTCAATACGCGTTACGGGCTAGATTGAACATAGATAGCGATGCAATGATTCTAAGAGATAGATTAGAAAGATATGAAATCAGGAAATATTTTGGCGAGAATGCTGCAACATGGAATCCAAAATACGACGAGGTAGACCCCAATATAGAAATAGACCTTCACGATTTATCAGTGTCCAGAGCGACAAATAGGAGTTCTCCAAGTCAAATAGACGATTCAAGAAATTACAGGGACAGGTCAAATCTCCCAACAGGACAATCACGAGGACCATTTAGGGACCCCATCTCGCTAGGGGAAGAGAATATAGGATGCAACCAAACAGATAGAGAACAAGTTCCGGTAAGAAGAAATAGTAGCAGGAACTCCTTGGAGGAAGAGATCCCGGGAATTAGGACGCGGCAAAATCTAATAGATCGTATTAGATTAATTAACCTTGAACCCCAAACCCTTTCACATAGACCCCAAGCCCAATCTACCCGTTACCAATTAAGTCCCATTTCAAGAAATGATATTCCCTCCCCAATGGATCTGACAGATTCGGTAGCTCCGGAATTACAAGTTACCATGCCAAACGTATCAAGTACAACACTTGGGATAAATTCTACGTCGTACTATCCAATACAGACAATGGCAACATCCTATACAACAGGAGAACAACGGTCGAATAACCCGTTTATAAACCCAAGAGATCGATTGGGAACGTGCTCCTCAACCACATTTGTACCGATATCAAGCTGTACGGTGCAACCTTCGGCATTCAGGCTAGTAACCCAACAACCAAACGAACAGGGAAGTGGGAATATAGCGAACAGACAAAGGAATCCGGTTGATAACTCAAACCATACAAGAACGGTTCGATGGGAAAACGAACCAAGGATACAGGAACAAGACGGAAGACTAAATAGGGAACAAGAGAGAACACGACAGCCAACCCACAGACAAGTCCCAGACCCCAGTTACATAGCAAATCAAACCTACGAAATTCCCAATTACCCTCATCCCCGCAATCCCTATATAAACCCACAACATCACACACCATCACAAATCCCCTTTGGCAGCTACTCCCAAGCAAGTTTTGAAAATGTAACATTTATGAGGGAAAAACGCACAGTAGATATTCTTTCAAGATGGCACATTCAATTTAAAGGATCCAAGAAGAACGAACCGGACATCTTCCTAAGGAATTTGGAGGATTGTATGGAGGCACATGGTTTTAGCCTAGACGAAATAATGAAGGCAATGCCATCAATTTTAGACGATGAAGCATGGGAAGTGGTTTCGCAGAGAGAAAAAATATTGGAATAATTTTGAAGACTTTGCGGAAGCCCTTCGTCTGCAGTATGGTGTGGAAGACACACAATCCCACATTAGACAGACAATTGAATTGCGCACACAAGGACCAAAGGAAGATATATCAACTTTCCTAACTAAGTTACGTGGGCTCTTGGATCAAGTAAAACCCACAATGTCTATACAGGAACAATTGGACAGAGCATATAGGAATATGCACCCAATTTATAGACAGCGTATTGAGAGACGCGATTTCTGTTCATTTACTGAACTACAAAAACTAGGGAAAAAGGATGAAGCACGAAGAATGTTGGATGAAGCATATAAACCCCCGCCAACATTACAAAACTACGGTCTGTCAAAATACTCTTATGTAGAACAGGAACAGAAATCTAAGAAATTGGCAGCAATACTATCTACCCCACAAAAACCCCAGGAAAAACCCACCTATGCCCAGAAACTATCCACACCCCCTCCCAGCCCCAAAACCAAAAGGAAAACCTACCCAAGCTCAACTCCTAATTATAGATCGGACGCGGACAATAGAAAGATGGGAAAAGAAACTATTCCCCAGAAAAATTACGGTCGCGGTTACAAAAACCAAAACTGGACACCTAAAACCTCGGAAGGAGAACAAGGTTACCCGAAAAAACCACAATCCCCACCATATAGAGGAAACTTCAACCCAAACCAGGAATACTCACAAAGGGCAAGGAATACAAATCCCAGAGATAAAGTAAAAGAACCCTGTTTCAGATGTGGGAAAATGGGACACTGGGTAGCAGATTGCCCAGAACCAAGAAAATGTTTTGGCTGTGGCCAAATAGGGGTAAGCAGTAAATACTGCGAAAAATGCTACAATAATCAGGGAAACTTCAATCAGAGGAAATAGAGGGCCATATTTCCTCAGCATTTGCCCCGGAAGGGCCCCATACAGACAAATCCCATAAACCCCAATCCCTGATACAAAAAACCCCCGGAGTTGATCCCAGACTATTTTTTAACTTAGAATTAAACGGTAGACTATTGGTAGCTTTATTGGATAGTGGTTCAGTTCACTCATTCATTGGAAAGGGAATGAGTGGAATATTGGGAAGCAAATTACGACCATCAAGGTGCACAAGTGTTAAGGTTGCAGATGGGACACAGGTTCCAATACAAGGGATAGTAGAGATTAAAATTAAATTGGACGAGGAAGAAATCACAATGCCCTTTCAGGTTGCTGATGGGTTGCATTATGATTGTATTTTGGGAATGGATTTTAAAAGGAAGGCTAATATTAAGGTAGATTTTACGAATGATACTTGGTGGACAAATAAAGGGATAATTCACCAATTCTACCCTTATGGCGAAGACCCTAGCTGCTTCCCCGCGATAGCTAGTATCGGTGGACTAGTTAGAGCAACCCCAGAACAAATTCAACAATTCAACAAACTGTTGGAGGAATTAGTTCCCCCTACCCCGAAAACACTAGGAGTAACCAATATAACGGAACACAAATTGGAATTAATAGATAACAAACCTATTCGGCAGCGGAATAGAAGGTATTCCCCAAAAATGCTCAAAGCAGCCTACGAGGAAGTCGATAGGATGTTAAGAGAAGGAATAATAGAACCGTCGGATAGTCCTTGGTGTAGCTGCCCGGTTATAGTACCCAAGGCAAACGGGAAATACAGGTTCTGCATTGACTATCGACAAGTCAATGCAGTAACTAAAAAGTATGCTTATCCATTGCGGAATATGGATGACATATTGGATCAGCTTAGGGAAAGTAGATACATAACCAAACTCGATCTCTCGCAAGCCTACCATCAAGTTCCCCTTGCCCCCGAAAGTCGAGAGATAACGGCGTTTGCGGTTCCCGGTCGCGGTCTATTTCAGTTTAAAAGAGTCCCCTATGGATTGACAAATGCCCCCGCCATGTTCCAGCAAATAATGGATAAATTAATAAAACCAGAATGGGAACCTCATGTCTTTGCCTATTTAGATGACATAATCATCACGGCCAAGACATTTGAGGAACACATACAGTGGATTAGGATAGTCCTTACAGCGCTACGGAAAGCAAACTTACAGATAAATCGGGAAAAATCGGAGTTTTGCTGCGCTGAGGTAACATATTTGGGTTACATAGTAAACGAGGATGGTTTAAAAACTAATAGTGATAAAATTAAACCATTGTTGGAATATCCAGCCCCAACTAACCTGAAACAATTACGTCGGTTTACGGGGATGATTGGCTGGTATGCCAGATTTATTGATAGATTAGCTGAGTACAAGGTACCGCTAAATTACTTAACTCGCAAGGACGTGAGATGGCACTGGAAAGCCGAACAACAGGAAGCTTTTGAAAAGCTAAAACTTGCCCTAACCCAAGCCCCCGTATTAGCCCGACCGGATCTATCCCTGCCCTTTACCCTGCAAACGGACGCGAGCGATTACGCTATAGCGGGAGTGCTGACTCAGGAAATTAACGGAGAGGAGCACCCCATTTATTATGTCAGTCGGTCACTGACGAAAGCAGAAAGGAACTATACGGTAACTGAAAAAGAGTGCTTGGCAGTCCTTTGGGCAGTGGACCGTTTACGAGGTTATCTTCAGGGTGAGGAATTCACCATCATAACCGATCACCATAGTTTGTTATGGCTGAAGAACATTAAGGATCCTACTGGCAGACTAGCTCGATGGAATACGGTACTACAAAACTATAATATTAAATTTGTTCATAGAAAAGGGGCATTACACAAAGTACCGGACGCCTTATCAAGAGCTTATGAGAATCAGGAAGCTGTAACAGCAGTGGGACCATTGGACGTGGAAGACCCGGAATATCAAAAGCGAATGGCCGCAGTTATAAGATCCCCGAAAAAATACCCAGATTTAAAAATAGAAAATGGTTATTTATATGCACACCGCCCCAATCCCTTGGTTGACCCCCTAATCCCCGATTTGGACGCATGGAAGCTCATACTCCCCAATAAAGACCGACCCAAAGCCCTATTTGAAGCACATTACTCCCCACAATCTGGTCATCTGGGAATGGACAAGACATACGCAAGGGTAGCAACATACTACTATTGGCCCGGTATCTATTACGACACCTGCAAATTTGTAAAAGCCTGTCAGGAGTGTCAAGCCCACAAATCATCCCAGCAACCCCCAGCAGGTATCATGGAGGGAAGAAACATTGAAGGGCCATGGACTGTGGTAGCAGCGGACATAATGGGTCCAAAACCACCATCCAAGTCAGGTTACAAATATATAATAGTATTTGAGGATCTGTTTACCCGGTACATAGAAATGAAACCTTTACGGAAAGCGGACGCGAAAAATGTATTAACAGCTTTTGATGAACTAGTAATCAATCGATGGGGATGTCCAAAGTACCTTATTACGGACAATGGAACGGAATTTTCAAATAAATTGATAACGGAAAGGTTAACGGAATACGGAGTGATTCAATCAACAATTCCCCCGTATCATGCCCAAGCTAACCCGGTAGAACGCGTAAATAGGAATATAAAGCCCATGATAAATAGCTACCTAGATCAAGACCACAGGGAATGGGATAAACACCTAGGAGAATTTTGTTTTGCTCTTAATAGCGTAGTCCACTCATCCACCAAATATTCCCCAGCTTTCCTAAATTTCGGTAGAAATCCCACCCCGGTAGCCTTACTAAGAAAACACATAGAGTTCCCCATCCCTAATTCCCCAACCAGATACGGAAACATGGTCAAATAGAGTAAAAAGATTACCCATAATCTATGACTTGGTAAAAAGGCATATCGACAAAGCAAACGATAAACATGCCAAATATTATAATAAGGGAAGGAGAGAAATAACCTTCCAAGTGGGAGATTTAGTCTGCAAACGGAACCACGTTTTGTCCTCTGCGGATGATAACTTTGCTGCAAAGCACGCACCAAAGTTCATAGGCCCCGCAAAAATAGTAAAAGTTTTATCCCCAGTGGTTTACTTGGTCGAGGAAGAGGATACAAAACGGCAGACAAAGGTATTTGTAAATGACTTAAAACGATATGTTCCTCCCCGTTACCCTAATCAGTTTAAAAACCGTACCCCTGAGAAACCCATACCCAGCAGAAAAGAATCGCGGTCCCCAGTAAATCCAATCCCCGAAATCCCAAAACGTAATAGAGGTAGACCAAGGAAAATGAAACCCCAAACAAATATAAGTATTGGAAACTCCCCACGAATGAAATTAAGGTCGCGGACATAAAAAACAATCCAGGAGGCAATGATGAAAAGAGGAGAGGGAAAGATAAATGAAAACTAAAGGTAAGGAATGCTTTAGATGGAACGAGCTGGAGAGACGGCATCGGCCCGGCAACGAGGACGAGGACGCGGAAGATTCGCGTCTCGCCCGACGGAAATGCCAAAGCCAGGGAACGAGGAATTGGCGGAGGCAATGGCCAAGATGGCAATGAGGGAGGCACCGAATAGAGGGTGCCCGGGTACCAGAGGATGTACCCGCGGCGGTCGCCACCTGTGTGAAGACCCTCGTTTTAGAGCCACCATGGCCAAGATAGAGAGGAGAGAGGAAGTATCACAGATGGCGGCGATAGACACACCGGTCATGAGGCGACCGCAGACACCGCCACCAGGACAATCCTTCCCTCCTCTCACCATGTCCCCAAATCCTTTCCCTGTACAACCTCTTCCTACCATTTCCCACCCAGTATACAATCCCGCCACACGACAGTATACATACATCCACGTCCCAGCACCTCTTCCCTTATTCCCCCAATACCACCATATCCAAAACCCCTCACCACTCCCATCCAAATCCCCAGAACCCAAACCCTCCACGGTTGTCCCCGATATTTCCCCCGCTCCCGCCCAAAACTTGACCACGTCATACCCCCCCGCTTCTACCCAAAACCTCCCCGCCCAAAATTTCCCCGCCCCCCCACACTACCCACCTACCCCCGCGCAAACCATCCCCGAACCCATAATTAACCCCGCCGCGCCCATCATAAACACCCCAAACCCCCAGGAACCCAGGGAAATCCCATCCCTACTCACCATGCCCAGAGTCTCAAAACCAGACCAAACTAGGTTAGAGGAGGAGAAGAGACTCTGGGAAGGAGTACCCCGACCTCCCCAGGATCAATGCCGGCAAGGATGCTGGAACTGCGGTGGAACAGGCCACAAATTCAACACCTGCTCGTCACCAAGGGCCATGTTCTGCCGGAACTGCGGCTGGAAAGGCGTGTTGAACGCATCCTGCCCTCGGTGTGGAGAATACCACCGAGAGGTTCTCCGCAAGAGAAAAGAGTTGGCCAAAAAATGGGCCTAACTATTATATTTTCTTTTTTTTTATATAGTTTTTTAAATAAATAAAATTCCTATAGAAATAAGCGATTATTATTTACTAACCCAAATACAATTCCCACATATAAAAATGCAATTTATACATAAGAAAAAGAGGAAGGAAAGGAAACGAAACTCGGAAATAAGAAAATTCATTAATTAATAAGAAAACGACATAGGACGCGGTGAAATTCAAGGAAGCCCCCCTATATTGATAATTATAATAGCAACATACGCACTTTACCTCAAATTAAGAATTAGAGAAATTATATATATACATGTAAAATTAAATAGTAATAAATTTTTTTTTTTTCCTTTTTCTCTCTTTACATTGTAAATAGAATAGAACGAATGATTCATGTAAGTATGAAGGAGAGTATGGTCGCGGAAATATCGGGAGCTCTCATCGGCTAGTAAGTAAGTAACTTGTAAGGGCAACCAGTAAGTAAACATACTAAATAGATAGAGAAATAGAAAATAGGAAATACACACAGCGCGTACACTATACAAAGATTGGAGCAGCCAAGCAGCTACACAATACACCGGAAAACAGATGATACTGATCATCGTAGATTAGATAGTAGGATAGCTACCATAATTATTCATGCAAATTCCCCCCGAAGTTACGACTCCGCGTAACTTCAGTTTGGCGGGGGGGAGTTGTGACAAGGTGATTTCACACCTGTCACAAAAAGGTAAAGAAACAATAAAAAGGCATTAGCGTAGCCTTCCCCTCTTATCAAACATACCTACCCGGATACCGTACACACACGTATACCTAAAATAAGTTACCCAGTACCCTAACTACCATGTAAAACTCCACGTCCCTTCCCCGGTTCCCAGCAATCCAGCACCAGGACAATCCAACGAAGAAGTAGCAAGTTGAATGATCTGCATCAGGTGCAAAGCCTCAGGAGTGACAGCAGGTATCCTCGGAAGTCCATCGCCCACTGGAACCTTGTGCAGAATCCCTGTGAAAGTAATATTAAATAAGACAAAGCACTTTATTAGGGAAAAGGATAACCAGGAAGGAGAGGATAGGACAACCACATAGGAAGAAAATAATGTCAACAGGAGTTGAGAGGTTAGGGGAGCACTAACCTCTCCCACCATAATTTAACTAAACAAGTAATGATAAACTCCTACGGCTTAGCGATTTACCTGTAACAATTCCTCGGGAGCTCCAGGTCAATCCCACGGCAGGTCAGCGTCGGAGAAGATCCACTATGGCGGCAGTAGTCCGTTGAATCGTCTTCTTGACAGCTGGAATACAGACGCAGTCGTACGAGCACGGCCGATCGCGCGGACGAACTCTCGTCTCGTACCGATAGCAGCGCAAGGCGCATGCGCGCACGAACGAGACGAGCCGAGTGCCGACGGAGAACAGAGCTCCGTGAACTACGGTCGAGAGTGCTTGGTCGCGGTGCGAGTTATCGTTGTATCGGCTATTTTACTGATTTATTGCTCGATTTTGTTGTGTGAGCTGAACGGAGAGTGGCAGCGATTCAGAGACCTTATCAATCGGCTGCAGTTACGAAGGTGAGTGCGTATGGTGCATTCTCCCCCTTTTCTTTTATCGGTCGCGAATTCCCGGTCCGCCCGCGTGTGTGTGCGCGTATCATTCCCCGCCATCTTCACGTTGACTCTCTCCCGCGTTTCCCCTCTTCCCCCTGCGTTACGCTGAGCGATCGCGTTAGATTAATTACTTTACTAGGTTACAATCGACTGGTGCCCGATTTCGATTTAAAATAAATTGTTGTTACTTGTCTTTTTATCTAATAAATCCTCGTGTTAATTTTATAATCTCCCCGCGTATTTATTTAAGTAGTCCCGCACCCTGATCCCCAGTGCGGCGTGACATAAGATATTAAAAAACCTTGAATTAACTTTTTGTAACTAAGTTATAAATTCATGATGTGATGATGATTATTATAATATGTTTTCTTAGCTAAAGAAATCATGTTGATATAAATCATGTTGTTATATTCATTATTTATAAAATTTACATAAATTCATTCATTTTAGAATTCATGGAATCTCTTTTTATTTCAGAGCGTAAACAACTTGGTATAGTGAAGTTACAAGAGGTGAACACACTCTTCCAATTTTGGTCATTTTTCTTAAAGGAGAATTTCACTTGCACTATGTACGAAGAGTTTAGGACAATAGCTTATGAAGATGTATGTGAAGGATATTATTATGGGTTTAAGTGTCTGTTTTGATTTTATAATTATGGTTTAGAACAAAAATTCAGACCACAACTTTATAAAGATTTTCAAGTGAAAACAGTGAAATATTATAAAAGTGGTAAGTGGTAATTACGGTACAAATAAAATTTATATTTTGATATTGTTATATTAAAATATTTTATTGAAAAATCTTAAGATAGATTACAATGTAATTGTCTATTAACAGGTATATTATTTTATAGATACATATATTATTTTTTTAGAAAGAAAAGTAAGGTTCAAACATTTTTGGAGATGGAGAAGGAGAGTATAAAACATTTGTTTAAATTGTCCTTTGTACATCAACAGTATTGTAATGTAAGTTTTTATTATAGCATAAAAGAAAATAATTTTTTACTATTTGTAAAATAATTGTAAAATAATTAATTTATTTTAAAGATGAGTATGAAAGTGTAGTGCATTTAAATGATGAAGTCATACCAGTTGGGTACCTGCATTTAAAAAAAGTACGCCTTCTAAACAAAAATGTTAGATAGGAATCATTTTTAGTAACAATAATAATAATTTCAATACTTTATTTTTCATTTTTTACATAATTATAATTAATTTTAGAATGGTGTACAAATTTTGACACTTCAAGAAAGACTGAAAAATTTGCGGTTAAGGCGTCACTTGACTATATATTTCTGAAATAGTTGGACCAGATTTACAAGATGGTAGCAATTTATCTGATGACGAAAATGATGAACCGGAGAAAGATATTAAAGACTTACATACAACAAATACTGATAAAAGAAAATAATATTACATCAACAATAATTATACAATAGAAGTCAACTTTTTAACGTCTTTTCATTTTTTTGATTACTTTAACCGATTTTCTATGTTTATCTTCGAAAATATTGTTTTGAGCGTTAAGTGTATAATAGAAAAAAGTTTTGTTATTTTACTACGAACATTTCGTTCATTAAAAGTTTTTCAGTAAAAACAATACATTTCGTTTTATTGCGAGAAAACGTGTTTTTTTTTGTGTTTTTTTCATTATTTTGACCGTTTTTCTATGTTTATCTTCGAAAATATTGTTTTGAGCGTTAAGTGTACAATAGGAAAAAGTTTTGTTATTTTAAGACGAACATTTCGTTTATTAAAAGTTTTTCAGTAAAAACAATACATTTCGTTTTATTGCGAAAAAACGTGTTTTTTTGTGTTTTTTTCATTATTTTGACCGTTTTTCTATGTTTATCTTCGAAAATATTGTTTTGAGCGTTAAGTGTATAATAGGAAAAAGTTTTGTTATTTTGAGACGAACATTTCGTCCGCATAAAGTTTTATGTAGGATTAATACATTTCAAGATAATGCTACAAAATCGTTTCTAAGGAATTAAAAATAATGCCATAACTTAAAGTGTTTCAGTGATATATGTCTGAAAATAGGACCATTATCTAATTACATTATGACGAAGTTACCCTGTGAATCTCAGCTAAATCGGTAAAAAATTGACTGAGTTATCTTTGATACATGATTACATACATACATACATCCATACATACATTTTAGGGAGGGCCTTAAATGAATCCTAATACACATCAATTTCTCTTACAAACTATTATCTAGTATATTTTGATGCATCACACATTTTGCGATGACGAAAATATAAGGCTCTCCCGTGTAGCGGTCGTGCCTAAAAATCCAAATGTATTCTGATTTTGGTAAAAAATTTCCTTATATATGTTGAGTACAACATCAAAATTTAGTATAAGGAGGATAATTTTTGGGCAAAAACTTTCCGTAGTAGAAATTTTTTTTATTCCATTTCTTCAGATCCTTGTATTCTCAGACATCACGTCTAAAACTTTTAGATTTTAAAAACTATAATTTATATTGCAATGTACATTCTGTCATTTAGGGGACAATTGAAAGAGATGGTCGAATGATATATACATATAAATATAATACTTTATTTATAAGAAAAAGATATAACTTCGCGGATGACATAATCATTTATTTGAATAATAAATATTATAACAATAATAAACCATAAAAATAAAAGTGATAATAAACGAAGAAAAAAGTTTGATGAATTAAAAAAATTTACTATTAAGAAAATATTTTTCCCTTAACCATTGGATGCAACCTTTGTATATGTATACCGTGTGTCGAAATCTCCCTGAGATTCGATAAAAAAAAACATTTGATCCATATATTGTTACAATTATTTTCGTTTGAAGAACCGCAAAAGGATTTGGTAAAACAATGTAAATGGTTTGTCTACCTGCGACACGGAGCTGCTCGCCCGCCTCGAGTCGACCAAGGAATTGGTAGTGCCATAGCCGAGATTCGCCTGAGCCGCAGCACTCGTTCCCGATGATCGAACGCTTCCAGAATTCTCGCCTCGTTGCCGATACGGCGAGCTGCTCCGAGTTTTCATCGTACCTGTTTAACACAAAAGGAAACCAAAGGATTTTAATTGTTGTTGATCTTTTTGTTAATCGCAAAAGTGCAAAATCGCTTTCTTAATATCAAATGTTGTATATCCTCCATTGTAGAATAAAAAGAGAAAGTAATGTCAATCTTTGAGGGTCAAGCCTAGTTAGAATGAGAAAAAAACCCTTATCTTGAATTTTATAACATTTTCAGAAGAGGTATCTGCAAACCAGCAGACGAAACGTTGTACAAATAATTTTATAAAATTGAGAATAAGAGGTTTTTTTCTTCTAAATTGGCTTGACCTTCAAAGATCGACATTTCTTTCTCTTTTTACGCTTTCTTAATATTGCGAATACCGGAACTTTTTTTCGAAAATGAAATACGAAAATGAAAATGAACATACTCTATGCAAATAGTGGATATTTCGAGGGATTTTCGCTTTTATCGAACATCTATACTTTTTGAGAAAGTGTACCGTCACATACCCCTGATTGTTGATCAGTTAAGACAAATCTGTATGTTCATAGAATAATTTTATATTAATTAAGGCTAATAATTGTATATGTTTTAACGCATACAGAAAGTATAAGTATTAAACTTCTTTTTAACCATCTCAGAAAAATAATATAACTCAAAATAATAATATAAGTGAGCAACAATCTAAGAAAAAAAGCGGAAAGTACCAATTTCTGATCAGTAAATTTTCGGTATGTATACCAATTCCTAGTTTAGCCTACTAACTAATTATTGATTGTTTAACCTTTAAATTGAATGTAGCAACAATTAGATTTATGTAAATTTTATTATTTTATTGAAATAATATACTGATCAGTACGGTATATTTCCTTTTGAAAAAGTAAGAAGTCGCTATTGCAAAGTTATTATTCACTATTTGTAGAGTTCGAATTACAAATTTTAGATAAAAAAAATTTTAAATGTATAAAATATGTCAGTGACAACACTCCGCATTTCAAATGTAGAGTTGGGAATATGTAATATTTTGCATACCGGGCATGATTAAATTGTTTACTGAATAACAATGGTTATGGTGGTTTTTTTTTTTTTTATGTTATTTAACGTCGCTCTATTTATGCTGCCAGGGCTAATCAGCGACGGAGGTGAACGGCGTGTCTGTAAACAAAGCACATGTAGTTGAAACAGTGGTGCTTGTGTCCATCGGAAGATATCATCGGTCACTGTAATTAGTCTAATAATTACAGTTTCCTGTCCTCCCGATGGAACCACCGCGATCCTCTTTACATCTTCGCGTCCCTAACGTTCCCTAGTTCAGATGCCCGTGCCTCTCATGTACTGACAAATGCACGAAACGCACGCGCACCCGAACTGGCGTCACATTATAGTGACACGCCGAGCCACTGAGTCGCGGTGTTCGAAAAATGCACATGAAAAAAATTTTCAGAGGTACACGTCTGGGATCGAACCCACGACCCTCGGTGTGAGAGTCGGGAGCTCTACCCATGAGCCACCGCGGCTCACGGTTATGGTGGTTGATTCATGATTTGAGTATCGAGTAGCCGATAATTTAGTTTTTTTTTTTACATTTTCTGTAAGTTTAATCCCCTCACTCTATGCGTCCAATTCTGGAAATTTTCAGCTTAGTCTCGTCTTTAAAGGGTTAGTGCACTAATAAAACAATATATATTGGGTATTATTAAAATTCCAACAAATATTTATGTATCCGAATAATCAAAAAAATTATATTAAATACACCAAATACGCGCACTGAAAAAAAAATATGTTTGATCTATGGAGAACTCTTCTTAAATATGCCTCAAGAAGAAAATCTGGTTGGTCCAATGCGTTTCCTTTAGAAGCAAGAGAAATTTAATTGATTTTGGAATATTGATCTTTTTGAGTTGTACTATATAATTTTTTACAAAAAGAACATTCTACTCAAGTATAGAAGAATCCGTTTGATTACAGAAAAATCACATTGGAGTAAACAGATTTTCTTCTTGAGGCATATTAAAGAAAAATTCCGCTTAGATAAAAAATATAGTTTTTTAGTGCAGTTTAACGCAATAACGTCTACTGGGTATACTTAGGAAATTGAAATACAAGCGAGGTTAAAGAAAAATTGTGCGGATTAAAAATCTTAAATCCGAGCATTAAACCAAGTAGGATTACCGGGTCTATAATTATTATCAGATTAATTCTGATCGAAACGGGCTTACGATCCAAAATAAGACAAACTGCGAACCGCGGTTTCGGTAACATAATTAAGTAGTTAACTTGTGCACTCTGTTATCCTCCTGGTTAGAAAAACTCTGTTGGAACTTGACGCACTAATTAATTAAAGAACCTCCATTTTAATTGCTGATCGTTCAAACTATACATGCACACCTCTTTATAGATTGCTATACTCAATCAACGATTCATTTAATTTTTGACATTTTATTGGTAGTATAAAAGTTGTATAAGATTTAATCAACTGAAGACACGTTAATTATTTATCTTCGTCAAATTTTTGTTGACTAGTAACGGAATGCTCCAAATATCTAGGAAAATGGATTTGCACCTTGTTTCCGTTCCGCGGGTCATCCCGCAGATTCGGTCACAATCGTAAAATCGGTCCTTTCCGCTTCGAGCTATAAAACCGTCGCACCTCTTTTTTTTCTTATCGATTTTTCATTATCAACCGACTTTGGTGATAAACCGGATAGAGAGAGAGAGAGAGAAGGAGGGGGAGGAGGGATAAACGATGACTTTGTCAAGACGAGTAGATTGATTTTGTATCATAGGTAATTCAATGTTTCGCGGGTTAAACGACTTATCGAACTATATACTATCAAAATTAAAAAAATGCTCCTTGTTTTAATTGTTTAATCTTCACGTATTATGTAATTTTATGAGAAAAGTTTATTATTGTATATAATATTAGATGTGGAACGTCACATTTAGAAATTAACAAAAAATCGTCCAAAAATTTACTAATTAATGTGGAATGTTTTATTTATTTATTTTTTACTCGTATAGATTTATACTCGTATAGTATTTAAACTTTAAGTTAATATCAGCGAGAATCTTTGCCTTTGAAAGATTCAAGTTTGTTCATGTTTTTACCTAGTCTCGAGAACGTTTGCGTCTTCGTGTATCTTTTAGTTCCGGTACCGACTAGCTCTGTGTCGTTAAACACCGAAATTCTATCTTTTTTCATTTTTTAAAAGCTCGGCATTATATTTAAATTAACATTTCCCCTAGTTTGTAAATACTATTATAGTTTTAAGTTAGGTCTAATTTTGTTACTTTTTACGTGTATATAAACTAATTAGTTAATTATAACTATATAATCTGTGCTGTGATTTTGCTTATTTCAAAACCTGCTTCACATTAAAGTGAATCAGTGACTTATGTTTTGTAAATAATGGTTTGCCTTACTGTTTCTGTTTTACGTATCCATCGTGCTCTTTCATAAATACATGTACAGTATATTAAAAGGCATCAACCATAGTTTATGCAACAATTGTATTAATTCAGTTTGCTTTATTCAGAAAAAAATGTATACAAGACTATTATAATTTTAATACATAAAGAATTTGACATTTAAACAGATTTGTTATAGGTTACATATAAATTCGATTTATCCGCTGATCTTTTCGACTTGCAGAGAAAGTTGACACTCCAAATTTAATAGACTTTTCAGAAATATATTTATTTCTATATTAAATGAGGAATATTGCCAAATAATGTAATTTAAGACTTCATCTCACTCTTTAAGCATGCATGAGGGATCGTCCGCAACTTTGATTTTAACTAACGAGGTTCCTAAGCTATAATGGTCTGATCTGCATCTGTTAATAAGTGTAATATAGTTACGTAAATAATTTTTATTTTCAAACCAAGGTCTGGTATATAGAATGAAAGTATTTTTGACCTTTCATAATAATCAGTCAAAGGATATGATACAATCTGTTGTTCTAGTGTTATTTGCAAAATTTTTAGCGAGAGTGTCTGTAGCCTCGTTATCTTCTATACCCAAATGAGAATGTATCCAATAAAATTTGATTGATTTATAAAGGGTTTCTGCAAATATGTCTTTAAAAATTTATTTAATTTTGAGAATATAACAATTTATTTTGACACAATTTTGGCATTAGATAATCTAACAAGGAGAGGACCAATCCTGCGAGAAACGGATCTTTACCAAACTCTAGGATATTTTTTCTACTATAAAAATATGAAGAAAATCGAGGTTATAGAATATAATGCCTTTTCTTAGATATAAGCAAATAACGAAAAGTCTCGGCAAAAATACTCTTAAAAAGAGATTCTTACAAAAATTACACCGATAAAATAAAAAATAAATGGACACAATGTCAAAATAAAATATTTTGCAAATAATGATAATAAAAATAAACAATAAAATTTGAATTTTGGTTAACTTTTTAAGAAAACATTATTGAAGTAATCTTTTGAATATGAACAACAATGTTTCTCGAATTCTATTCAATAAAAAACATATTGTAAAATAGCGTGTTATTATGCTGCGTCAGCTCTGGGCACACAAATAACAGAACATAATAACAGACAATGTAATCTTCAAAAGTTTATTTTATAACTTAAAATCCTTCCGAATATTTAAAAAAAGTAACCGCTTGAAAGATACATGCATCTTTAAAGAGCATATAGTAATCTTACGCATTTTTACAATCGATATGTTGCGACAATGCAAATAAAATTTGTATCTTTAAGGAGTGTAAGAGTTGCAAAAATTATATGTTGCCTAAAAAATATTTAAATCTGTTAAATAATAATATTTTTAGATTCTATTATAATATAGTTTTATATATATAGTTTTATATTATAATATAGTTTTATATTATAATATAGTTTTATATTATAATATAGTTTTATATTATAATATAGTTTTATAATATATTTCCTGTTACACATAAGCTAAAAGTTGAACTCGTAGAAACTTGCATCGTTGCCTGGAATGCACGACATCAGCATTTCGGCAGGAGGAGAAAACAATTCTCCCCTTTTTTTCATAGAAAAAGCCGAAGGAAGGGAGGAAGTAATTAGGAAAGGGAAGCATTTTTCCTTGGTTTCTTCCTTCTCTCTTGACCGATCGGGTAGTACATTGTTAACCACTCAATCTAAAGTCAATTTCTGTATTCTAAAAATTCACTATTATTTACATTAACAATTAGAATACATAGTTGACCACTCCAATAATAAGTCGATCTTCATATTCTGAATATTAACCGTTATATGTGTATAATAAAAGTGAATTTTGATAAATGAAAAAGTGTATCAACTGTAGAATCATTAATATCACTATTACATTTCGTATATTATATATACTACAGATAAAGAAAATAAGATCCAGAATGTGTGACCAAAAAAATTTTTCTTGATTTAATGGAACATGATTTGGAAGAATACGTGTAGATTGTCTCATGTAGTGTCTTGCGTTTAAACAACCGTATTTCTCGATTTTGTGAATTAAATACCATTAAATGAAGTGATGATCAAAATACTTACAGATGATCGTTTATTATATAATCTTTGTACCGAACCATCTTACTATATCATTATAAGAGCAATAGTAGGGATAAATGGATAAATGGGTGGGGAACACTTAGGCAATCGAAGATATATGCAAGACCATTAGAAAGGAGTAGACGCTCATCGAGCATCTAGCTCAGATTGCCAGCAGCGTTCTGGACAAAAGTAAGATTTACATAATTGCGTTTATTATACTTTTTATTGAACTATGCGAGATCTTAATTGTTATTTATGTATTTAGCGTTTTGCATTGCCTCAAGAAAAAAGGAAATAAAGAAAAAAGACTAATCCCGACGACTTCAATACCTGTATTTAAATCGACCCCTATCTGATCGATAAGAGAAACAATTCCTATTTCCTTCATCTTGTTGACCCTTAGAGCGCCGAGGTTTTGAAAAGTTTGCAAATCGCATTTTTCTGTAGAAATGTGGTCTAAGGTCCATAAGTTAGGGCCAAACTAATTAAAGATGTTGGCGAGTCAGGCCCCTTACGGCCGGGTACGGTGTAGCTAATGTTAAAATTTTCAA
Source organism: Theocolax elegans (assembly GCA_026168455.1). NCBI lineage: Eukaryota > Metazoa > Arthropoda > Insecta > Hymenoptera > Cerocephalidae > Theocolax > Theocolax elegans. Next base: position 36,202,523 of record CM047431.1, on the reverse strand, counting down.
AATTTCAAAAAACATTCTATTGTACTATTTTTTTGTTTTTAGCATTATTTATGTTTTATCTGGTCAAATAAAGTCACTTTGTATCATTACAGCTTGGAAAACATTATACAGGGCGCCATCAAACGAAATTTGAGTTCCTCTCAAAACGCGAATTTTCACTCAATTTAGATGAAAAATAATGAGTAAAATTTTTGTACGCCTCTAGGCGTTTTCCGGCGTTTTAAAGATTAATATTAGATTTGGTTTATTGATTCTAATTTTTATATTTTTTTACATATACTGAATGTCTTGTATAGATATTAATGTAAATTCGGTGAAAATATTACCTAATTGGTTATTACAACCGATACATAGGAGGAGCTATAAGAATGCTACATTTCACGTTCGCAGTAGCATATACTATTTTCTTGTCCAAAAACGGCCATTGAAATTTTGAAAATGAATAAATTTATATTATAAATATTTTAAAAATGAATATAATTGTACAAAATTAATGCATTTATGCCCCACTTATGTTTATATTTTTATCAAAATCGCAATAATTGATAACATAATTCAAGCCAGACAAAACATTTTCGAACGAAGTTAATAATAATACATAATTAAAAAAATGAAGAATAGTTTGAGTAATAAATAATAAATAATGAGTTATTAAAATACTTTGGATAATTCCACCGATCACAATGAACAAAGAGTACAAAATAGCCTTGTCTAATATAAAATTAGAATTAGTTGAGACAAATCGATAATGAATAATTTTATTATATTAAAAATACATTATTTTTCTTAATTTTAACACGAGCTTCTACATCCTTAATCCTATTATTTGTACAAAAAAAATCTACTTGCTAAAGAAAATTGCTTTCTCTTTGCATAGACATTATTGATTTAGAAACGAAGAATCGTATCTCCATTATACGGTGATTCTTTTTACGAACGAAGAATGAGAACTTAAAAGGATAACGAGTAAGAAGAAAATTTTTCCAACCATAAAAATATTTAAAATGTAAAGAAAGTGATCTATCCATCACTTCAGTTATAAATCTCGATATAACATCCGTTTTTCGGTCCGTACATATAATCAAGTTAAAATTTATGTAACGAATCCTAATCTTTAAAATTACACAACGCAGTGCAGAGTTGGAATCACGAACCCATGAGTATCCATCCCTATACCCGGTAATTTCCAAGGTTCCTTTCGGAAAGTTTCAATTAATTAAGGATGTCTATCAATATCCGATAAAATCGTGAAAAACGATTTAAATGCTAATTCAAACTTGTCTACTCGAAAGTTCACCCACACGTCGTTGAAGGGACTTATTAAATCCCTATTCTTACACAGACAGAAAGAGAGAGAGAGAGAGAGAGTGAGGTAACGTACACATATACGTATAGACATTTTAGTTGACGAGGAAATTGTTTAAACTCTTTTTCGATTACCGTAATGCGGTATAATGCCTCTTTCTTTTCAAGCCGCGGATAATTGCGATTCCTATCGAGCTTTAGCATTCCAGAGTGAAAGTTGAGATTTGAGAATGAAGCGTTTACCCACATCGATTTCCTCCTCTAAGATGTACGATTCCTCGAGATTTGTGAATTAAACTGATGGAATTGATGGGTATTATATATACATATTGTTTGATGCGAACCAGAGTGCACTTAAAATAAGTGAAATTATAAATAATACAATTTCCTTAATTAATTTTCTAATACCACTGGCAACATTTAAAACTTAGCGATTGCAAGTGAGTTGCTAATAAAAGAGGGTTTTGTGCAATATTTCAAAAAATATTGAGCAACACAAATTAGCTCGGAAACACCGAATAATATATACTTTCTATTAAACACATGCACGGGCGATTTAGAGTAAAAAATTTTAAATTATAAATAATATAGTTTTACTTTTTAAGGTTCTCTTTACGTGTTGACGAGGGAGATAGTTTCTAACGAAATCCGAATAAAAAGGACTTAACCGTTATAGATATCTGGATGACGCAATAATGTGCATCCCTGAAAACAGTGAAAGTATTAAATAAATACATTTAATAATTATAATGCCCGACTTCAATGGACTCATGAGAAAGGAAGCAATAGTGCTATAAACTTTTTAGAGTTATCTTCAATCAGAAATATTTCTAATAAATATATAAATACGAAAGTGTAAAATGCTGTTGTAAAAAATGATTGTTTTAATAAAGGTATAGTCTGATGAGGATGGAGGATTATCATCGAAACGTCGCCTGTTAAATAAATTGTGTGGTTTAAAATTGTTTATTAAAAATCGACAAAACACTTTCCTTTAAACAAACTGCGTGGACGAAAATAACAACAAATTTGTAATAAAAGTGTCTTAAGTTTTTTTATATTAAATTCGATATTTATTTATACGATTTGTACAGAGAATAAGCGGAAACACAAGAAAGGTGCGTTACATAAATTATTGCAGGGGTATCTTTTAGTAAAAATTGAAACGCTTAACAGACGTTTCGAAGCTATGAAAGACTGTTAAAGAGCATACATTTTTTTAGTAAAAACTATACCATTCTTACTAAATGGTGAAACGATTTTTCACGCACTTTTAATCAGGCATTTTCAATTTGAAGATTTTAATCCATAAAGCAGTTATTATTCAGGAAAAATGCCCAAGAAACGACGAAATTCTAAGAACTTTGTAAGCCGCATTCAATTTCATAACATGTAGTAGCAAAAATTACTATATTATATAGGAAAACTGTGACATCTCAGTAGAATAATCATTTTTGCTATTCAATATTAGTAATTTTTATTATACAAGTCAGCAAATTTTATTATTCAATCTGCAATTAAATAAGTAAAAATGAATCACATTTTATTTTGAATTAATACTTATATATTGGCATATTGGAAGTATTTCATTTGTCAATTAAGTACATAAGAAACATTTAACATTTAGAGATTTAATTATACTATATATATTCCTATAATAACTCAATCAAACGCAATTCGCTTGCATTCTCCTGCTATATTTATTTAACAACTTAAATATTATTTCAATTGCTCATTACAATGCGCTGAACGGAACATACATTTTTGCATAATAACGATATATCTGATACACCTTTTTGTTTCTTGTATATAAATTGAAATATTTTAAGCGCGAGAAGAGTTGAAGAAATAGAAAATTTTATATACACCACCTATTGGATTAATAGAAGAATTAAAACATTTGAATACTGAAAAAGATAAAATAAACGTATACTCTTATATAATATTTCTACAGTATTATACAAATTTTAACCTATTGATCCAATTAGGATAAATCAAATCCAGCCTGAAAAATGAATTTTAAAGATTTTTTATCGGAAAATTTTCTACCCCTAAAAAACGAGATTAAAGCAAAAAAAAAATACTAATAATGAAAAAAAATTATTGTTAACTCCATTTTTTTTCTTCTTATCATTTTGCAGTCACCTCGAAAGTGCAAAAAAGTGTCCTCGGCAGCTCAGCTTTAAAAAAACCTGTTTGAGTTCAAAAATCTCTTCTGAATGATCCAATATTGTGCCCGAAATGAAAAGTTTCATTCAAAATCTTTTGAGTGGTCTAACTACTGAAGTAAGAGATAAAAAAGTTACAGGTATAAAAAGTTCTTAAAATTTATTAAAGACTACACTGGAGTCGTTCAGATGTTGTTGTTGACATTTTTGACATTTTTTATTTTTGCAGTTACCTTTGCAGAAAAAAGTTTATATCTTTTATCCTATTTATTATGCCACTAAGCGGCTTGGTACACACAAAGTACATGCAATTAGAAGTATCTGTGATTTTTTTCAGTAGTATCAATTGTGCCGAACAATGTTAAAAGTTAAACTATATGATTTTTTAGTGACTTAAGGTCAGTAAAAGTGTAATAATATTAAAATTAATGATTATAATTAAAATTTCATTGAAATCTTAATATAATTTCCAATCTTACAGGTATCTATCATTTTTTTGTAGGATTCATAATATTTCGAGTTATAAAGTCATGAAAATTGGTCATATAAGTGGAAAACATGAAAAATATGTGTTTTTTGGTTGTTAATAACTTTTGTCATATCCAAATAAAGCATCTAAAAATTTATTTACATATGTTAGGTTGAAATAGAAGTTGTTTAGTAGAATATCATTAATTTTTCATATGCTGATTTGATATGGAATATTTCATATACCTCTATATATATATATATTATAATTTTCAGCGGTTTATCAGAATTTTATTAATTGACATTAACACTCACACATGAAAACAAGTTTCAAATATTTTTATTATTCTCAAATCAAAGATACTTTCATTTTGTACATTTTTATTACCGATTTACTAGACCACTGCGAGACCAATCATTTATTATTTTTTTAATTCTACTAGAGTATATACTACATATATATATATATATATATATATATATATATATATATATATATAAAAATTCGACGAAAAGCACGTATATTTCTGGTAAAGTGATATAACTCTTTTTAAATTACAGGTCAGACCATTGATTCATCGATTTTGAATATATGAAAGTAATTTACCGTAACGGTCTACTAGCAGATTTACTGAAATAACATACTCATATCTATTATATCATTTTGTAACCCAAGACGTTAAATCATAGGGTATAAAATACTACCGATTTCATTAATTTTAAGAAATTCTGTCTAATTCTTATGATTTATTATATACTTGTATCATATATTACGGTTCACTATATATGTAAGTATGAGAAAAAAGTTCGACTAATAATGACAATTTCATTGAATATAATGAAGAAACGAACTTGACAAAAAAAGGTTATTAGTTGTTTTAGCAAAATTTTATTACTATCGGTTAAATCTTTGCCGAACGTTGTAGCAAATTATTACTATTATTACGTAATGATTATACTAGAACATTTCTTTTCGTGTAAGCGTAATTGTGATAAACAAAAATCTATAAAATCCAATAAAATAATTGAATTGAGATTTTGTTTAGTTAAATTCTTTATATATTCTATTAGAGGAATTAGATTGGTATATCATAAAATATAAAATTTAATCAATTTTAAATCGTTATTCATATTCTATACTAATAAATGGAATAGGATTTCATAACTCTGATTATAGAATACGCTTCATAACTTTTTAATTTTATTACAAATGAAAAGTCGTTTATATTAGCAACTGATACATTTTTTATTCTAAGTTAATTATAATTGTGGCTTTATCAAATTTTAGTTGATTATATAATAACAAAACAAAAATATCTTTTTTAGCAGTAATGGATAAAGCATCTTCTAACGTAATATTTTATTTTCTATAAAGTATAATTTTTTATCAATTTACATACTGTATACTTGTACGTTATAAACACAGACTACGGCCGAGTAAAAAATTACACTAAATTGTTTTTTCTAATATTTTCCAATATTAATTATGTATATTTATGAAATTAAAGTAACATTAAAGTGTCTTAAAAAAAATTAATAAAAATTACCCATATTCAAGGTGCAATACTAATTTTGGCTTTTTGAGTAAAAAAAATTTTTTATTTTAAAAATTACTAACATTAAAATTTTTATTAATGAATATAATAAAAATTATAATTATGATTCTTCTGGTGGAAAATTGGAGATTTTTTGAGATAAGGAAATAGTCAATGTTGTAGAACGTAACTGTTTATATCGATATATAAAATTTATCGCGGGCTTTGCGAACCAATATGCTGTATTAAGCAAGGTTTAATAATACTCTTCGTCCACTATGGCTGGTGGAAGTCCTAGAGTAAGCCTTTCAAAAATTTTAAAAAAAATTAGAAATTGGCGTATCGACCACGGCTCTCTAACTTTGGTGTCATCGGTAAGGAGGTAGAGGCCTTCCTTAGTAACTGTTTATATTTTATATCGATTAGTTAGAACTGTCTAATTTCTGTATTTTAAAAATTGTTTTCATTTCTGTTAGGGTCAGATGACAATTTAAACTATTATGGAAAGGCATTATTTTTTATATCTATCTTAACAATTTACAAAATTTACATATTTGATGTGGTTCCTGAGATATCCTGCGGTAAGTCCATTATGGAAAAATATCAGAGTACGGAGTCTTATAATTAATTAAAATAATTACGTTACATGTTAATGGGCCAAAAATGTTTAAATAAAAGTTAATAATAAAAACAATTTATTTATAAAATTAAGAAATGTTTCTATTCTTTGTGAAAAAAATTAGTAATTGTCAAAATTGAATAAATGTTTCAATTGTAACCCAGGTAGCTTGTCCCATTGAAGAAGAAACAGTTAACGTTATGTGAGTACAAACAAATTATTGTACATAATATCAATATAAATCGATATGTAAATTTTAGAAAATTTTTGGTAGTTTTTTAAAATACCATAACTTCTGGTAGGTTTATACAGGCGAATTACAAGCTCGAGTGTCGATACTATTTAAAAAAAATGTTCTCTCCGTAGCACATATACTAAATGCAAAATAAATAACAGGATAAACAATGTGTAGCTACTCGTAGGAATAGAATGTGTAACAATTGAAATTAAATGGATAATTAATATGCAGGTGTACATAATCGATGTTCATTATCAGATTGACGAATGTATACATAACTGCATTGTTTACCCTGTACGCTTAGAGTCATTATATAGATTTACGATTAAAATCGATAATACAATATACAACAATATTTTTAATCGCAACCTTAATCTCGCTCCTCGCACGTGTCCGTGCAGTACATGTATAGATAAGTATAAAAATATATCGACGTGTTTCGTACAGTTGTACTTAGTATATTCTTTTCGCGTCTAGTGTACATTTGTGCCGGCGTCACTTCATAAATAAGCGTCACGTTATATGTATACACCCTATACCTGCGGGACAATCGATATTATAGATTGAAACCACGTTACGTAAACCTTTTACTAATAAATTACTCGTATATTTACTATGAACAATGTAACGAACCTGCTTTTTTTTATAAGTATTTCGAATAGTAGACACTCGTGTTCAACAATAACACCCAATTTATTTTAATCTCGCTTTATTTCTGGATAATTGAGACATTTGTATGTATACTTCGGATGTAGATACAATTGTTTAAATACTTTTTTAATTGTCTTTTCTTAACGAGTGGCGACATGTTAACTTTGCCAATTTATTTCGTACGATTTGTTGAGTGAAAGATTCATTAATTTTGGTGGTGATATAGGGTTTTTCCTCACCAGTGACTCAAAAGTTATATAAATATGTATGAAATAGTACACTGGTAGAAAAAAAACATGAAGAATATTAATTTAAATGTTGTATTTTTTTATTTAAAAAATAATATTTTGAGTTTGCGTTATTATTTATTCGAACGTTAAGTGACAGTTAAAAATACGACTGAAATCTAGTAAATGATGGCATAGGGGATATAAGGATTTACAATACACTGCTACTGTCATAATATGCTTTGGTATCAAATAGCCAAACCGGCATCTTAGGGAACTCCAACTGTGACGCTCAATCTTCATAAATATTTTCGAAGGTGCTCTTTCAAATTATGCCAGTAACAAATTTCAAAAAAATATTGTCCATGTGGTTTTTTTTAGAAAATACATGAAACAAACATAGATGTTTAGCGTATTTTTTAAATAGCTATTTTGACACAGTAAACTATGTTAGCAAATTTTAGAAAGGGTTAAATTAAGTTACGTTTAATTAAAAAATAGTTATAAATTTACGGTAATTTTTATAGAAACTATTGCATTAATTTTTTATCTTGTTGATCGAATGTAACTTTTGAACACTTATGAACAGCTTTCTTTTCATCTAACATTAATTTTGTATATTAATTTTGTACTTGGACTGTTTTTATGTAAATTAACAGAATGTTGTAGTTAATTTATTACCGATCGAGTCATTTGAGGCGAAGAAAATAGTTTTAATTAAATAAATATGATTAATTAGATAAAACGAAATTATCCTTGCTTTTCATTTAAGGGGGTGGCTTACCCGGTGGATTACCGACCGACCCAAAAAAGGTAATTATTACATTTATTTAAAAAAATACGCACTTTTATGCAAAACCCGAATACAGAAGCACTAGATAATTAAATAATAAGTCATTGTACAAAGTTTCAAGTCACTACAACTTAAAAGACACCCTAAAAAATTTCTGCACTGAAAAATCACGGTTAATCGTACATTTTTGGTGCAGAAATGTTTTAGAGTGTCTTTGTTGTATTGACTTGAAACTTTGCAGAATGACTTATTATTTAATTATCTAGTGCAGTTCTGTATTCGGGTTTTGCATAAAAGTGCGTATTTTTGAAAATAAATACAATAATTATCTTTTTTTCCTCAGTCGGTAACCTACCGGGTATGCCACCTCCTTAAGTATCATCTATTACTATTCTAAATTTCAAACAAATATATTGCTTATAATGCATTTTGACAATGGACCCATATTTTTGTATAAAATTTAAACGAGTTAATAATAGATAACATTTAAATAAAGGCAACGACGTCTTAGTTTCTCTATAATAGATATTTTCATATTTTAAACTCTCAGTTTACTCAGTCGATAACAATTGATTGTGACATTTCATTAATACTTTATATTAGTATTTAAAGAAAATCACTAGGACGTAGCTTTTTTTATTGTGAAAAAATTTAAGGTTAGTAGTTAAATATTTACGTAATATTAATTACTTTAAAAACTCGAAAACATTTGCACAATCATGTCGCAGGGCAATGTTCTTGTGGATTTGTTAAATTTTAATATAATATATTGATCTTTCTAAAAATAGAACTCAACAATCGATAAATTATATAGATGGTAATGTAAATCTCTTCATATAACTAAATTTTGTGACCATAAATTATATTATTTCTGGAGAAAAAACCGTATTATAAATAAAATAATAATTTTACCCAAAACTTCATACACAAACGGGTAATCAAGAAAGTGAAGTCAATAAATACTTAGAAACGCATAGATTACAGTCCTTTTATAGCAAGCAAAAAAAAATTAGGTTAAAGGTCCACTGTTTTATAATTACAAAAATTGCAGGTACGTTATGTTTGTGATATTGCTTACACCGTTAAAATAATAATAAATTTCATTTCCACGATGGAGCAGCACAGTGAATTTATCGGCTACATCAAACCACAGTCGAAGATAAAATATCCATCGTTGTAAACGATAGATCCAACGATGACGTAATATAACAATTACCACTCGACTATTATAATAAACATCTCATTATTCGTGCAACAAACCAAGCTGCAAACTTTATACCGGATTAAAATCAAATGAGTTTCACCTAAATTTTCAGTGGTCATCGATCTCCCATCCGAAAATGTAATTGTGGTTGTCGGTTACGCCACAATTCCTCCCCCTATCGGTTCACGCGCAAAAAAACGCACAATGAATTTAAGAACCGCGTATACACGTATAAACGAGAAACCGAAGGGTAACGAGTTAACCGAGGATTAAACAAAAAATGAACGTTGTTACGGTGCACCGGCTATTCACTCTCGATGACGGTATATAAAGTCCATTTTAATTTGTGACGTATTCGTTTCGCAAGCCCGCGCGTGTCTCGTAAACTGCGGCTCCGCGGTAATATGACGGGTGAAACGATGGTTTCACGGCACAAAAAAGATGATTAATCAGTCTATTTTATGTACGCGAATGTCCGGATTAATTGCCTGTTTTTATTATTATGCGCAGCTGATTTACTCGGATATTACGGGTCTATATACGAGTGATCGTTTAGCTTCGATTAACGCGGACTTTAAACCTTTTGATTAATTTGATAACCTGTGGTGTTCGACGAAATGACTAATCGAACCTTTTAGCGTTAAAAACGTTAATAACTTATTGGGGTTTCATTGAAAATTATCGAGGCGAGTAGCGTTTGCCCCTGGGATTGTGCTATTTTGAGGAAACCTCGAATACTCAAAATAGAAATACATTTTATTTTTGAATAATAATTACCTTTTCAATTTCTTAAATAAATCACTTGACGATAACTTTCAATTTAACAATTCAGTTTATTGTTCGAATGATTATTACCAACCAAGTAGTGTTTCATCATATATGCCAAAAGTGGTGTTGAATCATATATATGTACATATTTCCATAACTTTTTCAAATGCATATCGAGTTTGATAAAAATTAATATACAATCATTTTTTTAGATACTCTATCTGAATAAACGATTAGACAATGAAAATATTACTCAAAATAGCGTCTACATTCAATCAAGTTTGAGTTGTTTTATCACTCTGTTAATGAACATATTTTTTTTAATAATATTTATAATTTTTGAAAAAAAAACCATTTTCTGGAAAATTTTACCAAACATAATGGACAACAAGTAAAAAGAGCCTTGTTTATTTAAAATTAGATTAATTTCGGGTAGACCGTTAAATACCTCATTAATATTTATTATAATTTATTATAATTACAAATCTAACCGTCTGTTTTTAAAATTATAAGGTACCAATAAAAAGCTTAAAGCTATTATCACAAAAATGAAAAAAAGCAGTACACCATAAAATGATTTCTTCTCTTCAAGAATTTGTAACTTGAAAATATCGCCTAATTTTTACTCCTGTAAATAGTTTATAAAAAATTCATATTAAAAATATTTAAATTTGTCAAATCTCATTTGTCATCCTTTAGAGAGTTCTTAAGTAACCATTGAATCCGAAAACGACAGTAGACGCATTAGAAAACAACCAAAAAATTATTACTCGTTTTTGAAAATAAATTAAACTTTAATTTTTAACCCATATTGAGATCAGTAATCTAAAAAATCCACAGATACAAATTTTAGTGTATTTAAAATAAAAACCTATCATTTATCCGGGTAGTAAAAGAAAATTTTCTCAACGGAGTCTTAAAGTCAATTTTTATCCTCAATTGCTTATCGATAGTGATGATAATTAATAATAAATTCCGAAAAACAGTATATTTATAAAAATGAACAGTTGCATGCATTTGATTTTGATTGACCTAAATCCATATGTACTGAATTTTAGACAAAAGTATTATTGCATTTTCAAGAATCATCCGTTAACTTCAGATTTTTCATGAAGAGTGGTTCTTGAAAACACAACGGTATTCAGCATACAGTTAGACTATGCATAAATTAAGTGAATTAAACTTTTACTTTTGCATATACCGTTATATTTATTATTAATTAATTAACAAAAGTTGACTACGAAACTTCTTATACACATGTTTATCTTCTTTCACGTTCTCGAAACATATACCTCATCGTGCACTATTTACCTTGTCTTTGCCATAATTCGTCAACGCGTATTTTTGGATTAAAAAAAGCGGATAGGTCCCTGTAATTACAGTCCGACATTCTTTTCAAAACGTCTAGAAAAGAAAAACAATACGAGAGTAAAGAAAAGGAAAACCAGGGGGTAAGATCAAAGTGACAAAACCGCAAGGAGCATTTGTCAAAGACACACGCGGGTAAAGAAAAATATGAAAAATCCAAAGTAGGAGAAAGAAGTATTTAATTTTGAAAAGGGTATAATCGTAAAGAGTTGCTCGAAGATATAATGGGAGGTTCTCCCTTTAGTGTAAAAAAGGCCAAGTTCACCTGGGAGTGTTGTGTAGCTGGGGAGGGTGGACGGGTAAAGCGATATATAGACGTTGAAGAGGAAGTCACCGGACTGCGAATTGACAAAGGAAAGAACGAGCGATGCATGCAACGCTTTGTGTATAAGCTTGCCCATCTATATACCTATTCCACCTTGATACAGTATCTATTTTACCTGTACCTCTGTGTATATATAACTGAGACAATGAACTACGACCCTGACGGTATTAGCAATTTGTTTGATGCTCTACGTGCGCGCGCACACACGCACACCACACACCTGTGCATATTTCCCAGGTTAGTTACCAACAAATTCGTAATACCGTCAGGCTTCGTTGGTTCATTGTCTTCGTTCTGGAGTTTCAGTTGATCGATGAAACGCGTCGTTACGACGATTATTTTGTGAACGCTTAATCGTTTGTAAGATATAATGTTATTAGTGATCTAAGAGTATTTTTTTATAAAAACTTTATCATCCTTCGTAGATATTTAACAATTAGTAAAGAAATCTTTTTATATAAATAGATAAAGCAATTGTCACTTCAGCTATTGAGGGATCCTATATAAGCGGAGAAATTTTTTTAACTATTTTAGTAACAAAATCCTTAGTAGAGTCGCGCGTTTTATACAAGCTGAAAATAGTTTAAAATTGGTCTAAGAAATGTTGTTGTTGATGCTGCATTAGCCAACTGTGGCATTTACGAAATATAAGTAAGAAACGAAATGTAGTATGCAATTCATTTGACCCTTTCAGTCCCACAACTCGTAAATTGGTCGAAAAGTGTAAATATAGGTTTCCGACTTATCTTTCTGTAAACGTAATGACGATCCTATAATCGTTGTTTATCAATCAAAAAATTCCAGTGATAAAAAGCATATGTTACGTATCAAATTTCATCGCTAACGTATTAATTTTTCAAAAACCCATGTTTTTTGACAAATGTTTATTCATATAATGATTATAATAAATAATCGGATATTCATAAAGTATCTCCATTGCTCAATGTCTAGGTACAGTAATATCTATAAAAAACCAAAAAATTTCAATACTCTGTATCAATTTTAAAAAATATGAAAAAAAGAAGGAAAAAATTAAGACACCCATATACAGCCTTGTGACTAAAAGGGTTAATGAAAGGGATGTTGATGTTGACATTGCTGGACTAACATAATGTATATATGTAAATAATTGACGACGTTTCAAAGGAACTCTTCCATCCTCATACCTTTTTATTTATAATAATTACACATATTCTTTATACTTATGTCTATTATTATTACTTACAATATTCTTTTCAAAAAATGAATGTTTCGTGTGCTTAATTTGCTGCACTGTAAAAATAAGAAAACTAATTTATTTTGCACAAAGGTTGAGGTTATTAAATTATTGCCTTTCTTTTCTTATTGTTTTCACGCATCGACACCGACATCAACATTCCTCATATTATTTCGGTACTTATAGTTTCCAGCGAATACAATATTTGATCGTACTAACATAACATTGAAGTTATACTTAAAGTACACCTATCACACATTCTCGTTTACAAATATAGATTATGATTTTTTAGAAGGACCCTATTAGCACTATGAAGAGATTCGAATTATTTCAACATTTTAAAAGTGTCCGGCAGCGTTTGGCAGCGTTTATAGTAATATTTAACATATAGTGGTTGACAATTTGTAGGCACGACCGCTACACGGGAGAGCATTATTTACATGATAAATAAGTCAAAAATTATTTTTACAAATAGTATATTACATACCATGGCCAGTAAAAAAGAAAGCCTCGAATCACATGTTCGTCTACCTCGGCTCCATCTATTAGACTGACCATGGTATATAATATACTATTTTGCAGACAATTGTCACAATGCCGAATTTTGCCGAAAAACTGTCAATTATTGTAAAAGACTGGCAAATGCCATTAAAAGCTAATAAACTCTTAATTCCTATATCGATGCGATTGGTCTGAATTCTATGTCTGCGTATACGCAGACTTTGGTAAGTCAGCGTATGGAAGCCTTGGGCAGCGTTAGGCTATATTTAACATTTTTTCGGATTATTTGCTTCACTCGAAGATTACCTACTAATGAAATATTACGCGGTAATAAATTTCTATTTGTAGTATAAATTATACACGTAATTAGTTCAAGGGATGGTAACTAAATAACCCTACCTACTACTGATTCATAAAAAGTTAGCAATATCTGTCCGTGCAGTAGAGCTATCAAATATATCGTAGGATTATTTTTATCGATAGATGTATAACATATTTTTTTAAACACGTTTGTGTTTTTATTTTATCTGAATTAAATAATCTTATAGTCTATGCCATACCGATGCAATTTAACTTTTTTGTTTTTTACTTCAGGTGCTTCGAAAATTGAGATGTCGTGTCGATTATATTATATCTTCAAACAGAACACACCAGCAAGAATCACCACCGAAATCAAAGTCACCTTTTTCTTCGAGCACATAAAGTTTGAGTGAATAAAGCAAATTTTACTATAGAAATAAAGATTGAAGAAAATCTTTAAAGTATGATACTAACCCCTTTTAAGGCGAAGTAGCAATTAAATCACACAGATCTACCTTCTTCAACCCTTTAAAATTACTATGTTCACGAGTAATCAGGCGGCAAAGTTTTTTTTATGAGGAACTTTAGTACAATGCTACATATAATTAATAAATTTTTATAAATTTCTAATACGAATAATAATAAAAAATTGCTACGCAGTTGATATACTAAAAATTTTACGTATTTAATAAGATAAGTAATAAATTTTATTGCAACGATTATTAAATTTCACTACACTTGTTTTAAATTTTGGTATGATGTATAGCAAAAGTTACACACTCCTGAATATAATAATATTTCAGTATCCATGTGTAGGAAAATTTACGCAGTTTTTTTAAACAGTGAACCTATATATCCTTAATAAAAAATCAAATGGCAATACTAATTCGAGGATATACTACATCTTCTTAACTTACAAATAATAATATTACAGTTTCATTATAAAATATAGAGTTAAATTTCCACCAGAAATTTGTAAATTTTCTAGTCATAATATAATTACACGTATGAATTGATGTGTATAACATCCAAACAATTTATACAGTTATTAATTTCCATTTTACCCGTACAAACTTTAAATGTTATAGCTACGTAACCATTAAAAAGTTACAAAACTGTATTTGAATATTCCTCATAATACTCAATTCTCGACGTCTAAACTAAAATAATGATATACAAATATGAATTTAGTTCCCTATTTATAATTCCTTGTGATAATAAGAGAGCCCATTAGCGAACCGTGTAATTTACCTATACGAATTATATGCGTGTTTTTAAAATGTTAACAAAATATGAAAATCTATATTATAACTGTGCGTTTAAGCGTCACTGATGTTTTATTTATTTGTAATTCTAGAAATCGAAGTAGTAGAAATCGAATCTATTTTTAGGTATTAGGCATTTTTAAAAATATTTACAAACAATTAAGTATAACAATTTTTAACCTCAAATCAAAGTGAACTAATTTCTATTAGGTCCAAAAAATGGTCAATATAAGCTTTTGTAATTATTAATTAGCAAAAATAATTGTTTCGACTATCCTCAAAATGATCAATTTCTACTAGCGTATTTAATTTTGATAATTCATATATCGTTAATTTTTATACGATAATTTATATAGATCATTTATTTCGTAATCAAATAGAGATAAATATAAAAATTATATCTATAGTTAACAATCAATTTAATTTCGTTTAATTTAGTGCCATAGAAATGGTAACTTTTGTAGTTAAGCTATTATTAGAAAGAAGAGAAATCAATGTTTGCGCGAGTGCAATTTTACGAATTAAAAATTTTCCTTCCGAAAAATAACGCTCGAGTTATATACGAATGTGTTTAATTGAAAAGTTAATTAAACCTCCTCCTCGTTATACGTATATATATATATATAAAGATTTTTTTGCAAAATAAAGTCAAGTGGTATGTAGTCAGCGCCACGTGAGAAAGTGGACTAGGTGGCATACAATTTTATTATTCGCGGTGGCGCGAGGTGCCGTGACACCTTTACGCCTTGAATTTCCACTATTTCTCTTTTTAACGGGATGTGAACCTCAAAAATACAGAAACATAATTTATTGTTTATTAAACGAGGAATTTTATTTATCGAAAAAAAATCGGTCTAGCACGGTGTTGCATTTCCTTCGAAGATAACAAATTTTTTTTATTGATAAATCAACGAGATATTTTTGGGCAGTCGTGAATCGTTGTTTTATATAGGTATATTTTATTTGTTTTGAACGGTATATCTGTGATTTTTTCAGATTTATTATAGAATTAGCTTTTAAAATTTTTCAATTTTTCTAAGTAAATCTCTGCATTTTTGGTGTGACACCTGGAGTTAAGTATCAAAAATATGAATTATATCCAGAGAGTTTTTTAATTATTTATATCCGATTTGTGTATAAATAATTTGTGGTGAATTAATAAATATCAACCTCTACTACTAGGGATTTTTACAATTATATATATATATATATAAGTTTGGTTTGTCGATGATGTTTTCAACTTGTAATGAAAGTTGAAGATTTGAATTGAGCAGGTTGTTCAGAAATATATTAATTTTGTTATTGAATACTAAACATTGCCAAATAACGTGATTTAGGTTTTCATCTTCCTTTTTGCACGTATAAAGCATGAAGGATCATCAATAACTTTGATTTTAGCTTATATGTAGAAAATGGCTAATTACGACCTACAAAACACCTATTTTTAACCTCAAAATATTAAAAATTGTCTAATTTCTACTTGGAAGGAGAAAAAAAAAGATTAAAAATAATCCGAGTGGTCGTGATATCTAGTGGTCCCTTTGGTAATAAATAAAAGCAACACGTCTGCGTTTCATTTTACAAGATCGTCGCGTGGCGCAGTGAGAAATTTGCTGCCGCTATATATATAGAAAGTATATACGGAGAGGCAGTTGGTAGCGAAGCTCCTTTTTCTCTCTCCCACGGGGACACCCGAACACCTCGGTACATCAGATTTATCAAACCTGGATTTCAACTTGGACTTCTTCTAGATCTTTCTTTCTTCTTCTTGAAAGATAGAAAAAATCAACCGATTCATCTTGTTGACAAAAGGAGAAAACACTCACGGGTTTTATCAAATTTGATAGACTAACAAGGAGACCCTCATATGTTTGGGAAACGGATCGTGCCCAGCTTGTAGTATATGTTTTCTAATATAAAAATATGAAAAAAGCCAGAGCCGCAGACTCTAACAATCGTTTTTTTCAAAAGTTATACACTGTTAAAGCAAAATTTCCAAAGAAAAGAGACTTCACTTTAAACGCTTATAACTTCTGACCTATCTAATATTGATATTCAAACCAAAGTTTACTGAAAAGCTGAGATAAAATAGATACATTTTAAAAAAAAGTACGTTCAAATCCATTAAAATGGAGCAGAGTTATAACCAAATTAAGAATTAGAAGCAATTTTAAACAAAAATTGAGCAGTACAAATTTTATTGATTTTTTTAAGCTAAATTTCTTTAAATTCTTAATTCGGCTATAACTCTGCTCCATTTTAACGGATTTGAACGTACTTTTTTTTAAAATGTATCTATTTTATCTCAGCTTTTCAGTAAACTTTGGTTTGAATGTCAATATTAGATAGGTCAGAAGTTATAAGCGTTTAAAGTGAAGTCTCTTTTCTTTGGAAATTTTGCTTTAACAGTGTATAACTTTTGAAAAAACGATTGTTAGAGTCTGCGGCTCTGGCTTTTTTCATATTTTTATATTAGAAAACATATACTACAAGCTGGGCACGATCCGTTTCCCAAACATATGAGGGTCTCCTTGTAAGTATAGCTTTACCCTGAAAACAGTGGTAATAAGGAGTGAAAAAAGGAAAATGCTTTTGGTATTAGATATTTTTAAAATGCCGTATTATTTTAAATTTGTTTTTGAGTGTACTACAGTATTTAACTACAATTTGAATGAGTTGTTTCTGTTTTATTTGATGATTGAACATTCAAATTAATTAGTTTTTAATTTACAATAACCTTACCCAAGTAGAAATTGACAATTATTAATATTTTGAGGTTAAAAATAATTGTTTTATAGGTCGTAATTAGCCATTTTCTCGATATTTTTAAAAACCGGCTATTTTTTACTATAAAAATCGTTTACATTTCTACAGCTAGGGATAGAATAAATGGTATTCCATTTAATGGGTAATAAATAGATTCTCTTATTCTCCTACTTTAATGCTTTTTTCTCTCATTTTTAATCATTTATTATAGTTAAATCCAATTTTCTCCTATTTTAAGCTATTTTTCATCTTGTAAATATAGGTAAACTTTGAATTTCGTTATGACCTAATAAAATCCCATTAAAAACTGACAAGTGGAAGATAAATAAAAATGGCGTTTATCTTCGTGTAAATACTAGATTACTAGAAGTATTATACATGTCAGCTCCTCTAGTAGAAAAGAAATCGTATTTTACTTATTAAGTAATAAATAGATATTTAAAGTAGAATGGTCGAAAAATAGGTGAAAAATAAACGAAAAATGTAACTATTTTTATCCTTCCGGCGAAACGCTTTTTCTCTCAATTTTTAACCATTCAATAGACTAAAATATAAATTTTCTTCTGTTCTGAACTAATTTTTAGCTTACAAACATACATCAAATTTGAATCTGATTATATGCTGTTAAATGTCTGTTAAAAATTAGATATAAGTGTATGTAAATCAGATGAAAATGTTAAAAAATCTATAGAAATTTTGAAGTTTACTGTTACCGGAAAGTTGGAAACATTATTCGAATGTTTTGAGGTTATAATCATTCTGTTAAGTGCTTAAAAAATGGGTGAAAAAGCGTTTCATCACAAGGTACTTACTACCAATTTTTAATTCCTAGTTCTTACATTCAAATTCATCATACCAAGGGCCCTTGGTAGAAATTTTACTGTTTTTTTTATGTATGCATTGAGGCTAAAAATAAATATTT
Source organism: Theocolax elegans (assembly GCA_026168455.1). Taxonomy (NCBI): domain Eukaryota; kingdom Metazoa; phylum Arthropoda; class Insecta; order Hymenoptera; family Cerocephalidae; genus Theocolax; species Theocolax elegans. The sequence goes on along the minus strand of CM047431.1, from coordinate 36,183,884 downwards.
TATATCGCCGAGAAAATTTTCCGTGCAAAAAGTATGGCGATAGTCCCTCGAAAAATTACAGTGGAAAATTGTAATATTTTATTTAAAAGGACAGACTAACAATTTTTGTTAAACCGTCGTGGTCAAAATTACCATACTATAACTACGAAATTTCCTGTGCTAATTTATTTTTAAGAAATATCAAATAAAATAAATATAGATATACGTACGTTTATTAAATACACGTTGTATAAGTTTAGAAATATTGTTACAGTATATTATTAGAATATTTTATATTTAACAAAATAATAAATTTTTGATGGTTTAGCAGGTTATACTGGATTTACGTTGTAATATGTCTATACACTCACATACCACACGCATACGCGGACACACACACGCGAGCGCAAACAACATTAAAAGATAAAACGCGCGAAAAATATTAAAAGGTCGAATATTTATGTACACAAAATTTTTGTATATACTCATATCTGCGACGTTACGTCTGCATAGCATTCACAGATGAAATAATACTTACACATTACTGAAAGCGCGACTATTAGAAATGTGGTCATCGTGATCTTTAGCTCGTTCCCCAGTGTCGGTATTATTTGTGGGGATAGCGCTGTAAAAATTCGAAGGACAGTATATGGTAAAAATTCTTGTTGTTCCCCCACAAATATTATAGTCTACAAACATTACTATCCAGGACTGTAATTTTTCTAAGTATTTTCTGCATAAAAATTGTCGTTTGTTTTCATTTTACTAGCTACCATCACTGTAATATTTATAGGTATACTTTTTATTGTGTAGTTAATAACAAGCCATTTTCTACCGATGTTTAAAAAATGTTTAATTTATACCAAAAATGGTTTGAATTACTACTAGGATTGTAAATCACACAATAATGTTAAAAAACCAACCGAATTTATAAAGGAATTTTAAAAGTAATGCTCGCAGAAACCTGAAAACATCATTTGAATGTTTTGAGGTTATTAGGATCATTTCATTAAGTAGTAATAAAATAAAATATGTGAAATAATGTTTCATCATTTCTATTAGGAAATTTATGTAGGAATAAAAATATTTATAAACTTTTTTGGCTAATAACTGGCTATTTGATCAGAAATTGGAAAATGCTTTCTTTACAAAAATATTCCATGTAAGTATTCGTTGCTGATTATCATCGGAGCATAAAAATGAGCAATAACAAATAAACTAGCATATCATAATACAAAATAAATAATCATAATTATAATAACTTAAAATTTTCATAATTAAAATAATCATAATAACAAAATAAAACAGCATATCATCTTGCGACAGGCGTCTAAGGTAAGATCTCCAGTTCCTTACTGAGGAGTCCAAACTGGAGATCGAGGACGAAACGCCTTTAATTATTTTAAAAGGCCGTGCTCTGGGAAATTCCACCAACCATAGTGGACAAAGAGTACGATAGGCCTTCAATAATCTAAAAGTAAAGCATTTGGTTCGGAGAGACCGATATTATTATACATATACATATTACCGAACGTTAAAATTTTGTAACGAGCAATAACAAAGTTCGTATAATAGCCAAAAAATGGTATCACGTTACCCCAAATAACTCCATTTTTTTACTGGCATTCTCCATAAACTCAATGTTTCAAGTAACTTAAAATTATTCGCGGATATTCAACAGTCGAAATTTTTTTTGAAATTTTATATTTAAGAATGATTTATAATTTGTTGAAAGGTATATAATGTATGTTTAAAAATGATGTCTGTTAGTAAACATTGAGAAACTATGAAAAAAATTTACAATTTTCAAATTTTTTCGATTTATCGATAATTATGTAAAAAGAGACCTAACTGTACGCTGCTTAACATATTAAATTTATTTTTTTATTATTAGAAATTTTGTTTTCATTTTTCTTGAAATACTCTAAAAATCCCTTTCTTCATAACGCTACTATCACTTCTTATCCATCTATAATTAAACAAAAATTAGTAATCTATTTAAAATCCAATTATACAATTCACTTTTGATTGTTAAACACTTGCAAAAGGTGTGATGAACAAACGAATGAAAAAGTGAATATATATATATAAAACCACAATCCGTTCAAAATTCCTCGGAAAAGTTCGAAATCCCTGATAAGTTATATAAAACTTTGTGTAAAACAAGTGAGCGAATGCGCCATTCAAACTCTCAAAGGCACCTCGTTCATAAAACTTTATCTTTTCTTAATTGAAAATCTGAAAATTAAACAATAAAGCTTCGTGTATATTTCCACAACGTATAGTGTTATTATCAAAACTATACCGTATCCATAGCACGGTTAACTTTATTTTCAACGATAAATATAATGATAATAATAACAAAATCGTCGCGAAGTAAGAACAAAAAATTATCCGTTTTATATAGGGCATCGTGGAAATAGTTCAAAATATACGAAGAGCGCGTATACCCTCAATAATTTAAGGAAACGGGGGTGCACTGGCTCCGAGATTCGCAATAAGAGATGGTATATAGAGTACGATGTGCTATATATTCGGTAGCTCGTAAAATTCTCTACCAAGAAGCTGAAACGATTGTCCCTTGATTTTATGTACGCGATCTCGAGTGTCTCACAACACGAAAATAAAAACGGGAGTACTTGTATAACCTACTAGTTTATCGTTTATACAGAAATATCGGTCAAACAATTTTTTTAGTTTTAAGACATTTAGTGCGGTTATTTAAGTTAAACATATTTTTAATATTTTTAATGCATTGACGTTATAATAATAATAACAATAATAATAATAATAATAATAATAATAATAATAGTATATTTTTTTGGAATCTTGCCCGAAATATGCATGTAGATATCGCAGTAAAAATTGCCAAAAGTATTAAAGAATAAATGTCGTTTTTAACTTGCAGACAGTAGTTTACCAATTTTACTTGTTTCTATCAAACTTATTTCTCACTTAATTTTTTTCCTGAATTTATAAATTTTCAAATTAAAATTTATATCTAAAATATCTAAAAAACACTTTGTTAATGAGCACTCAAAGTTTTAACAAATGATTGGAAAACGAATGTATCTATTATTAGAAAGTATTCGTATATTGTTCAAGCCCTTCCTTATGTTTTGAAAGGTAATTTGGGTTCGACATCTGGTTAAGAAATAATTTTTAAAACTATTGTTTCAGTTGTATACTTCTTCAATTTCGTGGTATGATTTTTATCTTTTTTCACACCAAATAATTTAGCAAATATACGATATATAGATACGCAAATAAACACACAAATATCATTTTATGTAATTTTTAATCCTTATAAAATATTAATCAATATAATTATTAATGAATCATTTTCACTCGGAACGTTATTACATAACACTGTGAAGAAAATATTTATCAGAAAATATTTTTGAAAGGCATGTCGGATTTAAAATTTGATATTTTTTTAAAAATAAAGAATGAATTTTTGATAAAATTTGGAACGGTAGGCCCTCAGACTTGTTTTAAGCAATGTACTCAAATTTTTCGAGATTTTTAATTAACGACGAAACATTGTTTATTGAAAGCAGAAATATTTTTTTTTAAATCAAAACGTGGATCTTTTTCGTTTTATCCCACCCAAAAAAATCATGTTTTTTTTAACCCAATCGATTATAAAATGCATAAAATAAGTTTCTGATTACTTTTTTTAGTGGAGAAATGTGTTTCCGATCAATTTTTAATAAAAAATAATTTTTATTCCACGATTTATTTCACGATTTCTATTACGCTATTTCTATTCTATTCTCGCTTCTATTTCTATTATACACAAAAATCCAATAACCCAAATATCCAATAACCCAAATACCCATATACCCCTCATAGGTTACAAACACACTTTGACCTTGTAATATTAATGAAGGGTTAATATTATAATCTCATTCAAGGTGCAGGAGGCCTCCGACCTCCGACTTCGAAATACGTTATAACATTAACCCTTCGTTAATATTAAAACGTCGATTAAATTTTCTATTGAGTTATTGGGTTATTACTTTAGTTACAACTATAATACTATTATAGGGTTATTGGTTAAATGTCGGAAACACATTTCTCCATCAAAATTTGTATTTTTATTTATACCCTAGTAGAAATTGAGCATTTTAAGGTTAGACAAAATTTGTAATTTGATCATATTAGGATCATATTTTGAGCATTTTTTGCTAATTCGTCATTTTCTGGCTTAAAAACCGTTTCAAATATGCTCAAAATTCTACTAGGGTATATTTGGTCATTTTTTCCGGATTTATCAAAGAAACCCCAATATTTTTGGGTGGGATAAAACGAAAAAGATCCCAAAACGTCAAGCCTTTCGTTATGTTATAAGCTACCCGTATGAATTTTAGTTTAATGTATTACAGATATATTTGTCAATATTTTAGATACAATTTTTTGGTTAAAAGGGCTATATTTCTGTTAGGACCGATACTTTAAGTACTCTTTTTCCTAAAATAAATTTTGATTAAAACGTTATACATTACATTTTCTAATGTCTATGTATCTCATTTACAAATATATCATCCTGTACAATAATTGCAACAATTCACCTGAGATATATTACACAGTTTCTTTAATTAACGTTCCACTTATTCCTCCAGCTTGGTAATTATCAATAACAACGATGCATATCTAAAGCGATTATAGTTTAAAATCAAATCAATAAATTAAACTTCTAGCGTTTATAGAGTACAATTTATGTAAAATAGACATTTGTGTATATAAATGTTTGTATAATTCACTGGCTAGCAGATGAGAAATAAGGTACACATACATATCTTATACATGTATGCGTACGTCTCAAACAGTTTTGAAAGACTTTTATGCTCTTAAGTCTGTTTTCTCTTTATGTTTGGCATATTGTTTTCTTTCCTTCGGCTTCTATATTTTCTTTCGGTACAGTATTTTTCCTCTTACGTATTTGTTCTGCTAAATATGTTAGCAGGGTAAGATCAACAAATTGACGATAGAGAACAATCGAGAAATATATGACGTTCTCTAACCCAACTAACAATCTAAATACGTACTGGACACATTTATTTGTTTTTATAAATTGCGGGCATTATTCAACTGTAAATCGTTCGTATTGCGTAAGTTGAGTAATGCACATACGTAAATATGAAAACCCGTGTAAAAAAAAAAGTATGGGGAACGTCTGGGAAAAGTCAGGCTTATAAAGTCTTGGCAAAGTCTAGCTGGTGAGACTATCCCATACTTTTTGCCAGACTTAATATATTTTAAATCAACCAGACTTTCTCCCGCACATTTTGCCAGACTTTATAATTATTTTGAAAGTCTGGGATAAATAAGCCATACTTTCTCCCACACATTTTACTAGACTTTATAATTATTTTTAAAAGTCTGGGAGAATTCAACCAGATTTTCTCCCACACATTTTACTAGACTTTATAATCATTTTTAAAAGTCTGGGATAATGCAACCAGAGTTTCCCCAGACTTCCCCCTCGTCGAATCTTCGTCGCATTGCATCTTTCAAACATAAAATTTATATTATTTTTAATTAAGAAAAACATTAAATCCTCGACATGTTTTGAGCTATCGAACTCTCAAAACCACCAGATACTTATCTATCACATATAAAAAAAGTCACTAATGTGTTTCATGTATCTCGCGACAATAAACTGATGAGATGGTTAGGGTACAAAACGATATGAAAACCAACTTCAATTTGATGATTGTGTTTTTATAATTGTAACCTAACCATTTCATCAGTTTGTTGTCGCGAGATACACGAAACACATTTTTTATATGTGATAGATAAGTATCTGGTGGTTTTGAGAGTTCGATAGCTCAAAACATGTCAAGGATTTATTGTTTTTCTTAATTAGAAATAATATAAATTTTATGTTTGAATGATGCAATGCGACACAGATTCGACGAGGGGGAAGTCTGGGAAAAGTCTGGTTGCATTATCCCAGACTTTTAAAAATTATTATAAAGTCTGGCAAAATGTGCGGGAGAAAGTCTGGTTGATTTATCCCAGACTTTTAAAAATAATTATAAAGTCTAGTAAAATGTGTGGGAGAAAGTATGGCTTATTTATCCCAGACTTTCAAAATAATTATAAAGTCTGGCAAAATGTACGGGAGAAAGTCTGGTTGATTTAAAATATATTAAGTCTGGCAAAAAGTATGGGATAGTCTCACCAGCTAGACTTTGCCAAGACTTTATAAGCCAGACTTTTCCCAGACGTTCCCCATACTTTTTTTTTTACACGGGAAGCCAATATTTAATTTAAAAATGGATTTTCCGCTTTCCCGTCAGATTCAGAGTTCACGTGTGATGTTGATGACCTTTATACTGACACGCGATCAATGAATGTACTAGGGAAAAGTTATCTGGTCATCTTTTTTATACATGTACTTTCATTTCATCGATCTTGTAACCGTTACAAAGACTTCTGATGGCTTACGGTGATATATTTCTTTCCGAATCAGATATTACGCTTAAGATATTCGAATTAATAATAATAAGACATTTCGTAGGAAAATCTTACCTTGATCGGCAGACGATCTCCTCGGCTCCTGCACAGAAAATCCAGCTCTAGGCAACCTCCTATCTTGACCAGCAAGACTACCTCTAGGACTTCTATCCAAATCCATGCCAATACTGCCCCTAGGACTTCTACTGGGTTCATCGTCTCCAAGACCACCAAGAGAACCACGATGTCCAGTCCGTTCAAGCTCACCCATACCGATACTACCGCGTGGCGAACGATTGGTCAGTACTTCGTGGGGTGGTATCGAACCACGCGGTGAACGACTACTAGGCTCGGGACATATGGAACCTCTTGGTGATCTATTTGGATCTGGTACAATCGAACCTCTTGGCGAACGATTTACTAGTTCTGGTACGATAGAACCTCGTGGACTTTGATTTATACATTCCGAGACTATGGAGCCACGTGGACTTCTCTCCTGTAAAATAGTACAATCTTTCGTTTAATGCATGTATTTACTTGTATACGTATCAAATTATTTTTCTGATTAAAAATCCATTTGATTAAATTAAATTAGATTAGATTCCAATACTTTCTAATTTCTTAACGATTGTAGATTCTTAGAATCACCATATTATTTAGAAATTTGTGTATTATTCAAGTAAAAATTAAACACTTGAAGGTAGGTGAAACCATGTTTTTGATATTAACAATTTATTGATAATTTTGTATGAATTAACTATTTTATAGAAATAAAATTGTTTCATAAATCCTTTTATTTCCACTAAGATAATTGTATTAAAAAGCAATTATTTCCAATAATTGTTATATCTGGCTCCCTAAGTAATTCCTTATAAATCAGCGATACACAGACTTACCTTTTTCTCGGGATGCATGTCCATCCTAGTGATACTCCCTCTGGGGGACCTAGCCGTGTCCGGACAAATTGATCCCCTGGGACTCCTATCGAATTCAATGTTTGCGATGCTACCCCGTGGACTCCTAATGGTGTCAGGCACGAGCGAGTGCCTTGGACTCCTACTCATCCCGTTTTCAGGCATCAATGACGTTCTCGAGGTTGCAGGTACCAGACTATTCCTGGGACTGCGATTGAATCCGTCGAGTGGTATCAACGAATTCCGTGGACTTAGTGGACCATCGGGAGCTATCGAATGCCGTGGACTACGTGACACCTCGGGGACGAGGCTGTTCCGAGCTGAACGTGGCGATCGAGATGAGTCTGGAATTAGCGATCCTCGAGGACTACGACTTATCGCGTAGTCTTCAGGTACCAGGGAGTTACGTGGACTTCGACTAGGATCTGGTGCTAAGCTTAGACGAGATGCTCCGCACTGTTCAGGATCCGGTAGTAAACGTCGATTGAACATCTGTAAGTAGTCGAAATTTGGATTGTTAGTTTCTTTTTTGGAAACCATCAGGAACTTCATAATACATCTCTCGTAAATACTAAAATATACATTTAATGAATACAACAGCATATGTCAGGTTTGACTCATTGTCATTCTACAATTATTTACAAATGATTAACATTTGAAACAACGTTGAGTCTTATCAGAATTGTATATAATACGAGTATAAACTTTACCGTTATATTATTACTAAAAACCGCGTTTAAATTTGAAATCAACTGTTTACTTTCGAAAGGAAGCAAACTATCCAGAGAATTTGATACCTCAATAAAAATAAGAATTCACTATATTCTGGATTCAAAAGACAAATAAACCTTACCACATATTACAACGAGTAATATTTACAATTCCATTCGGTAAACAATAAAACCCGAGGAGGCACTCGAATCTAGAAATCCACATTATCGAAACGAAATAATAACTGCGAAATGTTCAGGAACTCAATATTAGAGAATGCGACTGAAGAGGAACTGGGTATATATATACATAGATATGTCGAACCGCAAATATTGCATTAACATTTTCCTTACAGGTATATCGAGAGCTTACAACTGATAATCCATCGGGAGGATCTCCCGGGAGAAATATCGGTCGGTCTACCCTTTCCCGAGCTCCGCAGTATAGCATTAAAATTTTAATACCAATAAGCGCCTCCGTCATCACGTCCGCGGTGCAATTTCCTAATCCCGAACTAGGATCGAAGACCAAAATACATAACCGGATTCTTTTACCTCCCTGTTTAATCAGTTTCACCGAGGTAAGGTGAATTCGAAATTAGGAACAGATTTTCGGTTAAGACAGTAATTGCTGTTGAAATCTCGGTAACGCCGCGTTCACCAAATTATCCAGCAATCCTTTTTAATTGTGCGTCGATCAATTTTTGTTTTGATAACAATATATATATATATATATATCTTTATCTAATGCGTAAAATTTCGGATTATACCCAACCGCAAATTAATTAACATCGTTAATCAGATTCCCGTGTTATATAGTCGGTAATACACAAAGATAAAATATGGATGTATTCAATGGAATAGATAATTTTGAGCGACGAAGCTTGATAATCTCCAGTTTGGAACAATCTATACAGTTATCTCAGAAACTGCAACGACGACACGTGATCAATACTTTAGCGGAACACAACGAGGAACTTGCGGAAACTTTGCTCCATTAAATAGATACTTTCTTAAATAAACGTTGTCGACTATACATTCTAAAATATGAAACTGCGTATCAAACACGTCAATCGCTCCTGTAAAACTTTACCACTTTTTTTTTCTTTACAGATCGATATCCGCAACCGAACTGAAATAAATTTCTGATTCTTCTCCCGAACAATTTAATATATTACAAAATTAAAGTGTCCCCCCTTTTTCCTCCCCAGTGAGAGGAAAAGAGCGATTCGAAACTCCGAGGAAAAAGGTCAAACTTTTATTTTATCGACTTGCGGAACAAAAGTTTTTGGCGACGTGTATATATACGAAAATTAAAATTCAAACTTTTCCCAGAAAATGTATGAAAATATATTAGCTTCTCGGATGATATAATCCACATACGCATTACGAAAAATTTCGTTTGACTTGATGTGTATACCGAACAATATATGTATGCATCAAATATTGTACATATATCAAGTGAGCTTCGCGACGACCAATTTCAAGATCGATTGAATTATTTAATTCCTACTCCTACGCGCTTGAATTCGAGATTTTTCAATTTTATCCTTTATAGAAAATTTAAATCCAAAGATCTTGTGGACGTTGTCGCGTAAATAATTTACGACCTGCATATATATGTATAATACGTTGAAGTGCACGTAGGAAAAAAATTTGCTGTGTCTTTCGAAAAAGGTTTTGCGCAGTGCTCATTGACAAAGCGAATTGTGTTATATATTCGTATTTACTATTGAATGGTATGCAAAGATTTTCGTGTTGAAGAGAAAAGTTGTATCATGAGATTTCTAAGATTGTGACAAAAGGAAGGTATATTATTAAATATTGAGTAATACTTGATTATTTATTGTTGTCTGGACGAGCTGAAAATATTGGCAAAGAAACGAAATCGGATTTGAATTATTAATACTGGCTCAAGAAGTTAACGAGAAACCGGTTAGAAAATGAACTAATGTTTTTCAATTTTCTATGTTAAAAATTATCTGTTTTAACTTAAATTTCATCCATGAATTAATCAAAAGTTATCTAATTTTATTAGCTAAGAATCATTTAATTTTTAGTTATATTTCATATAAAATTGAATTAAAATTACTTAATTTAAATTATTTTTATAGGTAATTTTGTTTTTAAATAATAGCTACTATAAAAATTGTAAAATATAAATAAAGTAGGTAAATTAAAAGAATCTATCATATTCTTTGAAAAGTAAACTATTTTTTTAATATTGGTTGTCAAAGTAATACGAGAGAAAAAAAATAGTTAATAGTGATGATTTCTAGTGAAAATCATTGATCAAGAGATATTATATTTTAATTGTTTTATACGTGAGGGATTAGACAAACTAAAAATATAGGCTGCGAAAAACAAGACTTTTTCAAAAAGTTATTCATCATCTAATCTGATATTTGATTGATTCGTAACCTCTTATACCGGAAGCGTTGAAAACGTGAGACCGTCGCATATGACGATGGATCGGAAAAGTTCATTATTTTAAAAAATAAATTTTTATTCAAATATTAAATTTAAATTAATTATTATTTAAACTAAAAAAAAAAGGTTACAAATTTATTTCAATTTCTCAAACAGTGTAGTAAAATTTTAATTTCATAATCAGTACACTGAGAAAAATGGTGTATTAAAATTATTAAACTTTAAGGGAAAATTACTATATTTTATGATAATACAGTAGAATATACTCAATTGATGAAGATTTTTACAATTAAAAATTACTATATTATACGACAAAATTAAATGATTTACAATTTTTACTATGTTATATAAGAATTTTTCTTACGTAACATAATAAATTTTCCCTATGAGTATAACAAGTTTTACTATACAATATAGTAAATTTTCTTATAAGTTACGTTTGCTATAAAATACAGTAAAATTTGATATTGAAAAAAAAAATTCTTCACAGATGAAAACAGAGGAGAATCAACATCGCGAGTACGTAACCTCAAATACTTTAAACTTGGAACTTTTGATACTTATGATTAATAAATCGTGATTCCATATCATTTTGTTAATCTAACAATATTTAATTTGATTTCATTCTTTGGGGATCGTATACATATACTTATTACACGTTAATGTTAAACAAACAAAGTGCTATTGTTTTGAAAAGTTTCGTGTAACATATAAGGACGATTCGAGTTTACCAAACCAAAGTGTTAAAATGGCTCAATCGCGGGTAAGGCACAGGACTTCTAACCCAAAGGGTCGTCGGTTCGAATCCCGTGGATCTCCGGCTTTTTTTCTAACGTAAATATGTTTATTAAATCTTTAATATCTCATAAATGTAAATAATACAATAATAGATATAATAGATATAAATATAATAATAATGTAAATAATACAATAATAGACTTATTCCCAATGTGTAGTAAAAAATAGAATATTTATTTTTCGTCTTTATCTTGTCGTCAGAAAAATTACTATGTTAAGTATTAAAAATTATTACAATAAAAGTATGTCTCATCCCTCGCAATATAATATAGCAATTTTTACCACGACTTTAGTAATTTTTCCTACAACACTTTTCTCAGTGTAAGTACATTGATTAACACTAGCCGTTATAAAGAACTATTTTAAATAAATATGATTTTTAGCCGAATGTTATATCTAATTCGTTAGCTAAGAACTAGTTGATCTATTTATAATTACCTGAAAATCCTTCATGATCTCTGGCAAGAAATAAATTAAAAACGGAGGAACAAAAAATAAATAAAATATACTTGCGAATTACCATAAACGCTATAATATTTAAAATTTCTTTTTTCACCTTTTCTGATGAAATAAGAATTATTATTAATCAATTTATTACTAAATATATAAACAATATTTTTATAAACATCTTTTATAGTATCATTCGCCACATTTTTCAAAATCTGTTTATATAAATATACCGTATAAATGTACGCTACATCACCACATTTTATCATAGGTTCATGTTAATCATCACCGTAAACTTTTGTTGCACGTATATCTCATATTCATTATGCAAATATAAAAAATAATTTGAACGTTTAAACAATAAAAATCACAGATATCGTCAACTATAATCAAAAGCAATGTATAATGTAAAGGAAAATAATCCCTATACATCTTGAAAATTCGAAATTTCATGAACGTTCTATAATCCACCCAGAAATTTAGCGAGTTGTTCGTCAACAAGTATTGTGGGTGTTGTCTAAAACTTCTCGAAAGGTTGATTAGATTCAGCGCGATTGCGTAGGTAGTAGTAGTAAGCAACCTAAGAACCGTTGCATTTAAATTACGTTCTTGTAATTTAAATTATCTTTATACCTTTACCTAAGATATACAGATATGTCAATTGAAATTTCAAACGTCAATTAAAACTACTTCCGTGTAGTACTTACAAAAAATCAAGTGTATTGGAATATTAATCTGTGATTTATATTTTTTTTTCTTTTGTAAAATATATAGCTATACCGACCGGATATACAATACCGAGGAGTATGTATTTCAATATTTGTAATTGCATTGGTTAATATAGGGTTAAATGGAAACGTTTGAATAAAAAACGCTTTATTTACATGTACGATAAAATTGAAATATTTACGTCTCACGCGTCTCCGCGACCTTGAGCAAGAACGTTACGTAAAATACGAAAAGTTGGCAAAATTTCTAAAATAGTATTCACAAGTGTATATATATATATATGTATCCTTGGAGTGAGGAAAAATCAGTGAGAAAATTTTGCATCGACATCGCGGAATTTTGTGTAATTTAAGTATAAACTTAATATTCCCCAAGGTACATAGAACGGTTATATCGAATAATCGCGATGACACATTTCATTGGTAATACGTTCATCTGCGCTCTAATGCCTATCAGCACGTCACTTTCTTAGAATATTATCGAGACTTCATCTTAATCGATTTATCGATACTCAATTTATGCGCTTCGAGTGTCTTTGTTGTTACCTACATATATATACATGTGTGTGTGTGTGAGTGTGTCTGTATGTGTTTGCGCGTATGTGTACACCGTGATTTCATATATTTATATTTTTTCGATGGAATATGGCAAAGTTGTATGTTCAATTTTTTGGAGTTCGGTGATTTACAATTTATGTTAAATTTTACGGATTTGCGAATGTTACAACGAGCCTTTCTCGATTTTGTTTGAAAAAATCGACGAATTCATATAGAATAATGAAATATTTTCAACCTTGTTATTTACATTTTCCCTCAAGAAAATTAAGCTTTTCTTTAAGTCAAGCCATAAAAATCAATAAAAAATCTCCTTACTTGTTAAAAATTTTGACGGATAAATAACCTAAAAGTACGATATCCCACTTAACTGCAGATATACTAAACGTATAACTTATATACTGTAAATATAATTTGTAAAATAACTGTGGATGTATAATGAAATACACATTTTATTTTTAAAGAAGTATATAAAATTATAAATATTACACAGATAATACACGAAACATTTTCTGTTTTTTAGTTTTAACAAAAAAATAATAACTAGAGAAATAACTTGGTAATACAATAACCTAATAACTAATAATCAACTACTCTTTATTGTTTTTTTAGCAATTTGAATCTCTAATGAGAGATTATTTTTATTGTATTATTCGCCTTAGTAGAAATAATTGTCACTTTTAAAATTTAAATTAAATTTAATATTAAAACATTAATGTAATACATTGATTTAAATCGTGAAAACTTTTTATTCACTATGGATTTCCCATTTAGAAGAATAGGTATAACCTCATCATTTACTTTAATAAAATTTCCAACGCGCTTACTGTACTTTGTATTCTGACGGTCACTCGATTATTAACATACATGTCTTATTGTTTTTGCCTTTGAAACAATCTCTCTAAAACTATCTAATATTTAACAAAAAAAAGTTTTTATTTATTTTTAATAACTTGTGCATTTATGTCGTCGACTTAATTATCACTTTTTTTTAATATCGATTGATGGAAATTAATCGATCTTCCTGTTTTAAAGGAGAAAAGAAAAGACAAAATAAAAACTTTAATACATTCTTTTCTTTTGTAACACTTCGGTGCTCAATGCTATATAAACTCTTAATTCAGACTTCTAACGCTGTAATTTGTATACAAAAATTTCGTCACAATTTGTACGTAAAATATAATGTTAGATGTCTGAAGAGGGTGACATTGACCACCGAAATGTTACAAAAGGAAAGAATGAGTTAAAGTTTTTACTGTGCCTTTCCTTTTTTAATTCCAAACTGGAAAATAATCGATAAATTTCCATCAATTACTATTATGCATTCAGTTTTAATTAGTTCCTCAAGGACCCATTTGGAAGGTTAAACATTTTTTATAGATTGATAATTGTAATACAAACAGCTGATTTCATTCCAATAAGTGGACAAAAACAACGAGATATAACCCTTCACCGCAAGGGAAAAATTGTCGCCATTTTCCACCTATTTCTATTTAAAAATATTTCATACTTAACAAATGGAATCCGTTTTTACCAGGAGGGTTACATTGACCTGTATCTAATACTTTGATTGTTGAGATTTTTCACTAGTTACGTATTATTATTAAAAATATACGTAATATATAGTGTTTAAAAGAAACTCAAAAAGAATTCATTTATGATTATGTATTTTATTACTCTAGTAGAAATTTTACCACGTTTCAACAAAAATTTGGCGAAATATTGCTTTTTTCACCATCAATTGATCAGATTATGATGAAATTACTACTATCGAATATACAACTGATTATAAACGCGTTTTCCTATCAAAATAAGCAGTAATGAAATATTTCATTAATACATTTTTTTATCAATCGATTTAAAATAAACTTCATCTTTTCCCCCCAAAAGTTACAAGATACGGAGTGTAAATGATAAATTCTTTGTCATTGAATTGAATGAAAAAAATCAAACATACACTCACTTCTTCCTGAGTCTCGTCCTCAGGATCGAGAGCGATGTTGGGCACGCAGCTACCACGAGGCGATCGTTGCCTCTCCATACCAGAGACTCCGATGACCGTTTGGGCCGCGATCAACGCTTCCGAGGTCGGTTCGGTAGATGCCACTGAAGCTCGTCGACCACGTGGTTGTTGCTGTTGTTGTTGTTGTTGCTGACCCGAGCCCGCGACGCTTCGCGACGTGCGCTTACGTCGCGACGACGTGCTACGATGCAGCATCATTTTCGATTGATCATATTACAGAGCTGTTCTAAACCCTTCTGCAACACAAGCGTTTATATTTTATTTTAATTTTTTTTTCATCAATTGTTGGAGGTTTGACCTGAGTATATACAAACGCGGATAATAATCGTAGTAGTCAAAGTTCTATCAAGAATCATCGAATGATTATTATTTCTAATTAAAATTCTTAATAAAAGTGATGTAATCTTATATACACCACCGTTTATGTTATTTTTATTCAACTTTTCTCTCCGTAC
Organism: Theocolax elegans; assembly: GCA_026168455.1. Classification (NCBI taxonomy): domain Eukaryota; kingdom Metazoa; phylum Arthropoda; class Insecta; order Hymenoptera; family Cerocephalidae; genus Theocolax; species Theocolax elegans. The sequence continues at coordinate 36,168,380 of CM047431.1, read as the reverse complement.
ACCGAGTATCGTAAATGAATATGATAATCGTTTAGAGGAATTGAACTAAACAGTTAGGAAAGTAGCACTCAACTTTTGAAGTTGAATTAGGTGTAATTAATAAAGATTCTGTTTACAAGATGTTTTTAATTATTTATAATATAACAAATCAGAAATTGGCACGAATAGATTTTATATTAGGAGCTATACATTTATAATAATATTATAATTTACGTAGCCCCAGTAAAATTACACAATTTTTTTTATAAAAAGTGATGTATTTGATTAATACATTGGTTTATCGCATTAAATTGCAGCACTCGCGCAATATAACAAAAAAAATGACAAAGCGTCAATATTTGAATTTATCTAATCAACCGTCTGTGATGTATATATTGGAGCTTTAAATAGAATGCCTACCTATATATATATATACACACAATTACAATACTTATTGTCAATTTTGTATTTGTTTATGTATCCCTGCTTAAATTACTCATTTGTTTATCCATTTGTTAATTTACTTGTATACTTGTTTATTTAATTATTTATAATATAACAAATCAGAAATTGGCACGAATAGATTTTATATTAGGAGCTATACATTTATAATAATATTATAATTTACGTAGCCCCAGTAAAATTACACAATTTTTTTTATAAAAAGTGATGTATTTGATTAATACATTGGTTTATCGCATTAAATTGCAGCACTCGCGCAATATAACAAAAAAAATGACAAAGCGTCAATATTTGAATTTATCTAATCAACCGTCTGTGATGTATATATTGGAGCTTTAAATAGAATGCCTACCTATATATATATATACACACAATTACAATACTTATTGTCAATTTTGTATTTGTTTATGTATCCCTGCTTAAATTACTCATTTGTTTATCCATTTGTTAATTTACTTGTATACTTGTTTATTTAATTATTTATTAATTTATTTATATTGTAATTAAAGAATTGTTAATTTTCACTGCAAAATTTTAATTTAATTTAAATTTTAAAAAATCATCTTGCAGAAATTTGAACCTCCGATCTCTTACGTCGAACTATTATGCTGTACCAATTGAGCCATGTATATAATGTTCATGTCAGTATATTCAATTCAAGTTATAAAATTAATTAAAGTTTGTTAAAGGTGTTTTTATACTTAACCTGAATTTAACATATTGACATCTACAATAAAGTAGCTCAGTTGATCGAACAAAACGCTTCGGAGTAGAAAATCAGAAATTTGAATCTCTGAAAGAATGTTCTTTTTATAATTTAAAAATAAATTTAATGCCATAATTTTTAAATAAAAAATGACAATATTTTATTAAAATTGGGGGAGTAAATATTTTGCCATTATTTTGATATGAAACTTTTTCTAAGCAGGAAGGTAACTTTATACATATAACCTCAAGTGACAAATCAGAGATGCTATTTAAAATCTATTCCCCTTTACATTTAATAATATTACGCGATAGTAAGATAGTTTTGTAAAATAAAGATGTAATTGCATGTGATATAATAACTCGAAACGTCGTCCAGGAGTTCATTTTTCGTTCATCTAAAAGTCGTCTAATAATATAAATATCATATTTAGTTCAACATAGTTTGTACAAGTACACGACAATGGGATAAAATATTTCAAATAAGAATTTCAGAATTTTAGTCAAAGATGTAAAATATTATTTATATACGTAAACAATCAAAAGATAAAAGGATCATATCATCCCTCTCGTATGTATAGGTTAATACTGTTCATCGAGTGCGGTCAGCGTATCGCTCGAAGTGCGGAGAACCTCGCACGCAAAGTCGCGTTGGTTGCTACGTTGGTAATTATATGTTATAACCCTTTTCAGAGCGTTGATATGCACATATAGTTGCATCAAAGGAACATCTACTTGTACGCTATTCGATCGATCGCCACGTGTGATAGGATAGAACGAAATAAAATAAAAAATAATCGAAATTGTTGCTTGAATTTGCGGCATGAAATATAAATACTGTACGGAAAGCGATATGTACCTTTATATTTCAGTGATAATGGAAAGTTATCATATATATATACACACAATTACAATACTTATTGTCAATTTGTATTTGTTTATGTATCCCTGCTTAAATTACTCATTTGTTTATCCATTTGTTAATTTACTTGTATACTTGTTTATTTAATTATTTATTAATTTATTTATATTGTAATTAAAGAATTGTTAATTTTCACTGCAAAATTTTAATTTAATTTAAATTTTAAAAAATCATCTTGCAGAAATTTGAACCTCCGATCTCTTACGTCGAACTATTATGCTGTACCAATTGAGCCATGTATATAATGTTCATGTCAGTATATTCAATTCAAGTTATAAAATTAATTAAAGTTTGTTAAAGGTGTTTTTATACTTAACCTGAATTTAACATATTGACATCTACAATAAAGTAGCTCAGTTGATCGAACAAAACGCTTCGGAGTAGAAAATCAGAAATTTGAATCTCTGAAAGAATGTTCTTTTTATAATTTAAAATAAATTTAATGCCATAATTTTTAAATAAAAAATGACAATATTTTATTAAAATTGGGGGAGTAAATATTTTGCCATTATTTTGATATGAAACTTTTTCTAAGCAGGAAGGTAACTTTATACATATAACCTCAAGTGACAAATCAGAGATGCTATTTAAAATCTATTCCCCTTTACATTTAATAATATTACGCGATAGTAAGATAGTTTTGTAAAATAAAGATGTAATTGCATGTGATATAATAACTCGAAACGTCGTCCAGGAGTTCATTTTTCGTTCATCTAAAAGTCGTCTAATAATATAAATATCATATTTAGTTCAACATAGTTTGTACAAGTACACGACAATGGGATAAAATATTTCAAATAAGAATTTCAGAATTTTAGTCAAAGATGTAAAATATTATTTATATACGTAAACAATCAAAAGATAAAAGGATCATATCATCCCTCTCGTATGTATAGGTTAATACTGTTCATCGAGTGCGGTCAGCGTATCGCTCGAAGTGCGGAGAACCTCGCACGCAAAGTCGCGTTGGTTGCTACGTTGGTAATTATATGTTATAACCCTTTTCAGAGCGTTGATATGCACATATAGTTGCATCAAAGGAACATCTACTTGTACGCTATTCGATCGATCGCCACGTGTGATAGGATAGAACGAAATAAAATAAAAAATAATCGAAATTGTTGCTTGAATTTGCGGCATGAAATATAAATACTGTACGGAAAGCGATATGTACCTTTATATTTCAGTGATAATGGAAAGTTATCCACGAATAATAAATAATATATATATATATATATATACCTATTGTTGAGAAATCGAATTACAACGGTGGGTAATAAAAAAAAGGTTCGACTACGGCATAATAACGGTGTGAAAAATTAGTACGAGGAGAAGAAAATACGTCAGGGACAGGTAACCAAATTTTCCATTTCCCGTGAAATTTATTCCGGCACACGGGATCCCCGGAGGACACGGGATCCAACAAGTGATATCGCGAAAATTGGAATAATTCCCAGATGCATCATACTCGACGAGGGTCTCTTTAAGATGCTCTTTCAATCCCGACGATCGTTCTCTAATAAACCTCCAGTTTTTTTTTTCGTCGGCACCCCGTTTTTTACTCCACCGGTGGAGTTATATAATGATTTTTGTGAGGGTGTAGACGTAATATACTCCAGATATAAAATTTATGTAAAACCGAAATTAAATTTTTCTTTTCGATTTTCATTGGATTCTAAATTTTTTTTATCCTACATCAGGTGTCGTTTAATTTTAGGATATAAAGTTACCCAGATGGCAAGAACTATTCGCTTTAAGAATTCTAGAAGAATTCGTTAGATTTTTTTAAAATATCGTAAATCTATTGCGATTTCTTCGCAAAATGTATTCGTTCGGAATAATTTAAGTAAATAATAACTAAAATTGACAATTTAAACATCTATAAAGTTTACACTTTCTTTATTTAAACAATTTTAATCTTAAAATAAAGATCATGCTGAGTCAATGCATTGATGTTACAGTATGAATTACATCAGTAAGTTTTCATTTTTCGCTTATATTTTTAAATTACGTGTATTGAAAAAGTAGTACATTATTTTAGATATTTTCGATGACAGTTTCGCTAGAAATATTTCGTATGATATATATCTATAGAAGGTATAACATTATACATTGCAAACGTCATACTTGTTCTGAACTATTCGAAAAATGTGTTCGTCGCGAACTGCCATAAAATTATTTTATTAATACTTGTTATAAATTACTTAATTTCGAAATCAAAACACTTTCTTTAATATATTTATTACTATTCATTTATACTACGTATTTATTTACTGCTAATTTACCCATTCATGTATAGTTAATAAATTTTAGAATATTATTTACATTGAATAATGTTTATTTGTATTTAGACTCACATTCAATCAATATTCGTCACGAATATTCAAACATTTCTTGGTAATATAAAATACTTATAGCTATGAGCGATAAAAATATTTTTTATAATTTCTTAAATATATATAATTGTCAAAATTACGTGGAGTGGTGAAGACGTATATTTTGACCGCATCACGAAAGTTAAGCAGCATTTGCTGCAATTAGTATTTGGATGACCATCCTTATTTAGCTTGCGGGATCGGTTAGGTGTTTTTCCATAGAGTGGAACATTCGGAGGGGAAAAAAAGGAATTGTACACCCCCACACATAGATCCTAGGGGTAGCCCATAAAAACCTGCCAAAAGGTATAGAAATACAAAGTAAAATAAAATATATAAAATAAAAAAAAACAAATAAAATAAATAAAATTCCTGTGTGGATTCCTCTATAAAGAACTGAATATCTTAAATACTAAATAATTTTCTTATCGCAAAAACTATTACAATTGTTACGGGACAAACGATTGCCTTGATACTCGTGCCAATCATCATCATCATAATCATCATCATCTCTCTCTCTCTCTCTCTCTCTCTCTCTCTCTCTCTCTCTCTCTCTCTCTCTCGTGATGACTATTATCTAATAAACGATTATTAACTAACTAACGAAGTTGTCTATTTACTTGCGATATCAATCCACGTAACACAATTAAAAAAACTATACTTTAAGCATTCTAAACAGTCAATTTTAATACCAAAAAGTGCAAATTCCTTCCGAATTGTTCACGAACTTGTAATGAATTCCAATAAACAGACATAGATGAATCTTTATAAATTAATAATGAAGTTGCGCAAAACGCGCTATGAATTAGGAAATTAATATTTAACGAACTAACTATTCAAATCTACCTAATTCATTCCAAATTGCATTTTAATTCTTGTATACAGAATTCTTAATTAATCAATTTCCGGATTCTTTTTCAACACATTAAGAAAATACCCGATCTCCCGAAAATGAAGGAAAAAAATGTTTTTTCAACGGCATATCTTTATACAACACTAATCAAATTTATCAGAATATCGAATTTATAGCGATGAAGAAGGAGCGGGAGAAAATGACGTCAGTGCTCGTGGAAATAACTTAGGAATCACCGAGCGATATAAAAGGAGTCGACGTGAATGAAGTTAGATGGATTAAAACAGCAACTGGGATAAGAAGAGTAAACGTGGGAAGAGACACCGCACCGTTGAGTAAATCGAGAAAGATGTCTGAAAGGTCACGAGAAAACAGATTTAAAGGGCTCGAGAAGAAGAATGAAAAGGTACGGGAAGATTTATTGCAGGGATTACAAAAAGTTATTTTCGAACGATGTGCAATCAACTCTTGCAGAAATGTGGAACACTTACTTAATATTTATGTTGCGTTCTATGTGATCACACTCCGCAATGATAAAAGGAGTTAGCTATGATTGTTGCGTAATTTAGCAATATTGCTTAAACTATTTTTACGTAACTTGATACAAGTGCATGATAAAAATCAACCTATATAATAAACTTGAGACATATACGTTGACCTTAAAAATTATAATCGTGGGCTCAAGATAATTTTTAAATTACTGATCTAATGTCCAAAGTTTACCATCCTGTCACGGTGATTTACGGAAGAAAATTACGAAGATATTAAATTATCACTAACTTTGAAATCTATCGTTCACTAATTAATTTAATGAAATTTCTGGAATTACGAAGTAAAAAAAAATAAATTGTCGCGAAGTGCAAAATCAGAGGACAAAGTAAAAAGTTCGTTCAATCTTGTTTATATTGTATTTAAAGTTAATTGCTGAAAGATTTATGTACCGCGAACGGAACAATTATTTTTCCTTTACTTCAGAGTCACTCGAAGTGACAAATTGCTTAAACGCAGTCTAGATTTTAACCTCGAAATTTGAAACTTTATTATTAACGTATATCTAAAAATCAAATAACGTTACCCCTAATGTTCATTCTACATCCTCCAAATTCGTTGGAACGTGGAAAATGGAGTGGTGATTTTTCACTTTTTTTCACTCTAACGCATTTTTGGAGCGAGTGAAGTTTTAACTGCACTTATATCCTCTAATATGTACATTTATTGAATTTTCCGGGTGATGAATGTTTTCCTTTTATTCCGTTGGAACGATATATTTTTTTTGTTATTTGGATGAACGAACGTTGAAACGACGGGATGAGTTTTTTTCCAGTTTTCTCCGAAAAAGTTGGTTTTCCGGTCGGCGGTACGTAGACAGATATACGTTGATAGATATTGATGTATTTTGACGTAATCTAATATATTTCGATATGTGTCAGCGTGTAATAATACGTATTATGATATATTTCGATAAATACGAGTGAAAAAGTGTAGGTACAACCGACTAGCATCGAGTATGAATGAAAAAGTAAATATATTTCAATATAATGTAAATTTAATAATGTATATAAATAAATATCAAAAATATCTAATGTGAATTTTAATATACAATTTCTGTACGCTACTGTATAAATACATTTTCTTACGAATGCAAATTTGCAACATTTTTTACGTAACGTAAAATAATCAAATCCAATCCCCAAACAATATTTTAATGTAAATGAAATATTAAAAGTCTAACGTTTTTTAGACAATAAAATACCTACGTTATAACAATATTATGTTCTTGGTTACCCCATAATTCTTATATTTCTACTAGGCATATTTAGCATTTGAAAAAAAAAACATTTATTCACTCGAATCACCAAGTACGTATAGATACTTCGAACCAAGAAGATAAAAAAACAGTCGAATCGATAGTTACACCGCGTGTCATCGATCACCAACTAAATCCGGGTTGAAACTATGAAAAAAAATACCTCCGGTGGAACACACACGAGACGTCCTCGGGTCTAAAACCACATTAACGAGGGTGAAAGTTTCGACGGCCGGCAAGACCGCGTTAATCACTCGGTAACCAAGTTTCGGGTACCACTTCACGCCAAACACGTTCTGGAAAATAAATCGTAAGTAAGGACCGTTCTCGAACTACCGGATTACGTGTATACTCGACTTGGAGAAATAAATGCCTGTCAGTGGCATTCGATACAAATCGTATTTTCCCGTCATTCGTCATTCAGTCTCGAGTTTATCGATTACTCTTCGTTTTGACACTTGCGTTTTATTTATCTATTTAACAGAAACACATTACATTATCTTTTACGCAAGAAACATTTTTTTAGGACTTTACGTATCTTTTTTATATTTCATTTTTTACAGAATGCGAACCTGCCACTTGCGGGTAAATAAAACGCCACCTGGCGGTCACAATAGCAAGGAAGAATCCAAAATAAGAATTAAAATAAATTTAACGTAATAAATACAAAATATTCAACTAATATTAATATTTAACTTCCTATAAAATACGAATCTCCCGCTCGCGGATGTATAAAACGCCACCTAGCGGACGCAATAGTAACAAAATATCAAAAATAAGTAATGAAACTAATTCAACGTAATAGATACAAAATGTTCAACTAATACGTGGTTTGAAAGTTTTTTCTTTCAGATTGCCAAGAAACTACTGTCTTCAATTTTCTAGTTAAATACAAGTCTATCCTAGTGGGAATAATTAACAAAGTAAACTGTGCTAAACTAGTTGAGTTGCATACAAAATTATGGAGCACTTTGTTATAAACTTTCTTACGCAGCAATTCCTTTCCTACAGTTCCTCGAAAATCTCAGTTAATTTTGCTATTCTGTCGTTGAGCGAGGATTAACAAAACATTTGGAATCGTGATTGACTTCCTAAATGATATATTATAATGTACGCATTTATTAAAATTTGTTTATGATAGTCTGACAGAAAATATTTTTTGGAACGATTTATTATTGTATTTAATACCAGCGTTTCTATTGGCCCATCTAGATTTATGAATTTTATATTCCCGTAAAAATACTATAGTCACGTTAAAACAACACGTAACTGAAAAAACTTTCTTAAATAAGTAATTCTAAATCATTTTGAACATTCACACGAAAACATAAATAGTAGGTGATACAGTTTTGAAAAATCGAAGTTCATAAATTTCACAAGATTTTCCACGTGGGTTACAGTCGATTGCGTCACGCGTTTTAAAGCGAAACCGTAGCTCTCGCGTTAGACGAGCACTGGAGTAATTTCTGTTTATCGCCACCGGCTCGCAAATATCACCTGTTGCGACCCCCTCAAAGACCCGCGGAAATACGTAATCGATCATCTATATCTTGTTTCTGTCTGTGTGTGTATTAGCGATTTTCCTTTCTCAAAAAAAAAAAAAACGAAAATTGGTTATCAATTAATGTTTGATTTCTGAAATTTGGTACGGATATATAATGTTATTATACATAACTATTGGATTTGTTGTAAACACGGATTTTTTGATTTATTAAGACGAAAGCGCACTAGTGATCAATTATGAATACTTGGAATATATCGTTGTTTCTCAGTGATTTGGTGCTGGTTTGTTTAATTCATATCAAACTTTTTGTCGTCTTTAATAAAGAGTTGGTTTATGGATGATTCACCCTAAATTATTGATTGATTAATAAAATTGAATGCAAACAATTCTTAATTATTGAATGATTAAATAAGTTTTTCGTCTTTTCCAAATCAAATTAAAATTTGTGCATGCCACCCTCGATGTTGAACTACAACGAAATTTCAAAATTTTGTTATCAATATTAATAATCACTAAAGTAATAAATTTCATCTTGTTTGTAAATTAATAATTATCTATTTATTCATCTGGTTGTTGTATAGGTATAATAAAATCACGATTCTTGTAAGTACATTAATGGAGTGTCGTAGTCAAGAGTGTGAAGTAACAAAAAATCATAAAAGATAAAAATGCAGTTTAAAAATTTGGTAGGGTACTGAGAGGTGCAATGCCGAGATAAAAAAATGGTCACTTCCTGTAAATGAGTTAAACTGACTACAAAGTGTATTAAAAATGACACTGCAACATAGCAAATTAAAGAATCATTAAAACATACAATATAAAGATCGATATATATCAACGTAAAAATAAATATTATGTTTCCTGAAAGTCATCTAACCTTTAGGTTACCGAAAAACCGAAATATCGGCCGTGGAGGAAATGTATAATTGAATAAAAAATAAAACCTTGAGGACTATTAAAGTCGTTAACGACGAATCTGCGGTCAGATTTGAATAAATCGTGACCGGATAACCTCTAATGCCCTAATTTTTAGATACTCTCTTTTTTGCGAGAGTATATATAAATTAGAGCATTAGAAGAAGTGGAGATCCCTGATTCGTTATTTGCGAATCGAAAGTGAATAAACTTTTACTCTCAAATTTCTTGGAAAGCAAAAAAAGAGAAAAACAAATCCAAGGAATTTAAGAAGTTCTTAAGTAATGTCCTATTATGCCAATTATTTCCCAATTAAATGTGACATTTAACGTCGATAAGTTAGGGAGAATAAAAGTTGACTAAGAGGATGGAACACTTAATATTTACCGACTGAGTCAATAGAGATTAAAAAATAATTCTGGTTAAATAAATAAAGCAAATTGAGCAAAATAAGTGTGTGCTATATGAAATTTAAAAACAATAATGTTGCGTTAAAAATAGAATTGAAAGGAAATTTGACGTTTTGTCTGTTTCCAATGTAGCAAATGTGGTAAATTTCCTAATCCAATGCCATTTTTAATGCAACAATATTTTTATTTGAAACTTCACACAGTGATAGATAACAGTGAAAGAAAGGGTAATGATGTCATTATTTTCCACAGTTTGTTTTATTTATTTAACCAGAATCATTTTTTTTATATTGACTCGGTCGGTAAATATCGAATATCTCATCACCCATCTGATGATAATGTCGTTATAAATTGTTATTATTATTCCATTTTCTCTCATTGTATACTAATACGCGAAGAAAATAAAGGGAGATATAAAAATTACCGAAACGCTGACCGTAAAATTTTCCCAAGATACGCCCGTTTCGTTTACAGAATTTTTACTATGTTGCCAGTACAATTTTTATTCAAGATCGCTTATTAGATTCTTTTTATAAAACACTTTTCTCCGTGTGTAAATTACATTTATCTGTACAAGTGAAGAGAGCCAGATACGGGTTTACTCCAAGATTTTAATAAAAAAAATTACCGTTAAAATAGTAGTAGTAGTACAATTTCCGCCTTATGGATACTTACTAACGCTGTGGAGGTAATCGCTGAAATGAAAGTTAGTAGATCAACCAATTTTTATTAGGCAATTTTCCCAGTCTATAGGAGATAGTCAATTTTCTTTTTTACTAACTGTACACGCAGAGAAAAATGTTGTAAAAATTATAATCTTATTAAGCAAACTAAAGTAAGATTTGACAATATTGTGATGAAAATTTCTGTTGTATATAGGAAAATCTCTTACAGATTTAGTATAAATCTGGTTAATTTTACCAAAAATCATAGTAAATAGTATATCAATTTTTGTGATTACTCAATAATATAATTTTAGCTGGATTTATTTAATGGTTATAAAACAAGTCATTTCTATTTGTTTTTCAAATATATTGATAACCCTAGTGAAATAATCATTTTGAGGTTAATCGATATAATTTCTTGATCGTTAATTTCTGACGCTTTTATTGGCGATTAAAAAACGTTACATTATATATATCCTTTAATTTCTCCAAGCAAACTTGCATATATATAAAATACAAGAATTTTTTCGATGTCAGGATATGTGTAAATTGGCAACTTTACACTTTAAGAAGAGATAAAAAAAACTTTTTGAAAAACTAAAATATCTATAATTACTCTCTACACTCTAAACCCTAAACTGTAAAAATCGACACAGAATGTTTAGATTGGTGATTTTACAATTTATGAAGAGTTTAAAAACCTGAAATTACAGTTTACTACTGATAAAATATCTAAATTACACTTTATACAATGCAAAGTATAATAATTACATTTTAGAAAAGTATAGAATATATAAAAATTACAGTAGTGAAAAGTGCGAATAATCGGCGACTAGATTGAAAACTGTAATTACAAGATCTTACGCTTTGTGTGTGTGTGTGTCTTTGTGAGTGTGTGTGAGTGTAAAATTATACCTATTTACTCTTTTAGTAAAGCATAAAATCTTGTAATTACAGTTTTCAATCTAGTCGCCGATTATTCGCACTTTTCACTACTGTAATTTTTATATATTCTATACTTTTCTAAAATGTAATTATCATACTTTTCATTGTATAAAGTGCAATTTAGATATTTTATCATTAGTAAAGTGTAATTTCAAGTTTTTAAACTTTTCGTAAATTGTAAAATCACCAATTTAAACATTCTGCGTCGATTTTTCTGTTTAGGGTTTAGAGTAGTGTAGAATATTGGTAAAATGTGAAAATAACGCCTTCCAAAATTGTAAACAAAAAGTTATACTAAATTAATTAATATTTTCATCGGTCTTATAAGCATTGTTTAGATTTTGTTCATTCATTTGATTTTAATAATGTAGAAATTTTAGAACAAAATATTATGAATATATTTAAAAGAGTAAGTCTTGAGAATATTCATATATTTAAGAATGATCAGAATGTTAATTTAATGTTAGAGTCAAGTAAATTAAATCAGATTTATCATCCTATCTTAACTTAACTTAGTTTATTGGTGTGAATTTATTTAGGTGTGGGTTCTTGGAGTGGGGAGGCCTTTTTTGAAGGTATAAATATCGGTGTGGAATAGTTTTTCATTTCAGTCCCTGATGAGGAGCAGCAGCGAGATCGAAACGTCGGACAGCATATTTGAGGTTAGTAGATTTTTGGTGCAGGGGGGCAGTCAGATTGCTTTATTAATAATTTGTTTTTATTTTCAGTTAGTGTTTTTATTTTTTATTTTTTATTTTTATTTTTATAGATTCTTCGGGAGTGATTATAAGTAGGGGCAATCTGACTGCCCATATAATTGACTGTAAGACCGATAAAAATATTAATTAATTTAGTTATACTACAGTCGACATAAGTAATATTTTATTAAGAAGTTATACTTTTCAAAAGGGGAAATATCAGATTATAAATATAAAAATGATGTAGTATTCGATTTTGAACTGTAATAAAAGATTAAAAACTTAATTTTATTCTTTTCAGTATTAAAGGTAAAAATAAAGGTTATTTCCGAACAAGATATTACCATTTAGGAAAAAGTAGTAATCATATTTTGATCATTTTAAAGTGTAATTTTAGGTAGTTTATCTTTCCTTACATTGTAATTTTAGGTTTTATTTATCTTTGCTCGCGCTATTATAAAATCAGTCAAAATTACGCAAGCGATCCCGGTAAATCAGAAAAAAAACATAACCTCGTAGTTGCTTATCAAAGGAAGATCTTGAAGATTAACTAAAATTAAATTTTCTTACATTTTATCGCGCTGGTTTACCTCAAGGAACGTCACCCATTCTTCGTAATGAAATTTCGCAAAGAACAAAAAAGATGTGTAACAAAAATAATATTAGAATTGTTGAATTATTCTTCACTATAAAATGCATTCTCCTTTTTTTAACACGCGTATAAATACCGATACATAGATATATTAGTTTGATTTGAATTTTAGAAGACGCGTGTATCGATTGGAAATAAGAAGTGGGAAATTCCGCGACATTATATTCGTTACCTTCCTCTTCCCGTGTTTTAGTTACGAGTACGAAAATTATCAATTTACCTTTTCAACGCTCTTTTCAATGATTCCTCTTCGATTCACTCTCTTTCTTCATTTGCTTCGTTCTTCATTGTTCGCATAATAGGGAACTCCCGTTCGTCCTCAAGAAAATACGCGACAACCTTTTCCTAATCCTGCATTCGTGGAACCTATAAACAAAAAAATAAATACACTTATGTTATTTTTTTTAATATATAATTTAATACTCATTTTACAAGTGTTTCCATAAACCGAAAAACCTCGAAATTTATAATAAACTACACACTGCCTATTAAAATTGTCATTTATCTCCCCAAGAAACAGGATTTTTCCGTTACGTAATATTTATGGTTTCGAGGACCGTAAAAAAATGTCCGTAACGTGCCACGTTTACATTGTGCAAAAAAGACACTTTTAACGACTTTACGTGGCCAAAACTCGCGTTCCGTTAATAGGAAAAACATGAGATTCCTGCGGTAACCCTCGTATAGTCCATTTTCCGCCATTTTCCGATCACAGCGTACGCAAATTTAACTGTTCCTGATACACGGACGTTTTTTCTTTTAAAATACTTTTTTACTAGCTCAATGTTTCGTGTCTTATACGATTTGATGCAGTTGTATATGCTCAACTCTTACCCTGTGTGTGTTGTAAATGTTGAATATTACATAAAATTTGACATGAATAAGAAAGGAGATATTTGTTGGTCGAATTCTAACAGTTCAGTGTGTATTTTCTTTAATTAACCATATTTGTGTATCAAACCTTATAAATAAATATTTATTAACTTTTAGAAAGTCAATTCTTGCTAAGAATCAATCATTATTTTCTTAGAATATTGGGTTACGTTCAGTCACTTAAAACTTATTTTTTTTAATAGTTTTGGTATGGAATTTCCTAAAAAGTAGTGAAAATTTCTACCTAAAAAAATTGATTACATAGATGGGTAATTATCAAAGAAAAAACACTGAGTTCTTAGAATTATAACTTATTAGGTGATGAATGTAAATATGTAATCAAAGATCAACTTATAAAAACTTAAAAACAAAATTATTTTGCACAAAGTTTTTGTTTTTCCACGAAATTAACTAAATATTTTATCAGATTCGATTTATTGGTAAAATAGATGAAAATAAATCATAAAGTATATTGGTTATTCCTGAACCAGATGAAGAAGTTGTGAATGAGAATTTAATAAGCAATCAAAATTATTAATAAACTTACCGGCCATTACTGAAAATTATAATTTTATAATTTCAAAATTTTAACTTTTATAATCCCGGATAACCTCCATAGAAGATTGGGGTAGTCAATTTATTGACCAAACATACGACAAAAGAATGATTCTATATCTGTCCACTAGGTGATGAATGTAAATATGTAATCAAAGATCAACTTATAAAAACTTAAAAACAAAATTATTTTGCACAAAGTTTTTGTTTTTCACGAAATTAACTAAATATTTTATCAGATTCGATTTATTGGTAAAATAGATGAAAATAAATCATAAAGTATATTGGTTATTCTGAACCAGATGAAGAAGTTGTGAATGAGAATTTAATAAGCAATCAAAATTATTAAATAAACTTACGCCATTTTTACCTATTAATCAAAGACTTTAATAGGTGGTTACCAAAGTTAAAATATAGGTAGTATTTCAAAAAGTATAGTAAAACACGTGCCTTAAAAAAATCTGAACGTTTTTATTTTAGGAAATAAAGCTAGTGGATTATTTGAATTTTTTACGATTATTTATTTCAAGATAAAAAAGAAAAACCATAATTTAACCTTGAAATACCAAATCTCAAAGTCACTGGACCTTGAAATATCAGTTTTCTCAAAGTCGAAGGAGAATCCAGTATTTGTTTCGCTACTTTCTTCAAACTTGGTCAATTAAGAAATTGTTCTTTACCAAAATAAAACAAACTGTTTATATTAATCATAACGTTTATGGTGGGATTGGTCAATTTATATCGACCACAAGTCAAGTCTGGCACTTATCGTGAGTGTTTGGATCAATATATACGATTGTGGGGAAAATTGACATTCAATTTGAACTGAATTTTCACAATTACGATCTAAATGATAATTCTTTTTGTTCATTACGTGTTCATTTTGTTACATTTTACGTCGGTAAGGTAGAACGGTAAAAGTTGAGAATGGCGCTCACTTAAGACGTCACCAAAGTTGCATACTCACAGACACTAAGTGGTTCTATGTTTTGGATGAGAACTTTTTTAAATTGTATGACAACCGTTACTGATTAGCAACAAGTTGAAAGCAACGTTTAAAAAAAGAATTTTTATTTCTGTAATTGTCCTCGGTAGGTTTTATCAAAATCTAACAAAATAATAATTTACTTTTGATAAAGTTTGACCCAGTAACTATCGTAAAGTATGCAGTCTTGGCACCCCCTAAAAATTGCCAAAAATCCTAACAGATCTAAGATACATTAACAATAAACGAAAAAGAAAATCTTATAATCCCAAACTCTTCTAATACGAACGTGTACGTAAAGATTTCCGAGAAAAGTCGATAAGACACCGAAGGGAAGTTGAAACACTCGGATAAACATCGTTCCACCTTTTAAACTCGAAGTAGCTAGTGGACCGAAGTGAAAAAAGAAGAAGGAATATATACGCATCAAGAAAATCGAGGAAAAGAAGTGGAGGTAAAAAGAAACGACAACCCCTGCACTTTACGCAACCTCCTGAGGGGTGGGATCAGTAAGGTTAAAGAAAAACTTGTCGAGACGGGGGAAAAAAAGTTTTCCCGATATATATGTACACACATATACACATACATATTCCAGAGCGATGAAAGTTCCTTGTCCTTAAAACCCGGTGCATTTAATTAATCCGTCTGATCATGGGGTGAATTATTCAATTTCGACTTTCCTCGGTGTTAACTTTTATCAACTACATTATATCTAAGTTTTACTGAGAAAAAGAAGAAGAAGAAAACGTGACAATCGATGAACTGTGACACGCGAGCGCAAATTAAAATAATAATTTATCACCTAAATGTAACGCATCAATATATTTTTCCAGGGCGTTCGGAAACATTCCTGAATCGTAATTAATATTGATGGATACTTTAAGTTAAATAAAATTACATCTACCTTTAAATTTATGTATGAGACGTATTGATTTTTATTCGAACAGTCTTACGCGTTGTATCTATCTTGAAATATAAATTGTTACAAAATTAATGGGAGGTATGTAACTCGTTACTTAACCATTCGAGTTAATTACCGATTGACAAATGTTATTTTCACGTAAACCCTATAGTAGATATTTTACCATAATTTTGCCACTTTAATGTGAAAAAGGCTATATTACACGATATTTTGGTCAAAAACTAATGAGATATATCTATATACATTTTTGTGCCATAAGCAATAACTTTAGTGGACTGGATTAGAAAATGCGATAATTGAATCCGTTTCCAATCAATCACATCTAATAGCCATAAGTTTAAATATTGAGAAGGCCTTTGATATGACATGCAGAAAGAGAGTTATCACAATACTTGAAAGAAATTTAATTGATGGACTTAATTATTAAAAATTTCCTACAGGAAACACTAATTCAAGTACGAGTCAATGACATCTTATCAAAAATAAATATAATAGAAAATGGAGTACCACGGAGTAGGGCTTGCGATGGCTCGGTCGGTAGGGCGTCGGGCTCGTAATCTGGAGGTCCCAGGTTCGATTCCCGGCCCGGCCGATTGATACAAGCACCACTGGCAAAATGTATTTTCACCAAGTGCTTTCTTCACCAAGACATCGTATGACCTCCGTCGCTGATTAGCACCGGTTTGGGAGCATAAAAAGAGCGACGTTATAAAATATTAAAAAAAAAATAAAAAAAAAACCTTAAAACCTCTGATGAAATCATGCAGAATACTTTCAATAATCTCGCATTATTGCCTCAAATTCCAGGTTTTAGATTCTCCAATACCAAATCGAAATACATTATCTTTTCAAAATAACGTAAACATAATACAGAAATTATATTAAAAATAGAAAAACCAAAAGTTAGAAGAAGTCAAAAACTTAAAAATTCTTAGTCTTAACTTTGACAACAGATTGACATGGAAAAAGTGCGTAAACAACATAAAAAATAAAATATCACAACGATTAAAAATACTAGAAACATTAGCTGCTAAGAACCTGGGAGACGAAATAAAATAATAATCCCTTCGAAAGTTGACTGTAGGTCTATATTTTACGACTATTCAAAATCAACTAAATCTTTAGATGCAATACATAATGCGGGCATAAAAATTGCACTTGTTGCATACAACATTAGTCCTACTTCTAGCATACTTGGAGAAGCTAATATGGTTCCTTTAAATTTTAGACGTATGCAACTTATAAGCAAAAACGCTTGCAAACTATCATCAACTCGCGATAATCCTACATCATGAAAGATTTTCATTGACGCTCCAATCCCAACATGTTTTTATAACAGTAACAAGATACCTGAACCATTTTCGCAAAGACTTCAAAATATTTTGCTGGACATTAACGAAAATGTACCAGATATAATCATTGAAATCTACACTATATTAACCCTATGAATACATTAAATGCAGATAAAAAATCAAAAATTACTTTATCCCTATCCACACAGATGGAATATCAAATGACTAGTGGATTTGGGCGTGCTACGTGCGCCGATATTTTGTTTTTCAATTGATTTTCGAGTTTTTTAATGTTCGAGATCTTCGATTCGAGATCTTCGATTCGAGCGCTTACTCAATTTTATAATAGGAAATTGGTGCTGGATTTGCGTTAACCTTTGTCAACAAAACAATTAGTTCTGTAACAATCTTCAATTCAAACTTCAATTAGTTATGTAACAATTAGTTCTCTGCAATTTATGTATATAATTCAATCTATAGATTACATATATGTACCTCTAATACGTACTGAGTGTTTAATATATGTATCAAATAAGTATTGTACTATAATTATTTTGAAGTCACTATAATGGCCTAATGCGACTCTAAATAAATAAATGAAAAAAAAAATTGTAGAAGGTCAACGTTCTCTTACTCTTACTAAATTTTTTACTCACTATAATGTGTATAAAGAAATAGGGTACTTTTCGGTTGATAATTCCAAGCGCGGGAAATTTAAACTATTAATTGGATTTAACAACCCTTAATAGTATATTATGACACTGTTGTGGGAGATGGACTCGCTTCGCTCGTGCGAACAACCTCGAGAAAGGTAAAAAAACATCTTCCACAATAGTTTCATACAATATTTTATAACATTAGAACCTCAAAATCTGAAATGAAAGTGGGATTTTGAGGTTAAAATGTTATAAAATATAATATAATTTTTAAAAATTACCATTATCAACGCATCAAAATTAATAATATCAATAACGTGAAAAAATAGTTACATCTTCTGTAGTAGACCAAATGCATTATACACCAAATAAATTAAAATTAAAAAGCAAAGAATTCATCGTCATGGCGTCACCTCTATTTCCCACTTCATCAAAATGTGTATATAAACCTCCGCGTAACATACACCACCCCCCAAAGATTTAAAAAGCAAACCTACTTTTTTTTCATTAGAGAAAATATTTATATTCCGCAAATAAATTCTTTCAAATGAATTCTTTATCACGCATTCAACTTCAAAGTAACAATACGTTATTTTATTTTTATTTTTTTTTCAAACTCTAGAAAAGCTGAGTTTATATCGAAATATTCAACTTTATCGCTTTGCAGAATTTCGATTTAGTACAAAGGAGGGTCGCGCCTTTATTGTATATATGTATGTGTGTGTATGTGTATACGCGAGAATAGGAAATATTTTCCTTTCGGAAAATGGTATGCAGGGTATACGATTTTATGAATAATAAGTAAGTGTTGACCTGCGTGCGTATTAAATCTAATATGATGAAAATATGGATACTTTTCTATGTTTACGTTTAACATAATTTAAATATAATATGTTAAAAATATGGCGCACTGTACGGATTGGTTTGAATATTGTTTGAATTATAGTGTATACTGATAAAGGTGCAAGGTGTTTTTACACACCCGCGTACATTCAAATACTTATTAATTTATTTATTTTTATTAAGGTTAGGTTGTAGCGCATTTTTGATCTAATAAAATATTTATTATTATGACATATAACGGTTAACCCATGAGTGACTATAAGAATTATTTATTTTATTTATCCTACTATTAACGTATTTTATTTATTTAATGTTTGTTTATCTTATTTACTCTATTTATTTAATTTATTTTATTATACTATTTTATTAATTTATAAAATATCTATTACATAGAACCGAATATTTGATTTTGATTTTTTATAAACTGTGTAAAATAATGCAAATGTAAACTCTCATGATGATTAATTACGTTTTTTTTAAAAGTATTGTCTAATACAACGTAATTGCTTAGGGAGGAGTATATATCAAAACAACCTACAATACTTACAAAAATTACAAATAAAATTATAAAAAATAATTCATAAAATTAACCATCATAAAGAGCATCCATCAAGTATAGATAAATTATTCATTGTAGTAGGATCTATATTGAATATCATAATTAAAAGCTGTCCTGAAATATACACATATTCAATGTGATACAAGAAAAAAGTATTCAAATACTAAAAATGCATAAAATAATTATTAACAATTATTACCAAATAAATTAATATTATTGAATAATTTAAAAGAAGTTAAATTAAGAAAATTAATTAAATAAAATGTCAATCTATATCTGCACTTATTTGAAGAATAAGCGGAAATTTTTTTATAATCTTCTGATGAAAAGAAAATCAATATTGCACAATAAAATTATACTCTTCAACAGGATTATAGCAACTACTCTTAAATAAAGATTAAATAAACTTTAGTGATAAATATTAGTTTTAGTAATTATATAATATATACCAGATCATACATGATGATGTCTCAATACACTTTTGCAATGTTTTCGTAGTAGAGAAACTCATCTACAATTTATTTATCTTATTTACTTATTTTATTTATCTAATTTGCTTTATTTATTTATTTTATTCATTTATTTTATTTATTTTATTTATATTATTTAATACATTTATTTATTCTACTAACTATGACGGCTCTCGAAATTAAGAATTATTTAATTATTCGTGAATATAGTTACTCTGTAATACTTTTTATAATCTTATCGCGATATTATTTTACCCTTTATATGTATAAATAACGTTAATGAAAGCAAAAATATGATGGGTCGATTAAATATAGTAATTTTCTCAAAACCGACACGGTGGCGGAGTGGCGGAGACGCACCTCGGCCGGTCACGGAGTTAAGCAGCACTGAGTGCGGTTGGCACTTGGATGGGTTTGGCTTTCGTGGCGGGTTAGGTGTTTTTTCACACTTCACAACGTGAGCGGGAGGTGTGAAACATTCGGTTTCGGTGTCAAGGCCTACGCAATGTGACTTTGACACCCAAAAAGAATGTTTCGAATACACCGGCCATCTCGGGTGAGGTTTTCCCTGCTTCACAGGTTTCCCTCATCCACGGGCATAACCCCGGGCAAATGCGAGATGGTGGGGTTTTTAAGGGAGGGATAAAGCACCCACACATAGGTGGTAGGTGGACACCGTTAAAGTCCCCCAGGGGATAAACGGTAGGAAGTGCCAGGAAAAAGAGAGCACAAATCAAGAATAGTAATTTTCTCATAAATAAATATTTTTTATTCAAAAAAACTGCCGCTTATGTATATATCATAAAAAACTAAAAAGTGGTCTCTACAAAAACGCTCCATCGAATTAATAACAATTCTTGTCAAGCAAAATAAGGATATTTGATTTTATAATAAAGTTAAAATGAGTAAACTAATACTTACATATATGCAAAAGAGAAACAAAGTGTCGCGTATATGACGCAATATGTGGTAAACCAGAAAGGTATATAGAATATACGTGGATATGGGTAGATGATAAAATAATTACTAGGAATATAATATAGCCCCAGTTAACGTACAGGTGATGGAACTATTATACACTTAAGTAAATTATTCATAATTATCCTTCGTGATATTATATGCATACCCTTAGTTCCTTATGCACTAGAAAATTCATTTTGTCTCTATAAGGGGACCAGCCAGTGTTAAAATTGAAAAAAGGTATTCAATATTATCAATTAATAATTTTTTTCATAACAATTGAAAACATTTCTAAATTTTTTAAACTAATTAAATTATTATTAATTTTTATTTAAAATTTTTTGGCCAATTTATATGTTACATAACTATTTCAATCAATTATATGACACTCCGTACTCTTATTATTTACCATAATGGACTTACCGCAGGACATCTCAGGAACCACTTCATCGAATAGGCTGAAATTTTAACAGTTACTTTTAAATATGATTTAAATCCACTTAATCGAAAGAGACAATGTAAACATTGTAATTAGAAAATTATTATTACCAAATTAATTAAAAAAAAATTAACCAATTATATAACAAACAGCTAAATAATTTTTTTATATAAACTTTTTTTTTTAGAATGTACACCCTTCATGGTCTTGACTCTACTCATCTACGAGTGCTAACTGTTTGACAATTATTTGTACTTGAAGAGGTCTGCAAAACCTGGCAGACGAAACGTCGTACAACTTTTAAAATCAAAATTGGTTGTTAATTTATTACAACCTGGATTTAACCCTTTAAAATCGTTATTTTGGATTTTTTATATAAATATTTAAACTTTTATTGAAATTCTGTTCCGCTCAAGTGGATTTAAATCATATTTAAAAGTAACTGTTAAAATTTCAGCCTATTCGATGAAGTGGTTCCTGAGATGTCCTGCGGTAAGTCCATTATGGAAAAAAATCAGAGTACAGAGTCTCATAATTAATTCAAATATAGTTATATTACAAATAAATTGACGATAAAATTTTAGATAAAAGCTTAGAATAATATAATTTGTTTAAAAAATTAAGAAATGTTTTCAATTGTCATAAAACAAATTATTAATAATTGTTTATTTCTTTTTTAAATTTAACACTGGCCGGTCCCCTTAAACGACATAGTAAACGCGGTGTATTAAAAATAATAAAGTATACATTTGATCATTTTTTATTATTTATATGATTATATAAGAAGAATCGTTTAAAAAAAGTGAAACGCCTTTATTATATATTAATAGACACGTATTAAAACGAATTACCCAATTATGTAAGATACGAGTTCGCAAACATTTTTTCTCGTAAGTTAATTAATTAATCTACGCAAACGCATTCTGAATAATGTATACGTTACTCTATGTGGGGTGTCATAACGTATTTTTCGCGAGTTCCTTTTTGTGTTTTCTTTATTTTTATTCGAAAGCTTTGTGTAAGAAGTAAGCGAACAAAGTTGCTTTTATTATAAGGATAATCCGCATGAAAGTTATTTAGCGTACGTTTAATTATTTTAGGTGTTGTTTTTAGATCATTTAAAAACAACATTTTTCGACAAGTGCAGTATATAATTATGCGCGGATTTTTATAAAGAACGAGAGTCAAAAGAGTGATTTTTCTATAAATATTTGACGATATTCTTCTAAAGATTTGGTGTGAACTTTTAAAGGTAAAAATTTAATAGTTCTGGATATATTCAAAGTCGAAAAAATGGTGATTTTTACATAGTTTGGATTTTACGCTTATTTTTAACCTTCTAAACTTAAAAATGGCTAAAACATCTACATACCTTTTTTCTGCAAATTATTTATATAGTTTAAAAAAGGATGATGATATATTTGTATCATAGTATATTGTATTAGTATATGTATTATAGTATTGATATAATATAATTGTACATTGTATTTTACTACAGATATATAAATAAAGAAATGTATGTAAAAACATATTTAACCGAATGTAGTATTATACTGTTTAAATATTCGTGAATAATCGAAAACAAACAAACCTAATAGAAATCTTACAATATTTGGGCTAAAATGTAGCAAAATTCGAAATAATTGAGGGTTTTTAAAATTTTTTCTAATTAAATATTATTTAATTGAAACTATATACAGATATTCTGTTTTCACATTTAAAAAAATCCAACGCTATAATACATTTATGTATACTTCTATACGTATTTAATAATAAATAATTTTTTTAACCGGGTGAACCCAAGTAAAAAAATTTTGTAAAAATTTTATAAAGATTTTATAAATTGAGCTTTATAAAAGTTGTATAAAAAATTGGCCATATAAAATTTTATACAAATTTATATATAAGTGAAAATAATTTATAAATTTTTTATAAAAACTTTATAAAATACATTTTATAAAATTTTTATAAAAAATATATAGAAGGACAATCAGCTGCACAATCCTGCAGTAACGGATAAAAAAATTTAGATGGCACGACCGAGAAGTTTTGGACATCAAAAAAATTAGTATTTCAGCGCGACGAAGAATTACTGCTGCCACCGACGATATAGAGAAAAAATCCACAGTTCCTCCTTCGATTTGACAGAAAATGTTGAACGCTTTTTTGCTTTTTTAAAAGTTGTTGCATCCGGCGAACTCTTTAACATCGACTTTGACATCGCGAAGGTTAGACGGGGGTCTGACCAAATGTTTTGTTTTATGGTTGTCAAGTCAATATTCAATTTTTTCTTTGGTTGCTAATGAAAAAGTTGAATATTGACTTGACAACCACAGAACAAAACATTTGGTCAGACCCCCGTCTAACCTTCACGATATTAAAGAGTACATCAGTACACCGGATGCAACAACTTTGAAAAAAAGCGAAAAGGCGTTCAAAATTTTCATCCGAATCGAAGGAGGAATTGTGGACTTTTTTCTCTATATCGTCGGTGGCAGCAGTAATTCTTCGTTGCGCTGAAATACTAATATTTTTGGTGTCCATAACCTCTCGGTCTTGCCATCTAAATTGTTTTATCCGTTACTGCAGGATGATGCAGCTGATTACATTTAATTTAGTTTATAAACTATGCTTCTATATATTTTTTTATAAAAATTTTATAAAATGTATTTTATAAAGTTTTTATAAAAAATTTATAAATTATTTTCACTTATGTATAAATTTGTATAAAATTTTATATGGCCAATTTTTTATACAATTTGTATAAAGCTCAATTTATAAAATCTTTATAAAATTTTTACAAAATTTTTTTACTTGGGAAATGGAACACTTTGCTCACAATGAATATAATGAAATTGATTTTTTTGTTTAAAATATATTTTTGTTTTAATTTGATACTGAGTTTATTTTTTTTAACAGATTTGGCAACAATTATTGCAGACAATATACATGGTGGTCGGAGTCAAGAAAATTTGTTTACGATTTTTGGGAAAACTATAATGTTCCATTCTGACTGGCGCGTCTAATCCGTTTTGAACGGCGTAGTTTCGGAATACTCATAAAACATGTTTTGTTTCCATTACATATAATAAAAATATAAATTTATTATTTTTTTATAGTATTATTGCACCTCCTAAAACAGTGATGGAATAAGTTGCCTAATATAAAATTTGTTTTTAAATTTTTTAATGTTAATTTTTTTGTCTTAACAAATCTTCCCTTTTATTTTATTCGAATCCTTAAATCAACAAAGCTTTATAAACTAAAATATCTCTCCCTCGATTGATTTAATTAAATAATTCGTTTACATTCATTAACATACATGAATTTCTCTGAACGATTGTTAAAGTAAATGATTGTTCATCGCATTTCGACTTTATCAACAATCGCTATAAGTGACAAACACTTCGAGAAATCGACAATAAAATAAAAACCGAATTAAGAGATCCTGAAAATAACGAAGGAAGCCGAACACGGCGTGTACTTATATATATATATATATATAAAGAAAAAAAGCTCGAGCATTTCTAATATCCGCGAGTTATATAGACTCGGAGATTAAAAAAACCAATATAATAGTCACCCAGAATTTATCGAATCACATACCGAACTGTGCCGAGTTTTCCGCGTGTATTGGAAATATCACTTATTTTTCATACCTATTTCCCGATATCGAGTTTTAAACGATATATACATCCACCCCACGATCCTATTTGTAATTATATGCATTTCGTTTTTAAAGAGACTTCTTTATATGTATGTATATATGTATGTATCTATAATATTTAGTATTCGAATTACTGGAATTAGTCGTTCCGATATAATGTGATTGCTTTAGCGGTAAATGTTGAACAAGTAGTTTTTATATTTATACTTATTTTTGTTTAAAATATCATCGAATAAGCATAATTTCTGATAATGATGTTATGGTTTAGATCATCTTTGTTTTATATTTTGAAAAATCTATTTTTAGGAGTTAACCGATTTATCCTTTATACCTTATACAAACTTAAAAATAAAGATGAAATAAAAAAACCGAGATATTAAAGAAGGTAATAATTAATGGTATATTATGAAAATTCATTAATTATCCTTCGTTTATTAATAACCAATCTGTGCGTGTGATTTATTAAAGAATTGCAATTTTGATCAAACGTAACCTGAAATCGTGGGAATTTATCGTAAATTTTGAATCGAAATATCTCCAAAAATAATGGATATTCATTAATATTCAAAAATAATAATGTAAAAAATTTTAATTTTTATAATGATCTCTTCTTAAATACGTCTAGCAGTACACTATTTTTTAGGTTGGTTAGGTGTATAATATATATATGGCGCATTCCACGTCAAGTGGTCCGATCCAAATTTTAAAATGCACCACATTTTAGGTACACACAGTTATTCTAACCTCAAAAATAGAGTTTTTTTCAAATATTTTTCAATACCAGCTGTGTTTACCGTTATCTCAAAATCTATCAACTTTTACTGTCGAATATTACATGTAACATTCGTTGCTAATTATGTCTAGAATTTATCCTTCTGGGTTACAATTTCTAATCTCAAGGTCAATGTTACATAAACTACATGTTAATATTGAATTTGAAAAAATTGTAACTTCACCACAATTGATTTTTTCATTTGAAAATATAAAAAAAACTTGTAGCAATACCTTTTAAACGGTCTGTAACTTGTAAGAGGCCTTCAATTCTGTAAAAAGTTATAATAATTTAAAGAGACACAAAATATCTTTAGAAATTTTTTTTATTTTAACGTTGCTCCTTTTATGCTCCCAAATCGGTGCTAATCAATGACGAAGGTCATACGATATCTTTGTTAAGAAAACACTTGTTGAGAATACAATCCCCAGTGGTGCTTGTATCAATCGGTCGGGGCCGGGAATCGAACCTGGGACCTCCAAATTACGAGCCCGACGCCCTAACCTACTGAGCCATCACAGCCTCTGTCTTTAGAAATTCAAATGGAAATTACCATGTTAATTTTTGAAATTTTCTTGTGTTTCTTCAAATTATCATAACTTTTGACAGAATTAAAGGCCAATTACAAGGTACAGACCGTTTAAAGGTATTACGTCAAGGTAATCTTACTTTTCTTCTTTCTTACTTTTAGGTCTTTGAATGAAAAAATCAGTTGTGACAAAGTTACAATTTTTTCAAGTTCAATGTTGATATATAGTTTTTGAGATATTGGCCTTGAGATTAGAAATTCTCACCCAGAAGGATGAATTCTAAATATAATTTGCAACCAATGTTACATGTAATGCTATATAGTAAAAGTTGATAGATTTTGAGTGAAGTAGTGGTATACACAGCAGGTGTGAAAAAAACTTGAAAAATTTAACGTTTTGAGATTAAAATGACTTTTGAACAAATAGATTTCCGTAACTAAACATTTTTTCCAGTTTCTTAAAAAACGTTTTCAGTCTCTCCTATCACCTTCTCCATACGCAGCATTATATAAGGTAAAGCGGGGGAAGTTGCCAAATGTAACGGAAAATTTAACAAAAAAAAGAAAGTAATTGATTAATCCTCAGTTTGTATTTTTGATTGTATAGAGGACATAAATAACTACAAAATAAATCATTTGAATTTAACTAACATTTATTAATCTAATTGTTCTTAGCAATTTAAGAACAATTTTCAAAACTGGCATTTTGCCCGCATGGGTGGGTAAGATCCACATATCTGAAATATTTACAAAACTTTATTTAGTTCATAATTTTATCGAAAAACAAAACAAAAAATAAATATGTCACATTATATAGCATTTTATATAACGTTTTACAATAATAATAAATAAATTGAAACTATTTGCACACAGGACATTTTCCACTTTTAGAACAGACTTCATGCATCCAGTTTCGACACTGTCCACATTGTACCCAATCACATTTTGGACCCTTTTTGCTGTAGTAACTTAATTTGGTATAATATTATTATAATATTATTATTATTTGGTTTAATATTTTTAATAGAACGTTTTTTGAAGTAAGATGCCAGTGGCATTTTGCCCCTCTCTTTCTACTTGGGTCTTACCCGCATATTTCAATTTTTGCAAAAGTTGTTATAAAAAGAAAAAAAATAATTTCTTACTTACTTAAACTTATTTAATGATAATTTTATAGTAATATTTACTATCTCTACAAATATTGTTTCATTTTATCAAAATTTATTTGAAATAGGGAAATTTAAACTTTCCTAAAATCTTCTATTTGGCTGTTGTGTTTGGAACGATAAGCAACAATCGACTGAAAATAAAGGGGTTCATCGGAATTTTAGTGTCGACGTAATCAGCTGATCATAATACACCTACCCAATTTCACGGTATTGTCATCGGTTTGTAAACAACGGAAAAATAGAAAAGTTGCGTCTTACCCGCACTGGCATATTCCCCCGCTTTACCTTATATATATATATGGGAGATTCCATGTGAAGTGATCCAGTTAAAAAATAGAATTTTGTTTTAATGTATGAAATTAGTAAAAAACTACTTAAATAGAGTATAGCTAAATTTTTAGACCTGAATTTCAATTAGTACCAGAGTTGTAGCCAATCAAAAAATTGAATTTTTTGAAAAAAATGACTTCTTGGCTATTTTTATCACTTAATAACTCAAAATCTAATAATTTTTTTTATATACATTCAGTTTGAAAAATGTTATAAATTTGAAGAAGAATTTGACCTTATACTTGTATTCAAACAATAGGGTATTGTTATTCCTCAATAACACTAAAATATACTGTTTATTGTTAGTCACTGATACTTCTTAATATTTAAGCTGCTTACAAACACCAATCAGTAGGTTTAACCAATTATACCTGTTATATAATTGGATAAATACCTGCAACTTTTTATATAAAACAAATATATTATTGGCTTCCCAGGATGAATAATAAAGTACATGTGAACTTTTTGAAGACAATAATACTACATAATAAATAATTCTATAAAAATTACATTAAATCTCCATGAAGAAAAAACCTCGACATTTAATAAGGTATTGATTTTACAAATTCTATATAAATATTTGAATAAAAGTAACGTATACAATATATGATATACATGAATATATGAAAATAACGTACAATGTATACAATATATTATACATATTTAAAAATTACGATCCAATAATTATACTTTGTAATAAACAGTTTGGATTTCTTAATTCGTGAAAGAAAGCTTGACAAAATTTTCATGTAAAACAAATACGAGATAGTACACAACGTAATCAACGAATTCAAAAATTATTCATACCGAGAAGTTGTAATTACACGCAGATATGTCTTAAATATCTCTCATTCAAGTACAATGAACAAATAATACATTAACGACTAAACTATCGTATACGAAGTATATATGCATAAATACGTACACTTATATATATATATATATATATATATATATATATAATTATAAATGAAAAAAATATAATCGATATATATTACACAGATATTTTAATTACACGAAAATGCGTTTAAAAGACTATTATTACGTGGGTGAATATACCTACATCGTAATTAATTATTTATTTACCAGAGTTGAGGAGGGGAATTGGTTATCAAGTAGAAGTTAAAGTCGTTATATTAATTTTACACTTGACAGCTCGTTGCTTCCCCGCCCAATCGATTTTCATCATTACGAATAAATTTGCTACTCGTATTTCTATACTTCATTCATTTATATTTTTTTTTATAATTACTTATAAATATGTATCGAGTTTCGCAATCTCGTTTAGATCAGATAATTAAAAAAGTTAGGATTTTTTTTTATTCACTAAGTACATATCGTCCGTGTTTTTTCGAGTATGAAATAGTTCGAGCGATGAGAATAAACGAATGTACAGTAGACCATTTTATGTAACTTAATTTTTAATTAACTAATTATTTAATTATTATTGAGTGAAAATATGTAATTAGTTATTATAATTATTATATTTTTTAATAATTATTAGTGTATCAATGGTAGAAATTATTGAAAAGATTCAACAGACTCTTTTCAATAATTTCAATAATTAGAGATTTCTTCAAAGGTATGATAAATTAGTAAAAAGTATAAATTAAATAGTAAAAATATACCCAATATTTACATACGGAGAGGAATTTGATATTAAAAATTAGAATTGTTTATAGTAAAGAAATCACAAATTGAGAAATTGAGGAAAGTTACGATAGTTTATATAGTCAAATTTTAAAAAGCTATAGTAAATATTACTAGGATAATTTTCTTGGTTTTTCAATCTGTAATTTCTTTACTATAAACTATTCTAATTTTTAATACAATCTTTTTCTCAGTGTATAGTAGTTGAAACGGTTTGTCTCGCATTTTTCGAACATTTATTACATTAGGGAGTTTCTAAGCTAGGTATTTATCAAGCCGTTTACGTTCAGGGTAAGTGGTAAAAAGCGACATGTTCTAAGAATTTTCTGTTTCCTTTTGCTTATTAATTGACTTCTTTAATTTATGTCAATTATTACACGAATTGTATGTTAATTGAACCGTAATTTGTCGTTACGCATGAAAACCAATTTGAAACATTTTTAATATTTACCTTGCAGATCCTATTATTTTGTATTGTTTCAATAACGAATTATTAACAGAGTAAACATTTCTTATTTTTATTATTCCTATTAGGATAAGACTATTACCTGTTAATCAAATTTAAAAATGCGCTAAAAGAACTTTGAAAATCTGCATTCTCTTTATCTCTTAAGGGGTGGCGTACCCAGTGGGTTACCGACCGAGTAAAAAAGGATAATAATTATATATTACATTTATTTTAAAAAATATGCAATTTTATATAAAAATCAAATACATAACTGCACTAGATTGAATTGAATAATAAGTCATTCTAAAAATTTCCAGGTCAATACAACAAGAACACCCTAAAAAATTTCTGTACCCAAAAATCACGAAAAATCGTACATTTTCTGTGCAGAATTTTTTTAGAGTGTCATTGTTGTGTTGACCTGGAACTTTGAGTTTTGCATAAAATTTCATATTATTTTAAATGAATAATAATTATCTAATTCTGCTCGGTCGGTAACAACCGTGTATGCCACCTCCTAAAACAAAAAACAGTATACTGGAACGTAATTTATAAAAAATCTTCATTCTTTCTCTTAAAAATATTGTAATATCTAACTACGAATAAAAAAATTTAATAATTTAAAGATGACAATTTTAGTTTAAGTTTAGGAAGTTAAGAAAAAAATAGTGTCAATGATGATGATACTAAAAAAGTAGTAATGCGATTTTCACGAAAAAAATTTCAAAATATCAATGATCTAGTTCGTAGAATATTGTAATTATGTGTTTAATGGAATGGACGAATATATATACAATAAAACACGACAATTAATAACATTATCACCGCAACGCGTTAGAACACCGCATAACAAAATTGTCCTAATCAAACCACAACAAAGAGCAAAAAAGTAATGGTTAATCAAGATAACCACAAGATTATATACATATATATATATACACATACAAGACCATCTAAATATTTTGGATAGCATTCAAAGCACATCCAAGATAAAGTCCCTCATCGAGCTACGCACATCAAATAACAAGACTGACCTATATATACATACATATATAGAGGTGACCGAGGAATCAAGAAAACCACCGCGTACGCAACAAAGCGACCTCTTCAAAAGGTCTACTAATAACATATATATATATATATATATATATACCCATCCACTGTATATACGAAAGTGAGAAAAGTTAATGTAGCTTTCGGTTCGCCTATCCACCTACATGTATCTACTGGGGATTGGTATCCATGATTAACTCCGATGTGTATATATACGTGAGGTCATTTTACCCTGCTGTCACACACGGTAGCCCCACTTTATTTTTCTTTCCTTTTTTTCTGATGGTATTTAATGAAATTTTTTCCTTTATTGAAACTATATTGATCATAATGAATTTTATTAATCGATTAATTGTTATTAATTAATTAATTGAATAAACTAAACGGTCATTCGGTTGGAGATCGAAAGTTTGAACTCGTATATAATAATTACTGAAAACGGGTAATTTTATTATGCACGAAAATTCTATACGAAACAAAATTATAATTACCACATTGCAAGTAAGTTGCTAATAAAAAAGGGTTTTGTGCAATATTTTAAAAAAATATTGAGTAACACAAATTGGCTCGGAAGGACCGAATAATATATACTTTCTAATATAATTACCACAATTTCCTCGAGATTAATATATATCAACCAGAGGTGGGCAAGTCGACCACAACTTTCCGTCGAATACTTTTTAAAATTTTATATTAATGGTAATAAAAGCATAGAAATGTGATATCTATACGTATATGACAATTTTGAAAAGTATTCGATGAATACTCTGGTAGGAATAATAGTATTCGTCGAATACTTAATTTCGAATACTTTTCGAGTTTTGCAAAAGTATATTCGATACTTTTCTTTACGTTATCGATTGTTTTCTCGATTTTTTAAAGTTCAATTATTTCGGGTTCGATACTTTACTCATTAGGTATCGAATCAGGAATCAACTCAATTAACTCTCATATATAATGTTGTAATTATAATTTAATATTAATTAAAAAGTAAAAAAAAATAAATAAAAATGTTATGATCGAATTTTTAGTATAAACTAGATTACCAAAGCGCGCTGTCATTTGCGATTCTATCTAATGTAAGTTTTTTAATCTATAACCTTTTTTTAACAAACAACCACACATGATGATATGAGATAACTTTCTCACATTCCTTTGATTTTAAAAAAATTTCGAAATCGAGTTTCAATTTTTGTTATTCTCCAACTTAATTTTTTTATTATGGAGGTATGGAGATGGATATTAATTCTTTTTGGAACGAGTGTAAATAAAATTATTTATTTATATTTAATTTCACGGTAATATTTAAAAACATTTAAAAAATGTTAATAGGTTAGATTGAAAATTTTTTTGAAAGATTTGACTACAAGTATAGTATGATAGTTTTTTTTATTATATTATATAATATAAATAAATTAATTAATATTTTTATCGGTCTTACAGTCAATTATATGGGCAATCAGATTGCCCCTACCTATAATCACCCCCGAAGAATCTATAAAATATAAAAAATAAAAACACTAACTAAACATAAATCAAAAATCTACTAACCCCAAATATGATGTCCGACGTTTCGAGCTCGCTGCTGCTCCTCATCAGGGACTGAAATGAAAATCTATTCCACACGATATTTAAACCCTCAAAATTTAAACCCTTTGGTGCAGGGGGGCAGTCAGATTGCTTTATTAATAATTTGTTTTTATGTTTAGTTAGTGTTTTTATTTTTTATATTTTATAGATTCTTCGGGGGTGATTATAGGTAGGGGCAATCTGATTGCCCATATAATTGACTGTAAGACCGATAAAAATATTAATTAATTTAGTTATACTACAGTCGACATAAGTAATATTTTATTAATTATATAATATATATATTATTAAATATTTTGAAAATATTATAAAAAAATTTAATAAAAAAAATTTAATAATTTTATTCAATGTTGTTTTAATAATTACTTCACTTACGTCAAAATAAAATTTCTTTCAATATATTTATAAAAAATAATCGATTTTTTTTCAAACATTAATATTATTTAAGATTCGATACCTCGCCGTCGATATTGTTTTAAAGCACGAACTCAGAAATAACATTAGAAATTCTGAGTTGCTCCTTTTTTTCGTCCGACGCGTCGGTATATTTTTTCCATTGTACTATAGCAAATAAAAAAATCCTCGTGGTTCGAGCTGAATTTTGATTCCTCCGAACGTTTTTCATATTATTTTCACCAGATTAACAGCGTGCACCGCGGTTGAACGTTCTACCTCTGGCCGAATGAATAATTATGTAGATCAATTTACGTTTAACGTGCGTATATACTAGAATATTTAAACATTTATACAGGACTCTTTATACGTTTTTTTTATAATGAACCATTAAAACGTATATTAACCACATAATGACTTTTAACTCGGCCGTCGCGATCGAAGAGTAAAAACTGACCGTATATTATAAATGTAAACGTTATATCCTCCTTTATTCGCCTTTATAAATTTTTCAATTATTTTTACTTATAATTTTACTGAATATCATATCTAAAGATTATTAATGTATACACTTATTATTCATATATTTTGAAAATATTCTTTTCGCGTATGTATATATTAAAATAAATACACGTACTTTTTTTAACGAAAAACAATTATCTATATATATTGTTTAATAATATGAACGGAGAAACTAACAGAATAAGAAAATATA
Organism: Theocolax elegans; assembly: GCA_026168455.1. Lineage (NCBI taxonomy): Eukaryota > Metazoa > Arthropoda > Insecta > Hymenoptera > Cerocephalidae > Theocolax > Theocolax elegans. Next base: position 36,134,618 of record CM047431.1, on the reverse strand, counting down.
TTTTATAATTATACATTATTAATTATAATTCGTATCTATAATAAGTTGTATGATAACAATAACAAATAAAATCCGCTTAATAAAATGTTGTATATAATTAATTTCAAAAATAAGTGTATAATAAAAATGCACATTTAACATTTACGATTTAATTACCGTGAAGCTATAAGTTAAATATTATTACGTCAATTTTATAATTGATATCGTCGATTCGCGAACCAAATAAAAATCTGCAACCACCAACGTGAAAAAGCTGATGAGCTTAACGAAATTTGATTAGGTTGACGATACGAACTGCAATAAAATTTGTTTGTTGTTCGAGTGACTTTCGACGTGAAACGTGGATGATGACTTTTTGAAAGAATTTTGAGTATGGGTAATGATTACGTGCGCGAAATTATTTTTGAAATTGTTAACTGTAACAGTGGATTTGATTCGTGCATTGAAATAGATTTTTGTTCTAAATGGAATTTTTTCTTTTTTTTTTTATGTTATTTAACGTCGTTCTATTTATGCTGCCAGGGCTAATCAGCGACGGAGGTGAACGGTGTGTCTGTAAAGAAAGCACATGTAGTTGAAACAGTGGTGCTTGTGTCCATCGGAAGATATCATCGGTCACTGTAATTAGTCTAATAATTACAGTTTCCTGTCCTCCCGATGGAACCACCGCGATCCTCTTTACATCTTCGCGTCCCTAACGTTCCCTATAGTTCAGATGCCCGTGCCTCTCATGCACTGACAAGTGTCAAGTACACGAAACGCACGCGCACCTGAACTGGCGTCACATTATAGTGACACGCCGAGCCACTGAGCCGCGGTGTTCGAAAAATGCACATGAAAAAATTTTCAGAGGTACACGTTTGGGATCGAACCCACGACCCTCGGTGTGAGAGTCGGGAGCTCTACCCATGAGCCACCGCGGCTCTACCCTCTAAATGGAATTATTGTTAAATATACGTAAAAGAAAATCTGGTTACTTACATCCGATTTTTTTTACAAATAAGGGGGTCTAGCTTGATTTGTCTGAAAAAAATGAAATTTTTTTTATACTTTACTTAATGTGAACTTCAATTTGAGAAGCTCAGATCTCTAAATCTTGCCCCTAGGTATTGTAACAATTTTAAATAAAATTGTAAAAGAAAATAAAATTATTTTTTATTTTTTTCAATTTAATAGAAGTTTTACAAATGAAAATTTCACTTAGACCCAAAATTTATTTGATTCCCTATTACTTATTTTTAACTAAAATATGTGTATTTAAGAATCAGAAAAATTTAAGAATAAGAATATTATTAATAATATTAATTACTATTTTGTTGTTTTATTATTTTGTATTACGTGATATATAAGTGTAATTATTAATTTTGTAATTGGGATATGTACTGAGTACTCCCATTTATATGTACGTAAAATAAAATAAAAGTAAAGTGAAAGAAAATAATAAATTTCAAATAAATTATCGTATAATTTTCGGGATGAAGGTGATTGCAATAAAAACATTTCCTAAATCGTTTAAAACTAAGAAATAATTTGTACTTTCAATTCAAATTGTTTCCGTTTTTTAATACACAATTCTTCGTTTTTTGAACGGATTACTATATTTCTTTTAATTCGTTAACTAAATTTCTTTTCAGTGTAGATTTATTACGGAACAATGAGAAAATTGATTCGTGTTCTGAAAATCAGCGACGTCGTTAGTCTCACGATACATTTCTTTTGGTATTATAGCAACCAGACGCCGGCCATTAAACACGGAAACTCGATCATTAATCTTTAAAACTCGGCTGCTAATTTAAACTTAGAATTTTCAACAACTGCGCATGCAAGAAAAAAAACGAAATAAAAATTGTAAAACAGTAATCGTCAATGCAAGACAGCTCCGCAAATGTTAATACATTAACAATATTAACAATAACTAAAGATAGTTAAATATCTTGTCTTGAAAATAGGTAATATTTATAAAATATTATAATTAATAAGTAATATCCCTAATATAAGTAACAGCATTTATCTCTTTTTTGCAAAATTTGGTGACTTGACCAAGAAAATGTTGCGTATGAAGAAAATGATAGGAGAGGTTCGAATAAACAATTTTTCGGACGCCGGGACTCGAACCGAGGATCCGCGAGTTTCCAGTCTCGAGACCTAACCACTATAGGCCACCGTTCCCAATTTTTTGTTGCAGTTGCATTCGTCTTGATATTTCGCGTTTCGATCATCCTACACCGTTCTCACACACGCGCCGATTCGCGCGTCGATGTTACGTACGTAACAAAGATCAACAAAGCGGTTTTATCTCTCTCAAATGATTTTTAAAAAATTGCCATTCCGATTTTGCAATCACGATTTCAACCAATTACATAATATTCTATAGCACGACGATAAAAAAAACGACTATAGATGTAAAATAAATGTTGTGAAATAATACGTTTAAAATTGATGAGCCATAGAAAATGTGTGCGACGTTTGCGAATTAAAATTAAATATAACAGTCGATCGATAACGTTTAAAAAAATATATTGTACAACGCTCATGAGAAATAGCGAGCCGTTCGATTATTAACGAAATATGACTTGTCTGACTAAATTTAGAAGACGGTTTACTATTTTATCGAGAAATTTATGTAGCACTTCATACGTATGACTAAAATCGAACATTACTACTTATAAATACGGAATACTATAGCGTGCATAGTGCATTGGCTATTTGCGTTAATTTACAAGTCTAATTAATTATATTACGACAAATGAAGTAAATAATTTTAAAATGTGCAAGTCTGCGATCAAAATTAATTTATTATACGCTTGTGGAAAATAAATATTACGATATGGTAGATCGTTATTTTTAAGATGTACATTTATTAATGCATATTAGCGAATTGTACTATTCTGTACGTTATAATTTCGCACTGACGGGTCATAAAAGTTTAAATAAAAAAGTTAACTTTCTCAAGCAACATTATAAAGATTTTTAATTTTTTTTAACGTATATACTATTATGTATATTAAAATTAATTGGAAAATTAATCAAAATTTACCAAATTTATAAGTTACAGCTTTGCCCATTCAGTTTTTGTTTGAGAGTGATTATAAAAAATCTTAAAAGAAGTGTACGTCAAAACGTTTAAAATATTTTATTTTATTCTTTTTTTTTATTTTTTCTGCAAATATGTAAAATTATGAAATCTTAAATTTATAGACTATCTTACAGAGTCGTCTAAACATTAATAACGCTGAAGAAAATAATTAGGCATGGCAATAATGTGTTTAATTAATTATTTAAAGCAAAAAAATTGAAATAAATGTACATTTGTAAGTATTCAAAAATCTTTTACGTAATTTTAAGCTGATTTTAAATACTTAAATATACATTTTTTTAGATTTTTTAAAAATATTTCATAAAACATTTGTATATAATGGATTAACATCAAGTGGAAGTAATACGTAAATTTTAGGAATATTAATTTTTTTTTTAGTTCAAAACTATTGATAATGTGTGATTTTCGCAATTTTATGTATGATTTTAAATCCTCCTAAATGTGCTTAGCTAAAAAATATATTGCACTGTTAACTAGAGAAATCTAAATCGTAAAGGTAAACTTGATTTGTAATTTTTGGAAGACCATAGAACTTTGCTAATGAAGTCTCAGTTAAACTAACAAGAAGAGTGTCACATCTCTGGAAAGTGGATGTTTACCAAACTGTAGGATATGTTTACTATTATAAAAATATAAAGAAAGCCAGAGTTTTAGGCTCTAACGCTGTTTTTTACGGTAGATATAAGCAAATAACCAAAAATCTCGCCAAAAAAACTTTTAACTTTGATCGTTTATAACTCATAAACAAATAAAGATAGACACACAAACCCTAGTTTAAGAGAAAGCTGAAATCGAGTTTTTGAGAATTGTTTTGTCTAGTCTGAAGAAATCGCAAATTTTGCCAACTAAACGTTGCACATAATATATAAAAATGGCTCTTTTATTTAATTAAACTAAAAAAAATAAAAAATTTTTACGACCTTCGGGTACAAAGTTATGATTACTGATATTTCAAGCACAATTTTTTCTATATATATTGTTATCGAATTTTTGAATGATACTGAATATTTAAATATATAATAGGATTATAATAATATTAATGCAATACAACTATTAAAAAATGAATAAACGATTAGTATCGAGGTTTACCAAAGTATAAGTACAAATTCACAAATAGACACTTCGGGGAGGGTTTATGTATACATACAGCTCACGCTAAAATCCCACAATTTCGGAAAGTTTTTACTGCCCCTTATGACCAATAAAAGATATGTAACTTTACGCCAAAAGCGGTAGCTATGAATTTTACGCAAGACCGCCAATATATAGAAAGTACTTGCTTTCGCTGTGGAACAACTTTACTGCCAGGTTAAGGAAATTATGGGACATGCAGAGAGTTAGAGAGAGAGAGAGAGAGAATTGCATGACCATGGGGATCAGACTTACTCGCAGATTATATCTATAAGGTTGCCGAAAAGTAATTTATATTTTTATATTTACGAATTTAGTAATTTTGTGGAACATCATTGTTTTATGTTACTTTTTCAATATTTTTATCATTTTGGATTTCCCGCGCTTTTAAAAATGTACAAGTTTTTTAACTTGCCAAAACGTCCAAACGACCTAAATTTTTAGTAAGTTCTTAACGGATTTATTACGCATGCTTGATTCGTCTGAAACAACTATGATACCTCTTTATATCTCGACAGAAAATTTTCTGATCTTTAAGAATATGAGGTCAAAATTTTGATTAGCGATCAAAGAAAACAGGTACAACTGAATTAAACATAAAAAAATGCGATAATTTTCGTGAAATTTGATTTTTGAGTTTTTTTGTAATATTGACACAAATAATTAATTTTCTAATTGTGATCCAAAAATGATCGAGTAGCTCCCAAATCGGTGCTAATCAGCGACGGAGGTCATACGATGTCTTGGTAAAGAAAGCACTTGTAAATACATTCGCCAGTGGTGGTTGTATCAATCGGCCGGGCCGGGAATCGAACCTGGGACCTCCAGATTACGAGCCCGACGCCCTACCGACCGAGCCATCGCAGGCCTCTGTATTTACAGTTTAAATAGAAATTTTTATACAAAGATTAATCTGCAATGGTAACTCAAAATTATATTTTGTTCCTTAAAAACTATTAAATTTAATAAAAAAAAGTCTTAAAATCGGATCAGGAATATTCTTCAATATTATAGATAATTTTTAATTTTTCAAAAAAGATAATATTTTCGAAAAATTCAATTAAAAGAATGAAAGTATTCAAGAAAATTTTTAATTGATTCTAGAACGTTTTTTAAAAAATTTTACTATTGTTACGTGGGTTTGCTTCACTATTTTTGATAAAAAAGTTAAAGTTAAACATTTGAAAGAAAATTAAAAAAAAATTCAGAATATATAAACCTTTTTATCTTTTAGAATTTACAATAATTTCGCTTTTTTTAATTTTGAACAGATGATGCGACCCGACGAATAATTATTCAAATGAAAAAATGTTTCGTGTAGTTTCGAAACTTTCGAGGGATGATTAAGAAGTTGAGTTATACAATACATAAAAGCTGTTATCTTGTATAGAATATACTTAAACTTTGTTTACCTAATAAAGGCTAAAATATTATAAATAAATAAAACGAAACTTTTTCGTTTAGCTACGTTTGCACTTTTCTTCCTTTTTTTTGTCTCACAAAAAATGTTAATTTAGAAGTTTAATAATAACTCGTGTAATAAATTGTTTTTAAAAAAATCTTAGAATTTCATATTGTTTGGAACATTATACGATTGTACGGTAGACGTGCAGGAAATTGTAAATAATAAATTATTAATAATTAATAACAATAATTATTACTCATAATAATACTAATAATAATATTATCAATAATTTTTTTATTTTTTCATTAGCTATACAAGGAAATAGTGTGAAGTTTCAAATTTTGTATCCTCTAAATTCTTGTATCACATTTTTTCCCTATCTTACTTTGAAAATTAGTAAAGGAAAAATATACAGATAGGTTACTATTTTAAAAGTTTTTATAACCTAAAAACGACCAAGTCAGATCTACCAAAATCACGTTTGAGCTAACAGCTATACAAAGGAATTACGTCCTAAAATTATTTTCAAGAATTTTCAACCAAAATTTTGTATATTTATATGATTTGAAATATACAAAAGGAAAAAGTCGTATAGATATTAAAAATATATAAAAGAATCTAATATCATACTTATTTATTAGTACGCGGACTAATAAAAATCAAAGGATTTATCTAACGGTTTTTTATCCAAAAGATGTAGCCGTTCGATCACAAAAAATGGTTTCGCTTAACCTCAAAAATCCGTAACAATTTCTAACATGTACCTAAATTAATTATTTTAAAAATAGTTTAGGAGTCGAAAGGTGTAACAATCGAAATAAAATGTATAAACCCGATCTTTAATACAATTTTTATTCCAACGACCTGATTAACAATTTAATTTCAAAATTATTCCAACAAAGCCTATATATACCTGTGCACATATTCACGTAGATAAAAAATATTTCGCAAAATAGATAATATAAAAACCATTAAGAAGAAAAACAAAGGCGTTTATTTCTTATCACGTATACACATATATACATACATACGGCAACAGATTAAAAAACACACGAATACTGTAGGAAACTATGAGAAAATTAGAGTTGGACTCATCACACCCAGGATGTAAGTGGTATCCATTAGCAGCAATAATAGATGCACCTCATCATTTCTACCAGAAGTACACGGAAGTAGACTAAATAATTTAACTGTCGGATATAACCCAAGTTCATATAACGATCTCCCACCCACCTCATTGCAGGTTTATATACAGAGCGAGCCATTTTAATCCATGAACCCAACGATCTCCGAAAGTTTTATAGTTAAATAAAAAAATTGCTTGGACAACATCGTTCGGGACTATGGGGTCTACGTTAGTTTTAAATCTGAGATTGTTTTTGAAGGGCATTTAGAGGTCAAAGTGATTTTCTTAAATTAAAACCCCTAATTCTGTCAGTGGATTTGAAAACAGAAAATACGAAAAATTTTACTGCCCAAATGTTATTTAGAGTGAGTTTCTAAAGGTTATAACCTTGGGCGAATTATAATTACTATTCTAAAAAACTTAAATAGGCAAATGTTTCTTGATAATATTTGCAGTTGATATTTTAAAAAATTTAATAAAAATATTTGTTTAAGCTTGCGGACGAAATAGTCGTAAAGGTATATGGTTTTAGAATATATTGAACTTAGATATGACGTGAAACATTCTCAGAGGTAGTTTTAAAGTTAAGTGTAAACGGATCCGACGGAGGTGAAGGAAAACAAGAAAGTTGTGTAGAAGAAAAGAACAATATTGTTATAATCTTAATCTTGAACAATATTTTTTTACGAACGAGTTTCTTTGGCGTGGAAATAAAAAATTATAATTATCAATTGCAACAATACAAAAAGAGATAATATATAAATGCTGTACGAAAGTACTAAAAAGTGTTCAAAATCGTCAAGATTCAATTATATTGACAATGTGTTACTTAGTTAATTTTTTTACGGTACACAAGTAAAAAATGATAATTTGTGTTGATTAAGATTTAATTAATCGTAAAATTATGGCAAAAACTTATGATTCTCACGGGGTTAAAATAGAGTCACTCGGTATAATTTTCATACTCCATAGTGTATCAATGATCTTTTTCATTATCTCGTTTGAATTCCGGCGTAAAATTTAACGATGATCTTCCATTATAAAAAAATTAATTTTAAATAAAGGAGGCGGGATAAACTTTTGAATGAGAATGTATATGGCCTAAATATCTCTAAGTCGGTTTAACAGAGCCGAGTCTTATGAAGGCATTTGGTAGGGGTTTACGTGACTCCCGTCGTGAACCAACACGAGACCGGCATTACACAGTCCTGTAATGCCTGCATCGCGTCATTATTCCAATACTGTCCAACAACTCGAAATTCCCGTCGTGTCCTGCAACCAATCCGACGTTTAAACGGTGCTTTCAATTATGCTTTTTTTTATTTTTCCTTCATTTTTTATTACTCGATTCAATTCCTATATCTTGAGGTTGCCGATCGATATGCGGTTCAAGTGGGTGAAATTATTGTTCGTTGGATTTTAAAGAGGTTTGATCGATTATTGATTAATTATTAACCAGTCATTGGTTTTAAGTAACAATTGAACTTGGTACCTTTGAATTACGAGCCCATCGCTTTACCGATCGAGTTATCGTAAGTTTCGTTTGTCCGGATAATAAAGTTGAATAAAAATGACAAAAATAGTAAAATGCGAGGTTGCGCAATTTTTATTCAAATTTTTACTAAGAAGTGAGATTCAGATTGCATTTTCGATCCTACTGTTTACCATAAATTTTAGTAGTTATTCGTTATACGCCATACAAGAATTTCTACTTATTTTTTATCTATATTTCATTTTTTCAATTATTTAGAAAATTACCTCAATAATAATTTGAAACTAATCCAATAATAATAATGTTTTTGATAAAAATGTACGTTTTTTTAACACTGTTTAGTAAATTAGTAAAAATATATGGAGTGAAAATTAAAATGTAATTTATGGGAATTTATGGGTTATACAAATTAACAAAATGCATTTTACCATAAAAATTGTGATTATTAAGGGAATGTCGGATCCTGTATTATTTTGAAAAATCTGACGTCAAACTCTTCTCTTCGATTTAAACAACATGAATAAATTTTTTTAGACTTTCAAATTCCTAATATCATTATACTTTTTATCTTCACTTAACATTGATTTAAAACCATTATTTTTTTATAAGGTGCAACGTCAGGGTCTTCGTTATGTTTTAAAGTATCTTTATAACTTGTGTTCAAATTTTTAATTTAGCATTTTAAATATGATTCTTAAGTTGGAAAAAGTAAATCCCTCTAATCAAATATTACATTATAAATATAGTAGATACATCAATCTTCATATATTTTTTTCAATAATGTTATAAAAAACTTGAAATTTGGCAAAGTGGCGCAGTTTTAAACAAGATTTCGTTTAATTGGTTTGTCAACCTCTTCAGACATTATCTACTATACATTAACAAGCTGGAAAATTTTTTTATTTTTTATCCAAAAAGTACTTATATTTTTTAGCAATTTAATATAGTATATATAATTACTTTATATTAATAAAATAGATATTTTAACGGCATTTTCTACAAAATATTTTGCTTTTTATATTTTATTTCTATAAATTCCTTTGGTAACTATAAAATATTTTCGAATTTCCACCTGGGTATAGATTACATTAAAGAAAAAAACGTAACTCTCCGAGCAATATTAAAATTGAAATATTAATAATATCCATGTATCGGAAAGTGGAATAATCGTTGATTTCACAGGATCGACCAAGAGACGTCAAGGGATTTTCATTTCCAAGGTGACAAGACAATTTGGGAACCGACTCCGATTGGTTCCTCAAATCACGAAACGATCGTCACGCAACGCCAGTAGCACTCTTAGATTTTTGGTCGCGTGCGGTACGAAGATACAGACGTTTTAGTAACGTATATCCCCAACTTTTCGTTAAACTTTAAGTCAACTTTACTTTTACATTTTTTTTCCATATTTTTGCACTGTTACAAAAACTAGACTGAACGGCACGATAAGACAAAATGTAACGATCTCCTTATACCGTAACTTCTTCAACTTTCAGAAATATTCGATAAATATTCAAAAAAATAAATATTTTTATGTTAATTAAATTAATATACATGTATATTAATTTAAAATGTTAAAGTTTCTTTTGGTTTTCTTTGTGGTTGAAATCGTATATAAATATTGTATATTGCGAAACCAAAAATACTTTGAACGCACAATACTTTCATAAAATCAATTTTTACCATTGACAACAATAATTGTTTAAACTGAAATACCATTTTCTTATAAATTATTATAAAAAAATCATAAATAAAAATTATTTGACGAAAAAGTCAATTAGATGGAAATGCTATACATTAAATGTCAATATAATTGACTATTCCTTTACTAAAGGTGTTCAATTAACAAGTAAAACGAAAATTAAAGTTCAACTATAGAAGGTTTCCAATCACCTTTATTTCTCCATTTTGATGTATAAATATTACAAAAAAGAAAGTTATATCAATGTATAGCATAAGATGTATAAAGATTATCGATTTTTCCAAATCAAGTAGTAAAAAAACGGATTATAATTTTTTGTGACGTTCTGGTGATCGTATCAATACCACAACCACTTCAGATTTTGAGAAAATATATTGATATTAATCAACAGTTTAACAAAATTTCACATCAATACCGCACCCACTTCGAACTTTTAAAATTATTTAATAATAAATTTTATAAAATTTCGTATAACGATCGATAAAGTCTTAAATCGATACTACAAAAACCACCGAAAATATGAAATCGTCCACGAATTTATCAACGTATTATAAATTATTACCAAAAACAAGGTAAAAAATAAACAGCAATGTATATATTGTAATCTGTATACATAGATAATTACGAATTATCAACAATTACACGAGGAAACATCGGTTTAAATTAAATTCGTAAGCTCGCATCGAACTGGACTCGTTAATAATTTGCAATCATCCAGGATTTATAGAAGGTGGGTGTCACATAAAGTTTCTCGGTGTGTATACGTAAAATAAACTTTGACTGTATTGTATACGTGTGTATAGCAGCGGGACAATACTTAATGCGCATGCGCAGCAGTACGTCGATTTTAAGCTCAAATTCAAGTTCAGCGACCTGAAAAGCCCTTCAATTAGCGAGTCCACCTTTAAAGGTATACGTCATTACTTTGGAAAGTTTTTTCACCGAAATGTCAACGATCGATGCGTTGCGTTCGTCTCGTTTTTTTAAATGTTTGCGCGCTCAGTTGAATGGAATTGCGGCTCGAGTAAAAATATTTTCATACATAAGTACATATATAAGTACTTTGAATATACCTATATTTTAAATGAATTGTAATGTTTTAGGATTGTTACCGTGGTGGATAATTTGGTAATTTTTTGCTAACGATTTTTGTAATGTTGGTAGTAACGAAATGGTTTTAATGAATATATGTGTATATACTGCACGGAGAGAAAAATTTTATAATTAAATTAAAGAATTACTACGTTGTGTAGTAATAATTTATTAAAAATTATGTGAAAAATTAACACGATATGCAGCAAAAAAATGATAAAAATCCTACAGCAAATATATAAATAAATAAAATATACAGTAAATTGGCTGTGACATCATTATTATTTGTAAATTTTATCATTATTATTTGTCATTTTTATAATACATTTTTTCTGTTTATATATATAGGGCTTGAAAAAAATGACATTATTTTCAGTTCTGATTTAAACGTAATCTTGCTTTGTTCATTACCGACTGCTTCTCTTAATCGCTTGTACTAAATGCAGAGCAAAAAGGATATACGTTACATAACCTAAAAACAATATGTTCTAAAACTCATACATATACATATTCACCTATATACATGTATAAATCCTTTTCACAGTGAAGATAATTTGACTAAAACACATTCTCCCGAAATGATAGCGACGTTTCTCAGTTACACCCTCCACGTAGTTGCAGTGTATATACATCTACGTATGCAAAGTTGCTTAATCGAATAAAGCATCTTCCGTTGACAAATGCGAAAGCACCACGAGCACACGGTTCCGTAACAACCGAAATCTTTCGTACTACGATCCGCGAATCTTCGTATAATCCAATTTACGTATACTTGTAAAGTTTTGGTGTATACGCTAAGTAATCCCAAATTAACACATTTCTTTTATTTTATACATTATCGAATTACGAAAAAAAACTGCTTACTCCGGGCGTTAGGTACACCAAAAGTTATGCATATTTAGATATCCGGAGGCATTCAAGATATTTTTATGTATTTTCTTGGCGTAATTCGAATTTCGAGGATGCCAAATTGCTCTAGATTTGGTTTTTTTTTTGTTATAAACAAGTTAATTGCAAAATTATACGATTTTTCGAAATATATCTCGAAAATTATTGAGTTTTTTGAGAAAATCTTTAGACAAAATTTTAAATACTTGTAAAATACAATTATTTAAAAATTTAGAACATTTCTCGGAAAACGTAAATATTTATTAAAAATAAAATAGAGTTTTGATATTTTACTGTAAAAGACTGACTTATAACAACATTTAACGAACTCATAATTGATCCAAAACACTTTTTCTACCCTTTTCGTGCCCTAAAACTAGAGACACTTTCTTATCTAACTCAAAATTGCGGAAAGTATTGTTTAGCCATTAAAATGAGCGAGTTACGCGATAATATTTCTAAAATCAATCAGAATGAAATGGTTAAGAAAAGTTAAAAAGAAACATGTCATTCATAGTCGAAAATTTTTTACATTTTTGGCCCATTTCAATTGAAATAAGGGATTTACAACCAAGAAAATGAAATTGATTTCTACTAGGGAATATGGAAAATGATTTGTCTATAATTCGGAATTCGAAATATTGAACCACATACATAAAAATTGAAGAATTATAATTACTTTCGAGATGATGCTCATTCTATATTTTTATTTTATAAGAATAAAACATGACAATAAAATTTTGAAAATTACAAACTTTTCACAACATTTGAATAATAATTATTCGACAAATTGAACCCACCCGATAGTTTGAGTTGGAGTTAACCAACTTAATTGGTAGTAACCAATTTATTTATATTAGGTCATTAAAAAAAATTACTAGAACAACTATACTTTATTTTCTTGGAAGCAAGTATTCATTTTGTTCTTTACAACAGCCAATTAAATATTAACATTAATTATTAATAATTTTAATTAAAAATTTTAGTCGACCTTAAACAGTTATTCAGCAGAGAAAAAAAATTACTTGTCGCTAATCCAAAGTGTTACTAAAAATTATATTAAATTAAAGGTTTATATAGTCAATGATTATTTATTCGTATTCAATTCTAAATAATTTGAAGAACTATTCAGTTTTTTAATTTCATATTTTTTAGTTACAATGTTTGGATTTCTGGAGCTACAATTTGATAATATCGATGCGCTTACTTAAATATATAGGTCAACGAGCCTCCGAGATGTATATATCCGTCGCGAAATTTTTGTATTTTCTCTCTTTTTTCACCGTGCGAAAAGTTTTAATTATTTAAATACGTGGTAAAAAGAAGATTAAAGGGTATATACACTGAAAATTTTCCAAACTTTTTCTTTTCTCTCTCTCTCTCTCTCTCTCTCTCTTTCGCTTACTATGAGGTAAATGTGAATTAAACTTATACTGGACGTATATAATCGCGTTGCTTCGATTAGTAACAAATGTAATTTTATGTATAAAAAAGAAGAGGTAAAAGTTCGTTCAAGGAAAAACAAGAAAAGTTTTTAATAAATTTCAATTATTTATGCTAATTTCGATTGTTGCTGGAAAACCCCTTTGCGCCTTTTTGGTGAAAATTATCAATTTTACTCGATTAATAGTTGTATGTATATATATACTTAAATATATATCAGAGAAAAAAGAAAGGCAGTGTATTTATTAATTAAAATGTAAATGGACAGATTTATAATTCTGTTGCGGATAAATATTAATTATTCAAATTAGTTAATACTTCTCTTAACGTGGTTGGATCCGATAAATTTTTAAACTTTATAATTGTCTCGAAAGGAAGCGACTTAGCACGCGCGAAACGTCGATGTTCTTTTATGTATATATACACACATATATATATATATATATATACGTGTCAAACATTCGTCGCGACCGATAAGGCCTTTTTTTAGTCATATCTATATCGCGTCGTATACCGAACGATGTCGGACCCAGAAAATGGTCATTTTGTACTTTTTAATAAACAAATGAATAAAGTTTTTAAAAAACGCCGAACGTCAAGCCCTTAGGCATGTTTTAAATAATATACCCAAATTTTGTCCCGATTTTTAAATCCATAATTTGATCACGATGTTTGGTTTGAAAGATTATGCTTTTTTTGATTAATAATTACCGACCAAACATTGTTTACTCAAGTATTGTTTAAGTAATGTTTTTTCATTAAAAAATCAAAACGTCAATATTTTAGATATAATTTTTGGGTTGAAAGGTGCAGATTCCTGTAATTTAGGTCCGACATCCCGTTAAAGCTAGATATATCAAGAAAATATACGCGTAATTGAATTGGTTGTATAATTCAAATATACGTAAGATAATTTCAGTATACACGTGTGAATTTTTGTATTTTATTACTTTTCCGTCGTTGGTCAGATTTCGCATTGAATTGAGTTACGAGAGACGTTTGAATCAAAATAGCATATATATATGGAATCCAATAATTATATATTTTTAATTTGAATTAATATTTATGCAAAACTTTAACAATGACTTAGGAATATTTTAAAAAATATGGATTTACATTAGAAAAATATAAAGATCGGATAAATCCCACTTTTCCATCTCGCGTGTACGCGTATTCGTCCTCCTATAAAATCCAGCTCGAGGGTGAACGGGAAAAGTAAACCCGAAACTAAAAGGGGACACGTGGAAAAAAATAATAAAAAGATCCGTATAGATCCCGTCATCTGCGGAGTTGTACAAGTCTGTGTATATATATATGGAACAAGTAAAAAGTCGATTGAAAAGAAAAAGTTAACCCATCAAAAAGTGACAGCGTGTTAAAAATATCTCATTTCGGTCGTTGTTGTATATATATATGTACGTATAACCGCTTTAAGAAACAAAAAAAATGTAATCCTTCAAGGGTTTTATCGTGAACGCGTATAGTTATATATAAACCTATATAACCCATTGGAGCACGAGGGCGCCCTTTTTCCTCGAGGGAATTAGATTATCCGGGAAAACTATCGTGGACAGATGCAGAGAAAATGTTTTTTTTTTCTTTTTCCCTCTTTTTTGGACAAGGGTCTCCTTTCTATTCGGTTTCCGCTTCATACGCTGTACTTTTCTTCAAACGAAGGGGGGATGATTGGCTGTATCGATCTGTTTTACCGACCGAGATGGCTTAATTTTCCGTGAACGCGTCGACCTGCGGAGATTGGTTATTTTATTGTTACCTAAATGTTACATCAGTAGTTTTTAACATGGATAAAATGTACGCTGAAATTTAACTGAGCAAGAACTTTTTTAAATTATTGTTTATTGAACAATTACAAAATTTGACTGCGTTACATAGTAAAGAAAATGCGATATATATCCTTATTTATGTACGAAATCTGTACATTTATATCGATAAAAGTGCATTAATTTCTAATTATATCATTCCATTTGCCGGATTGATCCATCAGCTAAACGATTTGGTAACATTTATATACTTATACGAATCGACGTTTGGAAAAAAAACCATTTTAATTTCGAAATTAATCATGATAAGTATATAACTATATACTGCACATATAATGCACGAGCCAATGGAATTTATAGCGGTAATATATGACTTATCGGTTAAAATTAATCACTTCTTGAGAGTGACTCTCGAGAGGAAGAGAGAGAGAGAGAGAAGGAGATCATACCGAATTCTGAGTGGTTTGATCGGCGAGCCGCAATGTCATTTGAAACCCTGTGTGCCGGAGTGTACTCGAGTCCTTCAATCTCGGGTAAGAGATATGCAAAATTTACCTTCTTAATCGGTAAGGAAGTGATCTCGGCGGGTTACGCGAGTAATCATCGAACGTCTTATAATACTTTATTAATCTCGAATATTTTTGCTTCTGAAAAATATGTATGTATGTAAATAATTATTGCAGATAAACCCGATTATAATTATTTATTATTTCAAATCCTCAAACATATATGAAATTGTGAGTATAACTTTAATAAGAATTGAGAAATACGATGCGAAGTGAAAGATGAATTTAAAAAACTGTTACGTGACAGTTATTCTGATGATGTCGTTTGTGACCCACCCACCTCGTGCCGTATTTTTCATTTTTCGATAAAAATGTTTTAATTATTGTTAAAAGTCAAACTGATATTGAATGGACATCATTTGGTGAACGTGCGATAAATTTATTTATATATATATGCGAGGCGGCGGTAATCTTTATTTAGCGAAACGCGAGAAAAAGAGGGTAAACAATTAAATAAACAACAATGCAGTATTTAATTAATAACAGAAATAAATGTATTCGGGAAAAACAATAATACAGGCGCGTCGCAGCGCGCGAAACGCAGGTCAATATACACGCGAGATAAATAAAGAGAGAAAGAGAGAGAGAGACTACAGAACTGACACTTACAGTGTGTAGTTCGCAATAGAAGATCGACTCCAGTGGATGAAATCTGCGTTGTCGCTTTTCTCTCCTCTTTGCTGGGAACACTGGGTTGCGTAAACGCTAACAAAATGCAGAGTCCGAACAACACACTAAAATTCGTCTTTAAACAACACCCGAATCAACCAACTCTCAAAATCTCTACGAGGCGAAATCAATCACGGCCGAGCTAAGTCTAATTATTCGTGTACTCGCAAGTCTCGATTCTCTCTCTCTCTCCCTACTCTTTTCCCTTAACGAAGGTCCGCATACATAAGTAATTAAATTATTTATATTATTAAATATATTGGGTGGGGTCCGATTTGTCCAAACTCATTCAAATTGTGTGCATTGTTTCGAATATCAAAAATTACAAATGCATTTTAATTATGTAGAATCAAGAGAAATAAAAAGATCATTATTTCGAAAATAATGCATTCTTCAGTTTTATATATTTGTTCCGAATATTCGAACTTTATAGTGTAGAGAAATAACTTTTAAAATATTTGTCTATTAACACCTTGGTAACAGACAATAATGTAGAAAATTATTTATCTACTATTTGGAATTCGAAATATTGCACCTAATATAAAATAGCTGACGATTTTATTACTTTCGAAATAATGATCATTCTATTTTTTCGGTTCGAAATAACAAAAAAGTTTTTCTAATTTTTAGAATTCGAAATATCGCACACATTTTGAATGAACTTTCCACAAATCAGACCCCATCCAATATATTTAGGTAATAACAGTTAGAATAATAGTCTAATTCACTCTTGATTCCATATATTTTACAATTTAAAATTGTATAAATAACACTATATAGTATAAGAAACCCATCCGGTTCAAGTGATGTTAATATGCTATATAACCTTTAATTGGGTTTGAAAAAGCTTAAATAAAAAAAGTGATGTTAAAGTCGACTGTTATCGACCGAGGGTGATGATAGATTAATTGAACGACGAATCCAGAGTTTTTACCAACATGCAGAAAAATAACAGTGTTTAATTATAGAAATAATTAACTACCGTTAAAATAATAGTCTCTATGCGATCGGCCGCTCAGTAATAATACAAAACCAAACGTATATGCGGAGGCGGCGGTAATCTTTATTTAGCGAAACGCGAGAAAAAGAGGGTAAACAATTAAATAAACAACAATGCAGTATTTAATTAATAACAGAAATAATGTATTCGGGAAAAACAATAATACAGGCGCGTCGCAGCGCGCGAAACGCAGGTCAATATACACGCGAGATAAATAAAGAGAGAAGAGAGAGAGAGACTACAGAACTGACACTTACAGTGTGTAGTTCGCAATAGAAGATCGACTCCAGTGGATGAAATCTGCGTTGTCGCTTTTCTCTCCTCTTTGCTGGGAACACTGGGTTGCGTAAACGCTAACAAAATGCAGAGTCCGAACAACACACTAAAATTCGTCTTTAAACAACACCCGAATCAACCAACTCTCAAAATCTCTACGAGGCGAAATCAATCACGGCCGAGCTAAGTCTAATTATTCGTGTACTCGCAAGTCTCGATTCTCTCTCTCTCTCCCTACTCTTTTCCCTTAACGAAGGTCCGCGATAATCGCCGAAAATCGTCGAACGCCGACCTGTAACAGCTGTATAATGATTAGTACATAGGCTAGACAGAGAGAGAGAATGTAACGAGCAATGTAATATAATCAAATATTACATTGATTCGTTACAATATATATATACATAAGTAATTAAATTATTTTATATTATTAAATATATTGGGTGGGGTCCGATTTGTCCAAAACTCATTCAAATTGTGTGCATTGTTTCGAATATCAAAAATTACAAATGCATTTTAATTATGTAGAATCAAGAGAAATAAAAAGATCATTATTTCGAAAATAATGCATTCTTCAGTTTTTATATATTTGTTCCGAATATTCGAACTTTATAGTGTAGAGAAATAACTTTTAAAATATTTGTCTATTAACACTTTGATAACAGACAATAATGTAGAAAATTATTTATCTACTATTTGGAATTCGAAATATTGCACCTAATACCAAATATCTGACAATTTTATTACTTTCGAAATAATGATCATTCTATTTTTTCGGTTCGAAATAACAAAAAAGTTTTTCTAATTTTTAGAATTCGAAATATCGCACACATTTTGAATGAACTTTCCACAAATCAGACCCCATCCAATATATTTAGGTAATAACAGTTCAGAATAATAGTCTAATTCACTCTTGATTCCATATATTTTACAATTTAAAATTGTATAAATAACACTATATAGTATAAGAAACCCATCCGGTTCAAGTGATGTTAATATGCTATATAACCTTTAATTGGGTTTGAAAAAGCTTAAATAAAAAAAAGTGATGTTAAAGTCGACTGTTATCGACCGAGGGTGATGATAGATTAATTGAACGACGAATCCAGAGTTTTTACCAACATGCAGAAAAATAACAGTGTTTAATTAATAATAAATAAAAAATAATTAATATTATTTATAGGTATTTTCGATAACAAAGCTCTATTAGTATTACAAGTAATATAACAAATATTTGTATAAATCCGTCGACGAATAATAATGAAAAATGCATGAATAACCCTGATTCGTGTAATATAACCTAAATATTTTTTTTTTGAAATTTAGGTGTTTCTATCTTTAGCTAATTTTAATACAATTTGCATCTCATGCGTACTAAAATTTGCGTCATGAGTAAGTATTATATTTGTTATTAATTAAATCGATGGATCGATAGGTTAAATAGTGTTCTTTATAATAATAACTTAAAAATGTCTTATTAAATGTGTCAATCATGATTCCACGCTATTCTCCGTTATTTCTCATCGATGAATTTATCCTAAAATTTACAGATTTGCATTACGAGACTAAAAATATCCAAAAACTTTTTTTATCGATAACAAATTATATAAACTACATCGTACAAAAACCTGTATTTTTTTTAAGTACAATCATCTTTGAAAAAAATCAACCTGCAGAGGTAAAATATACAGTTAATAAAAAATTTTTTTGTTTGCTCTTACTTAAAACATTTTCGTATTCTACGATATAAAAGTGACATTTTTTCTCTTTATCATTTTTTTGTATCTATAAAAGTTTTTAATATATTTAGATTTTAAAAAAAAGGCTATTTTCGAGCAAAAACTACCGTAACTTTGTTTAAAATAAAGTTACAAAAATGAAAAAAAAACCAGTCGAAAGCTGTTGAAAAAAGCTAAAAATCTATCTGGATAACTTTTTGGTTTCGTCAATCTTTTGAAAACTGCATTAAATTCAAAAAGGTGTCCAAAAATTTTTTTTTTGAAACTAGTTTATTGCCATTTAATAGTTTCAAAAAATAGTATTTTTTATAAGTGACTTAGGCCAATCGAAAAGTATTAAAATAAGCTTTCAAATGGTCTCCGACTGGTTTTTGTACTATATGTCTGTAAAAACGTTAGCTTCTATACGTATTTTTTAAACAATGAGTAAAAGTTCATTAGGTAATACATATATGTATATATATAAAAAAAATAAATTTATCGATCTTTCCAAATTAAAACTTTATCTCCAAAAAAATTATTCTATCTGCATAAATATGGTAAATGGGAAACCAAGACAATATAAGAAAATATTGATGCATTCAAAAGTGGTAGTGAAAAGAACTTCGAATTTTAATTCCCTTCTAACCCTAGAATCATAGATTTAACAGCCAAATTTCTCTTCATCGCGATTTTTATGAATATATCAATATTTTCCTTCGAGTGATAGACAATACCCAAATCGCGGGAATTGATGTCTTGGCTTGTCCACCATATGGAACCATATATATTTCTTAAATATTATAATGTAATATTTATTTATATAAATTTAATTTTTATCCTTTCTTCTTCACCAAACCAAAATATAACAAAAAAAGAACATGAATTAATAGATTAAAAAATTTTTTATACTATAGTAATCCATTTGATAGATAATAATGTGTCAATTTTTATCCCATGTTTTAGCAATTTAAAATTAAATATAAATATTGAGCTACTTTTTAGTTTGTAAACGTGGATCAAATTTGAGTCTTTATTATCAAAGTCCTAATGAAAATAGTCAAATATGGAAAATTTAATAAAAGCACGCAAAAAAATTTAAATAAGACCCCCGAATCGGTGAGGACGGGCTACTAGCAATTTTTAAAATTTATAATTCATTTCAAATATAACTTTAAAAATATTAGAAATTATCCGCATAAATTTACATATATATATGCACTTAAACACGATAATAAGTTAATTAATCGCCATCGCAAGTATAATTTACATTATCCAATCCAAAGATAATCCAAAGATGAAGGAGAAAAAAATAAGTTTGATATATCCAAAATACATAAAACAACGATCACTTCCTTGGTTACATCACTCACCGCGGGCCGTATGTACATATACATACAAAGAAAAACTCAATTATCGTATAACAAAATCGCACGAAGGTCCGTAATAACTCGATATCTATCAGAAGGATCACGCGAGAAACCAATTATCGTTCCTTCGTATATGTATATGTACAGGAAGGTAGTAACTTCTTTTCTTCTTTTTTTGTGTATTTCCTTGCATAAAGACACATGTAACGGGACATATATATCGATAAGGAAGGGTCGAGAGAAGAGTACGGTAGATAAAACGTCAGAAAGTAAAGAGGGAAAATCTGGGATATTACGAAAATAATGAATCTTGCGATGGACAATCTCTATAATATACCTTTTCGAGTACTCCTTAGAATTTAACTCTATTCGTCAATATATATGAGCGATTCTCTGTAAGATTATTTTACATGATATTTTTTTACAAGATTTTTTTACATGTTCTATAAAGTGTTTCCAGTATATCTGAATTTTTTCATATTTTTATATTACTCAATGCCAAAGTGGTGGGCACGTAAAAAAAGATGTAGCCATTTTTACGCTTTTTGGTTATATTCATTAATTTATAGCTCCTTCCCTGGTAGGAATCGTCTCCATTTTCTTAGTAGTAACAAGCTTGTTTCGAAAAAAATGGGCTTAAAATGTGAACATTTTTATTCCAGCGATGAAACGCTTTTGACAACATTATTTAATCAAGATCAGTCTATTTCCTAGCCAGAAAGATACGTTCCTCGGCATTTTGATCTGAAATAAGTTGCCAGACTCGTTCTAGCCCAAGAAAAGGCTTGTAAGATAGATTCGGCTCGGTTTTAAGAAAAATTCGTGAATCTCGGTATATATTTTGAACGGTGATTCGTAGAAAGTAAACAATTGCCAAATCATATCTGCAATTAAAAAACCGATCGAATTTGACCAATCACAACTTAAATAGATAGATAGACCACCGATAGATTTGCTTAAAATATTTGAAGGTTACGGGCACTCCATTAAATGGACGATAATGTGAAAAAAAGCGTTTCACCTCCTACTAGAAACTACCCATTTTACATACAGAGTAAATGGCTTACAGCTCATTTTTCTTAGATACAATTCTTACCAGGGTTGGGGAAGTATTTTTCACAAAAAACATATCTACGCTTTTTTGTGAAATTCTCTGATCTTTTCACCAAAAATTCATTCAGTCATACATGAAGAGGATTTGATCAGCAAGAGATAGACCAAAAAAATTCCTGGAAATATCTTTTTTAGTCCCAAAATACCTATGAAAATCCTGTTACATCACAAGCATAAGCCTCTATGCTAAAAATAATTTAAAGTATGATTGAAATATCATTATATGCCTGACAAAAATATGTTTATATGTACAACGCTTACTACCATAACATTTACAGAGGTAGTTTACATAAAAAGAAAGATATTTTTACAATAAGAAGTTGATATTGCATGAATAAATGCCTATTTTACTCCTTATAAGTGCATAAATAACTCTCATGCTGTTGCAATTATGCAGAATGCGTTTTTTAAAAGTGTGACCGGGAAAAAAAGTTACTTTTTCATTTACAAATCTTTGTCTTGAGATACATTTGTTAATTTCAAAGCATTCGAAAAGTTTAGTACCAAAAAACAGCTTTTGCACTTTGCATTGGGATCTTTTTGCTCGTGCAAAATACATTTTGCAAGCGAAAGAAGAATATTACGATCCGCGGCGGTAGACAGTTAAATTCTATACTTTCAGACGAACATTTTGACGTGCGACTGGTCTTTTTGACAGTCAATTATTAACAGATGCATTTATATGTGCATTTAAAGTCATTTGTACCATTTGGGGCTAAGTTGCTCAAAACTGTGGAGTTAGTGTGCTCTACCGGAAATACACGAATTTAAGTAAATTTTACGTTAGAAAAGAAAATTAAAGCCTAATGCAAGAGTAAATGGACATACCGTCACATACCCAATTGTTGATCAATTAAGGTAAATCTGTACGTTCATAGAATAATTTTATGTTAAAGAAGCTAATAATTGTATATATTTAGACGGATACAGAAAGTATAAGTATTAAACTTCCTTTTAGCCATCTCAGAAAAATAAAATAGGTGCTATTTTTAAAGTAAGCAACAATCTAAGAAAAAAAAGCGGGAAGTACCAATTTCTGATCAGTAAATTTTCGGTACATATACCACTTTCTATTTAAGTCTACTAAACAATTATTGATTGTTTAACCTTCAAATTGTGCGTAGCAACGTTTAGATTTATGTAAATCTTATTATTTTATTGAAATAATACACTGATCAGAAATTGGTTCATGATCAACAATTGGGTATGTAACGGTATTGTAGAAGTATAAATAAAATGTTATTTAGAGCAATTTTAAATGAATAAAAAAGTTAATTTGTTAATTAATTAATTTATTAAATGAATTATTAAGTTGTTGTTTATTAAAATACTTTAAACTATGTAAAATTGAGAAATTAGATACAAATTTTTATAAATTTGGAAAACGCATATTAAAAGATAGAGTAACTTAGCCCCAAGAATTGAGCAAATTAGACCCATCCTCGGGGCTAAGTTGACCAAATGATTTTTTTTCAACTTCGGTATAGATCTTTTATTTTTAAATTTTTACATTCGGTAAAAACTAGGTAAGTAGTTCAGATGTTGAACTTATTTTCTGACCCGGTATGGTGTAAAAATAATCAAAATTTGTTGAGAAAAAAATTTATAAAATAAAAACGGGCAACTTAGCCCCGTCCTCCCCTAAATGGTAAAATACCAGGAGAATTATCCATATTATTTTTTAAAATAATGAATTCTAGTGATTTTGAAAATTCTAGTATTTGTAAGTATTTGATTCGCCAATAGCCGACCTTTGTTTGGTTCTAATTTAAGAAACTTGTGATTATTTTTCAATACAAATGATGAGAATTTACAATTTATAAAAAATCCGGACTTTTTTACGGTCAACGGAAGAGAAAGCCCATCTATAAATCTAACAATTTACCGTTTCAATATTTATCCGGATATTTTATACAAAATATCAATTTATGTGACAGGAAAAATTGCTAATATAATATTAACCTTGTACTTCATTCTAAACGGAACATAACACAGACGTATAAGGTGAAATTTTACTTTCCATCAAGGTACAATTCATTGAAAAAAATTTTTTTACTCAGTAAATCGAGCCACGAACACGAAAAAACACGTATCGCACGCGTACGCGAATATTGTGAAGGTTGAAGTTACATGTAATATTTAACCTTTCCGCTCCTCTGATGTTTTATTACTTTTCTACTGTTGATATTTTATGAAAAAGTAAAATGGCTATTCTCGTTTTAACTCTTTAAATGTTTTTTTTTTTTCAGTTAAATTGGTAAGAAACAGAGAGTTCATTAATTTCCTATGCTACAACCGCACCAGGAAAACGTTCATACCCTGCCGTTTAGTATGTAATTTTAATTATATTTCAATTACATATAGTTTTTATCTTGTATACTAGCGGATAATATTTAGTTAAACATTTTTCCGTAATACGATTTAAACTTTTGGATTTAATTGGAGTTTTTTGTCAATATTAGTGCAAATACCTGCAAAAGAACTATACAGAAGTAGATAGTTAAACGTTATCTATGTATTTCTAAAATCTCGGTCAGAAAGTCAATTTATATTAAATATTTACAAAATTTTCATGCAGTGATAAAAACGTAACCGTTTGTACTAACAAATCCTTTTCATAACAAAATAATTAATAACTTTTCTATTTCGGATAATTATTATTATTTTGATCTAATTTTGTGGTAATTATTATAAATCACGAGGTGTTTCGTATACATTTTTGTTCGTACTCTTCGTTACGCATTTAATTTAGTAGCGTGTAACTTGATTCAAATAAAAAATAATTTGTACACGGGAAATAATTGTGCAACGTAAAGTTGAAGAAAATATACAAAACTTTGCAAGGGAGTAGATAAAACGTTGTTAAATCATTTTTACAAGAATGAATAACACACATTATAAAACAGTTTGGTAAACATTGTTTCGAGATCTTGAGAGTGCTGCACCGCTATAGGTGGGTTGTTTTGACTTTTTGGTCATCTCGCTACTGTAATTACTGACAAATAATATACGAGCACGCGTGAATAACGAAAAGCATATGGATTTTTGGACGAATTGAATGGAACTACACCGATGGTACAAAAACTGTAGAAAATCTCACTATAGTCATTTTTGTAAATCTTATTTTAAAAGAAAAGGAAGGAAATAAACATTACAAAATGTTGAATAAAAATTGACTTTAAACTCTAATCTGTAAATAATGGACAGTAAAATGTATACATTGACAAGTTTGCGCTTTAGAAAACTGTGAAGTGTGGGAATTGCACGTTTGAAAAGTGTAAAATGTAAGAATCGCACATTTCAAAATTATAATAATCGAATTTTTTTTCGCTTTTCAAAAGTGTTTTGCATTTAAAAATTCAAAGTCGTCGCCTAGATTAGCAACATAAAATACTATTTTTTTTTCATTTTGACCAAATCATTTCTGCAAATTCGACGAATTCGATCAGATTCTCGCAATAACTAGGAGAGAGTCACAGTTGCGGGAAACAGATCTTTACCAAACTCTAGGATATGTTTTCTACTATAAAAGTATAAAGAAAGTCAAGCAAATAACGAAAAATTTTGCCAAAAGTACTCTTTCATTGAAGTTATCTTTGATTGCCAATAGTTCGAAAATCAAAAAAGATGTACATTCAAACTTAAGTTTAAAAGAAAGCTGAGATCGAGTAAATACATTTTCGAATAAAAGAAGCTCAAATATCTGGATTTGGTCAAAAGTTATGAAAAAAATAAGAATAAGACGAAATTTTGGCCTAAAGAAATCATCAAATCGTAATACTAAATTTTCGTTAAAATTTCGACTTATTCTTATTTCTTCAATAATTTTTAACCAAATTTAGATATTTAAGCTTCTTTTTCTTCAAAATGTATTTACTCGATCTCAGCTTTCTTTTGAACGTAAGTTTGAATATACATCTTTATTTATTTCCGAGCTACTGGCAATCAAAGTCAAGAATATTTTTGACGAAATTTTTCAGTTTTTGTTTAAATCTATCGTAAAATGAGCGTTGGAATCTGTAGCTCCGGCTTTCTTTATATTTTATAGTATAAAACATATCCTAGAATTTGGTAAAGATCCGTTTCCCGCAAGTGTGACACTCTTCTAGTAAGAAAAAAAAAGGATTTATCCAGAAAAATTCGAAGATTATTCTAAACGTGCCGTTTATCACAGTTTTGTGAGAAATTCCCATGATTGCCCGATCGATAAATACCCGGGCTAATTTTCATCGTATAATATAAAAATACCAACACAATGAAACAATTCCACACAAAGAGAGAGTGAAACGAACGTATACGATACAAACCCTTATATGCAGGATTCTATCGACGTATTTTTATCTTTCTCGGTGAGGCAAAAAAAGACGGTTTTCAGTCGAAGCTTTGTCTCCCGAAAGCTCAGTGTCTCCTTTAAATGGTCGCGCGAGCTTTTGAAATCGAAGAATTACTTCATTAGCTTCGTCGAGAGTGTCGCTTCTCTCCCTCTCTCTCTCTCTCTCTATCCCCCCGGTAAACTAACGCAATTAAGGGCCGGCTTTGTACAGAATGTCGCACACACTTTTCACTGGAAAATTATTTTCTTTCCGTTTTATCCTTTTTTTTCCCCCTCCGCTTAATTATTTTATTTACGCTCCTTCTCTATATGATTATTTAATTACTCAATTTTCCTCTTTTTTAGCTTTTCTTTTTTTTTCGTTCTCGAAACTGGAAAATAAATTGGCGGTCTCGTAATTCGAAAAATGAAAGTGGGCCAAAAAAAATCTACCGAATTTATTATAAAATCGCGTCTGCAGTTATTATAGAAACCCCTTTCTTTTTTCATCTCGTTTGGCCATAAAAAAAAAAGTTAATTAAATTTCGCGTTGTATAAATGTTAATTGAAACGTATAGTTTTAGATTATCTTATATACTTTGATATATTTAATTAGGAAATTTCTAGTAAGAACGTATGATATATATATATATATATATATATATATTGAGGAAAAGAGAGAGAGAGAGAGAGAGATGTCTCGAGGGATTGAGTTCTCGGCCTTTTATATATACATATATATGAACCATCCGAGATTCGATTCCCGAGGTATAATGTGTCCTGAAATATTTTTTATTTTATTACACATCCATACAACTATATCGCAATAATCCGTAGAATTATTATTTAAAAATTTACAAAAAATTTATTAAACGACATTTCCTTTGAAACTGTTGGTGTTGTGTACTGCGACGTCCCGAATTAAAAAAATGAAACCTCTGAATTTTACATTTGTTTTATAAATATAATACTCGTAATTAGGATACGTATATCAAAAAATGAAATTCCATGTCGAGAACGTTTAGAATTATATGTAGGTGTACATTCGAACGTCTATTTCATATATGTACGTATGTGTGTATTATGTACGTATGCGGTATATATGCGTATATGTGCGCGCGGCAGCAAATTGTTTGCCATTTTTAAAGGAGTTAATTAAATTCGCTTTTGCGGGGTTTGAATTACGAGACAAATAGGTGCGGTTTACCTTCGTTATTACCCTACATTTAACATTCTTGTTTTCTAAATGGTTTAATCATTATATCTCATTAATGGATCGTAAAAATTTAATTGGCTAGGCTTCTTCTAATTTATCATATTTTCTTTTTTTCCTCGACTATAATATTATTCTAGGTTTTGTATCATTAGCTTTTCGTATAAGTCATTTTCTATATTACGTACTGAATCGCATGAATTATATGCCGATATCAGTCGTGTGCGCGTATCGTTAAATTTTTTTTTATTTGACTTGTTAGAATAAACGTTCCGCGTGTATAATGATTTATTGTAGTTTATATGCGAAACGTTTTATGTATAATATGCAAAAATTTAGGTTGTTCCATTTTTAGCAAAAGTTTGTAGTTCTTTGATACAAAATATTTTGTAGAATTCACTTAATTCTTCTTTACCTGGGGTAAGAGATTTCTGAGTAATTTTTAAGAACTCGGATAACTCGTAGTTAAGGAATTAGATAAAATTCGACTCTTACGAGGTAACGACTTTTTCGACTAAATGTCAGATAATTTTCCGCTAAAAATCATATTTAATTATGTGTGCAAACATGAATAATTATATTTATTTTATTGAATTTTAATGTTTCAACAATCACATTTTGTCAAATAAATTATTTCATAATAAAAACGACGGGGTGGCGGAGTTAGACCGATCACCTAAGTTAAGCAGCATTTGCCGCGTGCAGTACTTGGATGGGTGACCCATTCTCATGCGGTTTTCGAGATCCGGTTAGGTGTTTTTCTATATTTCACAACATGAGCGGGAGGTATGGAACATATATTCAACTTTAGTGTTTGGGCCTACGCAATATGTGACCTAACACCCAAAAAGAATGTTTCAATAGACCGTCCGTCTCAGGGAAGGTTTTCCTATAATTATAGGTTTTTCCCTTCCTCACGGGCATAACTCCGGGGGAATGCGAGGCGGTGGGGTTATTCAAAAAGGAGGGGTAATAAGCACCCACACCGAGGTGGTAGGTGAACACCATAAAAACCCGAAGAGCGGGTGTATGGTCGGAAGTGCTAAAAAAGGAGCAGAAACTGGAATAAAAAACAAATATTTCATAATAACTTATGTAAATTATTTTCTCAGCGAATATATTAATTTTGATATATTTTCGTATTGATAAAATTATTTTTGAGGAATATTTTACAAAGTATTTGCACAACTTGGTTGGTAGTAATAAGTATCATTTTTATTAGTAGCAAAAACAACGTTTAAGTGATAATGACTATAATTCTAAAAAAATATATTAATGCTTTATCTTTTTATTGATTTTCTACGTCGACTGGTTTTTAATGATTTTAAAGAAAAAATTAGCTATGTGGGTTAATTATTAGCTGCACATATCAGATCATTTTGATATGATAATTATTAATCAATTTTCGATGAAAAGCTAAAAAAATTTAATTACTGAGTAGCATGTAAATATTTTCCATAGAAATATATAACAACCTTATCCTTCTTACAAGAAATATACGCATGTTCTTTATTTGAAAATCCTTATTAAATAATGATGGAGTATAATTTTTTCGAAAAAAATTGAATAAAAAAAATGAAATCATTAATTTAGATTGCACAGTGTAAACTCGTAAAAATACATTACATACAAATCTCATACGGGTTATAACATATTTCGTGTAAAAACGTGCCCGATATCAAACGGTCGTATTTTCAAATGTGACAAACAGAAAATAAAAGTGGTATTAATTTTGAGAGAAATAAACACGATTATCCAGTAAACGTCGAGTAACTGAAGGAAAAGTAAAATTTAACTAAAGACTTTTATAAGCCACTTAAACTTCTGACGTAATTATACAGACGTAAATGGAGTATAATTCACTAAAACTCTCTGCAATGTATATGCGCGTGAGCCTGGATTATAAGACGAAAAATATCGTACTGCTCGATAAAAAATTTTCCCTTTGTTGTAATAAATATTAAATAAATAAATATAATATAAAAACTTTAACTTTAACTTTACTAGCTGAAAAACCTAGCACTTTGAGGGGTGGGTCATATATACGTGATACATATGAATGTGCCACCTATATTTCTCTATATTCTTCCTATAGATTTTTGTAGTTCGTTCCCGTTGTGTTTCGCAAGGTTTCTAATTATTCGTGAGTGATTTCTAAATTCTACAAGGTTCAAGGTATAAGATCTTTGTGAAAAAATTGAATATTCGTTTATTTATAATTAGTTATAAACAATTTAAACGCGCGAAAAACTCGTTTATCTTTAAACAAAATTCGCTTGTTTATGAATAACGAATCAATCGTTATGAAATTTTTTTAAAGTGTACATTTTATATCCAGTACTAAAATATATATTTTTTCCAGATTTTTCGGTAGGTTAGTTTTTTCAACAAAAAGTTTAATTTTTCAAACAAGTTCAAAAAAAAAGATTTTTTTTTTTTGTTATTAAAATTTTCATTTCTGTTTGTGAATAAATTATAGACGTCAAGATCGTAATCAGCGACTCCAAAAACTCTTAGATCATCTATGATTTTAAAATTTCGTTTGATAAAAAAATATGCTCTTCAAAGGGTTATCTTACCTTGGTAGAAATCTTCACTGAAATGTTCTAACTTGTACATATAGATAATTTTCAGTAGTAAAACGTTTAATTATGTTTATATAATGTAATTAATAGTTTTTAATCTAAAAAATTTATTACACGCTTATTCGTAACATTATCTTTATTAATTGTTAGAATTATTGTATAAGCCAATTTTTTCAATATTTTACAAAATTAAAAATTACATTAAATATTTAATTAAAGCTTATTATGTTTATATACTCAGAAATTCCTGAAAAATGTAAAAAGAGTTAGAAGTGAACAAAATTAGTTCAATATTTCATTTTACAGTAATGAATTATAAAAAATAATTCATAACACAGCAGTATTCAATCTGTAATTTCATTATTATAATAAATACTATGTCAATTTTTAATCGTACATTTTTCTCCGCGTATATGCGTTCAAGATAGCTCAATGTTCAACACACGTGCTTATACTGTAAAAATGAAAAAAGGTTGGAGTTTTCAAAGATTTTTTCTCAAGTACGTCCAGTCTTTATTTAAGGAAGTATGCGAGAGTACTCCATAGAGTTTTACGATCGGCTCTTTATTCTCGGGTTCTATGGCTACCTCATATTTCCCCTCCTCCCTTCCTTATCCTCGAACTTTCTAATGAACTCAGTTTTCAAAGTTAACTTTCCTCTCCTCCTATACCCAAGTTACATTAATCTTTTTTCCCTCCCCCCTATTCAAAGAGTTTTTCGTTTAATTTTTGTATGGGCTTTTTTTTTCTCAACCCGGTAATATAATAATGTTACGGGAAACCCTTTTCAATACGAGAGAGTATTATCTTTCCCTCTTTTCCAGGAAACACTGAAATGATCAAAAATGAAACTGTATAATTATTAACAAAAATACATTAATTCCAGGTTCATTTTTTTTTCGAATTTTGTATATAATAGTACGGTGTCACGTTTCCATTTGTTTGTGTATTATTTGCACCGCAGCCCGATGG
The DNA here is from genome assembly GCA_026168455.1 of Theocolax elegans. Taxonomy (NCBI): domain Eukaryota; kingdom Metazoa; phylum Arthropoda; class Insecta; order Hymenoptera; family Cerocephalidae; genus Theocolax; species Theocolax elegans. The sequence goes on along the minus strand of CM047431.1, from coordinate 36,103,670 downwards.
GAGGTAAACGAACCGTATAAACGTTTTATTGTGATTTTTTTTCGCACGATCTGTAATTATTTGTCGAGTTGCGAGTTGTATAGTGTTAATATATCGACATTTTTTTCATTAATTCGAACTGTCGGAACGTTCCACCCACGTTATTAATTTCTATTATAAATTATCTTCGTTTACTTTATTCACAATTATTACATTTTTATAAAATTTCCGGAAAGATTATATGAACGTAATTGGTTTTAGTTAAAAGTTAAATAAAGATTTAACATATAGTTTACAGAAAAATTGTATTATTTCTTTTGATTTGTTATTTTTTACAAATCATTACAAGTATTTTTTGTATTCTTGAATATTATATGTATGGGAAATTCTACGTGAAGTGATCCGGACAAAAAATAAATATTGTTTTAAAATTGCTACCTACAGGAATATAGACAGTCAAAAAATGAAATTATTCGAAAAGTAAGCATTTTTAGCATTTTTAACTATTTTTAATTTAAAAATTACCAACTTTTTGTTATATATGTTAAATCAAGAAAAACTTATAAATTTAAAGAAGAATCTGTTAAATTTTTGCAGATATATTAATTATCACTTTTATTATATTTTTTACAAAATTTTTTTTGTAGCTAACAAAATTTAGCAAACACAGCTGGTGTTGTAAAAACTTGAAGAATTTAACATTTTGAGGTTAGGATAATTTTTGAACAAATAGACTTGATTATCTAAAAATTTTTTTTGTATTTTATGAAAAAATTTGGTACATTTTAAAATTTTGTTCAGACCACTTGACGTGGAATGCTGCCTATGTGTATTATTTTAACAATTAAAATTACTTATGTAATTTTCTTTTAATTGACCCTTCACATATGCACTTTAAACGTAATAATTATAGTAAGAAAAACCAAACTCTCAAACAAAATATGTACGTTCGACATGAAAAAAGAAGAAAAAGAGAAAATACTGGTTAAATTGTTAAAAATCCAATGGGGAAACATCGATATAAACTGTTTTTTTTTTTCATTCGTATACGAAATAAGGTAATTCTAGAGCATCTGTTTGTCCGTTTTGTTTATCAAATAAATCGAATCTGTTTGGCCAAACAAATCAATCGACACACACGTATACACCTCTCGCTCTCGACAGCTCGAGGGAACAATTCGCGTAATTCGTCTTTTGCTTTTTCGAGATCGGTGCGCAAATAAAAAGAATTTATGGAGCATATATATACACTATTTACGCGGAAGTCATTTGGGAGGTTTGTCACACTTTTCATTTATGTATATATATATAGTTTGCATTAGGACAAACATTTTTAATTAACCTTGCGAGCGATCTTGCGAATAAGTGTAAATATAAAGTATATATGTATATAGTAGGATTTTGTTGATCGTATCGAGAAGAGTTGGTCATCCGTTACTATTGAAGGTATATGTATTTATTTTACTATTCTAGCAATTTGGAATAGTACAAGTATAAAATCCGGATATTAGTAATTCGTTTCATTTTTTATGTATATAGAAAGAAAAACTATTTTTTCGTCAGGCTTTCTTGTAATTAATTTTAAGAATACACATGTTAATTTTAATAATATTTAATATTTTACATTTCGCATCCGTTTTTCGATTTGACGAGGGTAGATCCTTTTAATTTAAACCTAAATATAATTAATAACGATCAAGCAAAATATTATTTATACAACCAAACTTTATTTAAAAGAAGCTACTGGTAACATGAAAAATCCGATTAAAAAAATATACTCCAAAATAGCGTTTATTTAACCATTTTGACTTTGACAGTCGAAAGCTGAGTGACCTGAAAATGACAGTATATTCAATAATTTTTCTTATTTTTTTCTTCAGATGTTACGCAGTTGAAGTTAACGTGGAAAATCAGCACATTTGAGCGCTAGATTTAACAACCCTATAGTAGGAACTGAAACGGGTATAAATAAGACATTTTTTGAAAATTCCTTAGGATAGGACTAATTATAATCTGCAGTATATCTATTTCTAACCTCAAAATATATAAACCACCAAATTTATAACCAGGGAATTATTTTACTTTACATTACTTTATTATTATTTAACTATAATTTCGATAATTCGACTTAAAAGTCGGTATTAAAGTTCAAGTTTTCGTGTATTTTTACTACACTCTTGATAATAATTAACAACTTGAATATCCTGATAAAAATGTGCCCAAAGTTGATGTTTACAAAGAAAAAAATTATATTTTGTAGCTAATAACCATCAATTTCTTAAGGATTTTCTTATTAATTTTATATCGACCAAAATCATCGAAAAACACTTAACCCGAAATAGTAATATACGAAAATATATAAATAAAAGATCTCACTATACTCAACTTTGCTCTGTAAGACGTACGTTGTATCAAAAATTATTACACTGTACAGTAAATTGTACTAGATTACAATATATTTTATAAATATTTTATGATTAAATTAATAAAAATTACGTCATTTTTAATGTTTTGGTGTTATCATAGCTGCATTTTATAGGTCATAACTTATAGTTATATTATATATCGATGTTTAAAAACTGTCTATTTTACGCCGAAAAAATCGTTTCAATTTCTATACACTATAGAGATATAAAAAAAATTAATATGCCATTCGTATAATTCAGATATATTGACATAAAGTATATCTTTTTAGTAATTTCTAATATACATTTTGAACATTTTTCTCCATTTATTAAAAACACGAACATTTTTAAATAATAGCAAATCCTTCGATTATTATTTTATAATCGCATTTTTATGTACACACGTATATATATATACATATATATAATAAAATTAAATTTAAGAAAAAATATATCCTCGTGGAAATAAAAATCCAGAAGAAACTGTATACAAATTATAAAGAAACACAGATTGTTTAAAACTTAACAAAATTTAAGTATACTATCGATTTGTAAATACATATATATATATATATATATATATATATATATATATATATATATATATGTATGTATATATACGAAAAACGCGTAAAACTTTGCACACATAGTTTCGAAACAATTCTTCTACACTGATAAAAGAAACTTAGTTCGAGTCTCCTTTCGCGTTGTGCACATCGATATATATATAGAAATGAATGCGAAAGAGAAACCGGCAATATAAAATAATATGCTTAACCTTTTTTTTTGAGACTTTGTCGCAGAGAACTTACCGAATTGTGTGTATATTGTGAACCGTATAGTTGGAGAAAAAGTTTAAAAAATTTGTCAAGACTATGCGGAAATTCCATCAGTCGAATTTATGATTCTTTTGAAATAAACTTTTCTTGATACGTTATACGTGCGAATGGAAATGTGTACACGTACACATACAGAGTGGCGATCAATCTCTGGGTATTACCTATTATTTTATATATAATCCGAACAGACAACTGCTCAATTTAATTTTACAATATGTTTCAGTTTGGGTATATTCGTATATATATAATGGGAATAAGCGGTTATTCGATTACGTTTATATTTACCGAGATGTATGTGTATTAAACGTATGTGTACGATATTAAATTTTAGTGAATATTAATTTCTTTGATGGTGATCTGTAGGAAATGCGGTGATAAATATTCGAATATTTTGGTTTATTAAGCGACGTTTTGTAACTTCATTTATTGCTATCATAAAGAAAAGACAAGTCCAGTATTGATTACGTATATCAACATTTTAAAATACTAATCTGGTAGAAATATACGGGGATTTGTTAATATTTAGAGGTTAGGTAGACCTATTTTTTTACATTCCCAATAGCTAGGACCTGCCTTTTAAACTTTTTGTCGGCAATGTTCGAGTGGCGCCAAGTAACATTCCACCGCGACCAGTTTGTGGAGTTGCCCTGGAAGATTTTCGTTGTAATTGCAACCAAGGTCCTCCGTGATAGCCCCATACCCATACTTTCCAAGAGAGCGTGCACGATGAAAATGACAGGTCACAATGCGGACGCTTTAGGGCGTCGACTACCTCGGGGTTGGCCTCGTAATAGTTTCGCTACCCCTTAAGCAATCTGAGGTGTCACCCACTGCCACTACGAGTCGAACCAACCTCAACTGACCGTACTGAGGACAAGTCCTCGTGGGCCAACTTGGTCTTCCGTAGTACAGTTTATGCCCTGGCATGAGTCCGGCCGGGTCCTACCACCCCTATTGCCTATCTTATTGGGGTTCGCGGGGGCACAAGGATCTGACTTCAAAGGCCTACAAATAGACCGTCCCTACGATTTATACTCACACACTCATACACATATGCACGCCCGCATTTATACCCCAGCATGACACACACACATACATATTTGGCCATGGCTCGGAAGCGTGGGGTTGCTAGTCCCCATCCACCTCATCGTACGTCGATCGTGATCGATACCGATTGGGCGGATTATATTTCCGAGGTCGCCGTGCGCTGTTTTCCGATATATCTGGCAGAATCCTAAGTCATGCTATCTTATTAAAAGATCCCCATCCATCCTTTATTGTTCCTCCTCACCCTCCCCATCCCCTTCATTCACACGATCAACTTTCATTCTAGTAATCACACTATCTCTCATTCTGTATGCACGATTCATAAACTCACACATTCTATTATGCATCTCCTTTTCACTCAATACCCTACTCACATTCTATTCACTCCTCGTCCTCATGACTTCCATTCCTTCCAAGTCCCTGAATCCCTCATACATTCCACATGCACACAACACATGCAGCCAATGCGCTCAGCTCTCATCCACCAATTCACAATGCTCATTCATATTATTCCCATACAATTCTTCATTCGTAACAAGATTCAGACTAGAGTCGTTCAGAGGCAGACTATGCTTCACAAAGAAGCGGTTAGCCTGCGCCTCACACTCAATGTTCCACGGAAGTACGCCGAATAATATCTGCATCATAACTCTCTAACACCTATGCAATTCCACACGCATTCCCTTCAGATTCATTAATTTTTCAACCCCCATTCACTCCTTAAGGCATGTTCATTTTAGTAACATTTTACTTATTTTGTGACAGGTATATAGACATTCCAATCAAACTTTTAACCGATTCACTGGTATTGTATCATATATGTACAAATTATTTTCGTCCCAATACTGGTAATGTATCATATATGTACAAATTAGATTTTTGTCTGATTTTGACAGCGGTTTGAATCCAAACTTTGTATAATAGGGTTTTTAGGTATGCTGAATCAGATTCTGAGATCAGATTTGGAAAAATCAAAATGGCTGATTCAGAATGGCTACCCCTAAAGGACGTGAAAAACTCCTACATACCAAATATTGTGCATTTTCATAAAAAAAAATGGTCTTCCAGTATTGGGACAAAAGCTAAAAAAAGCCGTACCAGTGAATCGGTTAAAATGTACCAAATTTTGGGTACACACTGGAAATGTTTTTCAGAAAACAGAAAAAAATCTTTAGATGTTGGAATCTATTCAAAAGTTATTTTAACCTCACAAAAAGAATTTTTTCAAATTTATTTCAACACAAGCTGTGTTTACCGCTATCAACTTTTACTATATAACATTATATGTAACATTCGTTGCTAATTAGGTCTAGAATTTATCCTTCTGGGTGAGAATTTCTAATCTCAAGGTCAAGATCGCATAAACTGTATGTTAATATTCAACTTGAAAAAAGTGATGCAAATGTCTAAACAAAGCTTGAAGCAATAGCTGTTAAGCGGTCTGTAGCTTATTTATGGCCTTTAATTCTGTAAAAGTTATAATATATATGTAATATATAATGTAATATGGTAAAAGTTTATAGACTGTGAGTTAAATAACGGTAAACACAGCTGGTGTTGAAAAAACTTAAAAAAGTTCAATATTTGAGGTCACAATAATTTTTAAACAAATAGATTCCAGTATCTAAAAATTTTTTTCTGTGTTCTGAGAAACATTTCCAGTGTGTACCCAAAAGTTGGTGCATTTTCAAATTTTTATCGGACCACTTCACATGGAATATCGCATATATATTTTTATAATCTGTCGGACATGTAATATCTGCTAAAGGAAAGGCTTGGTTTTGGAGAATTATTTTCATTTAAGATTTTATACTTGCTTAAAGTAATGAGCCTAAACTTTGAATACATAACTCAAATTAAATATTTTATTGTTGTGTTTTTAATTGGATCATTTGTAATTTTTAAAGCACCTCAGAGCCTGGTAGTAAAACTGCAACCAGTTGCAATGATTTGAATCTTGCTTGCGATCATCATAATTTTTCAACCTACCTTGAGACTACCTACTGAACTATTTATATGAATACCTATATTATGTTCTTATTTGTGATATTTGGACCTCCTTTTTACATTGACCTGAGATATTTACCGTTAAGAAAAAACAAAACCTACTGTAAAAACAATCCTAAGTATTTCTGAACCTGAAATACCTAGCAAAATTATAAAATTGACAGGTATATACAATGATATATTAAATATTTGTAGAAAGATAAACAAATATTTCGTTGGTATATTGTATAATAGACCTGAATATATACATCCCAAAACATGGAAGAGTTCAACTTAAGTCAATGCTGTTCAGATCCAGAGCATACTGTGGACACAATATTACATCTGATGAAGAAAACGCAAGTTCACGAAATAAATAAAGGCAGATAATTATACAGCGATATCATCATCTGTTTCCCTTACTCTTATGTTTCACCGCCACCTCTAAAAAAAATAAAATTGGAAAAAAAATATAAACAGTGATGATGTAGTTACATTAGATATTAGATTAAATTTCACAATTATTAAATGGTATAAAACATATGTGATTATTTAATTTGTATGGCAATATCTAATTACTAATAATAATTTTTTTAACAATTTTAATAGAAATGTAAGGTTATAAACCATCTTATGTAAACAAAAGATTAAAAAATATTATGATTTTGTTTAAATTTTGTTTCAAGTATGTACTTATAGTCTCAGTATATCTAAATTTCATTCTCTTACTCATTTTCACACCTAGGAATTTCACGTCATTTTCAAATTTTGTCTTTCTCTCATTACATGCACTCAATTCTACATGCACCGGTTAGCCATACTTAGGTTCTCAACACCATATATACCGTTTTACTTTCAGACACTTCCACGCCCACACTCGCACCCCACCCATCAACCTCTTTCATCATTCCAGACATTCCATCCTCTAATTCGCGTCTCGTGTTGGCTCCCACCACATACACTAAATCATCCGCATACGCACATACTTTCACGCCCAGCTTGTGGGAAACCGCTTTGTACCTCAATCGAGACTTTATACAACCCGTTACACATACATGTCTTCCCTTTGCTAAAATAATCTTCCCATACGCATTTTTCCTTTCCTACATATCCATATTCTCGCAGGCATTGTAATATCACACTCCATCTCAGGTAGTTAAATGCCCCTTTAAAATCTACAACCCCCCCCCCCCCCGCAACATATTTCCCTGGACATTCATTCACTATTCGCTTCAAATACATCCACGCATCATCCACCAACATCCTGTCCATGACCTTACCCAGACTATTAAGCAGGCTAATTGGTCTGTATGACCTGGGCTCAGTTCTGTCGTTGTCAGATCCTTTCAACATGGCCACTACCCGAGCCTCCTTCTATTCCTTCGGAAACGCACTCTGTCTCAAACATGCATTATATGCGATATGTGGCTCTTCTTCAACTGCCCACCCCTTATCACGCACGGCCGGTGCGAGGACCTTACACACGGCGTTATATCACTTCACACGACCACCATGCATCCGATAACATGTCTGGATGATATGAGTCACTGTTTCTGTTACCCTACAACGAGACCGGCATGTTGTTTTAGGAGACCGGCATGTTGTCTCAGGAGTACACCACGAGACGTTCTTATTCTCGTTGGGAGGCAGTTAACCCGGACATGGTGGTATTGGACATAGTCCCGTCCGGGTATTCCATAGCTCCCGCTATCGATCCACATGTTGGAAACGTTTGTCCTTCAATACTCACGAAGTTCGCTGTCGTCCACTGAATTATAGAGGCGGTCCATCCACTGTTTAGACATCCTACGTAAATCCTTAAGGGCAACTCCGTCACGCATTAGGGCTTCTCTTGCTCGCGTAGGACGTTGTTCAGTCCATGCAGATTTAGCACATGATCTTAAGGTTAATAAGGAAGAATTGCCAGGAATGTTAGTCACTAATGCAATAGCGCTGGCACTGTGGTAGCAAAGGATCGTATACCGAGACCACCATTTCGACAGACAGTGTGGAAATAACCAACGGGCGATTCGTGCAGAAGCCTAAGCCACCTTCGGATCACAACGCGCACTTGTCTATCTGGGGCTCTCAATTTCCCTAATGTCATACCTCCTAGGACAAGACGATGGTAAAAACGCGGGATGAGGAAGCAGTGCAAAATCTTTAAGCGCTGTTGCGGCTTTAGAAGTGCCCTCGTGATCGCGTAAAGTCCACTCCTAGGTACCGCCACTCTTACAAGAGTGTCAGCTGACAGATTCAAGATCCATCAGCCGATGTCTTAACATGTACTAAATTATCAATGTCTGTCAGAAATAATGGCAGGTGATTCTTTGTTTTTGATCAACATATTGGACAAAATATAAAAAATCATTCGAAAAATTTTGCGGAATAATAGTTGCCCAACTGTGGTAGTAACTATAGCCATTTTTCTACCAACTATTTATAACTGTTTATAATTTCTATAGTTAAAAAATGGTTTCCATTTCTACTCGGCTAGATATGAGAACGTGTCAGGTCAGTACAAAGTTTACGTATCAATTAAAAAAATAAACAGATCGATGTTCGAACTTACACAGAGCTGTTGAGAGTAAACATAAATCAAATAAATCAACATCACGTGCAAACGAAGATTTTAAATGTCTTAGAACCGTTGAGTAATATCTTTAACGTCAAAGCATTTTATTTGAATAATTTCAGATATTGCTTAATGTTGTAATTAGGTTCATATTCTTTCATCTCTGTATTATTCCCATCAAATTAATGCACGGAAAAAATTTGTAATAAAAATGACTATGTCATTGATTATTCGAGGAAAAGACTCGAAATGATAAAAATGACTGCGCAGTATAGTAACAATTTATTACATATTTTGGGAAATTTAAACACTACGTATTTAAATTATAATAAATATTTTTTAATATTAAATCGCAACGAACATTAAACAATCATACCAGATTGATCCAGAGAACGAGGCAGCAGAATTCAATTCATCGATCGAACATACTTACCTGAAGTGAAGTTCGATCGTAATTGTGTGAGCTGCCCCATCTCAATATAGACCAAATGCCTTCTCCAAAATACTGCTACAATAATTACTTTAACGTCAATAATTTATAAATGTTGTTCAAATGATTTCTCACGTGAAGTTTTTTTTTAATTTTATTAAACATTCCTTTATTGAAATATGACAATATTTCATGGTTGATGGTTAAATAAAACTATCTGATAGCTGGCCAGTATCTACCGATTTTTTAAAAAAATATCGAATTCATATCTAAAGGCGGCTTTGACTTCTAATATCAGTTTTTCATGAAAACGTTTAAATACTTTCAATATCTATAAACGCACTCACAATGGGAGTACACGCACTCCGGGAAATGGATCTTATTTTAACTTTGGGATATCTTTTGTAATGTAGAAAATGAAGAAAGCCATGTCATTACTTGCCAATGGCCACTTTGACGAAAGTTATTCTACATCTAATAATAATTTCAATGAAAATTACTTCCAATTCAATTACTTATAACTCTAAAGCAAGTAAAAGTAGACACAACCAAAAATCAGAAGAAAGTTGAGATCAAGTACATGCGATTAAGATAAAAAAGAAGCTTAAATCAGTAAATTTGAAGCGAAGATATAGAGAAAATAAGAAATTAAAGATATTTTATTCAAAATTTAGTGTAAAAAATTTATTGATTATTTTTTGATTATTTCAGTCAAAATTTTTTTAATTTCTTATTCTCTCGATATTTTTGCATCAAATTTACCGATTTAAGCTTCTTTTTTTTTAATCGCATGTACTTGATCTCAACTTTCTTCTGGTTTTTGGTTTAAGTGTCTACCTCTATTTGTTTTAGAGTTATAAGCGATTGAAATGGAAGCAGTTTTTATTGAAATTATTAAGTGGCCATTGGATAACAATAACTCAACTTTCTTATATTTATAATATTTTTATATTACAAATGATATCTCACAGTTAGGACAAGATCCGTTTCCCGAAGGGCGTGCACTCCCCTTGTCAGTATATCCAAATATTATTCGTATATTTTTAATTTTAAATTACAAAATGTAAATTAACTCACAAATACAATTAACTCGGTACATTCTTTAAAAAACATTTTTTTGAAGTTGAAAAATAATTCTCTCAATTTTGTAAGATTTAATTTCTGCATCGTCGCATTATAGAAAAAATTTTACACTTTCGAAAAAAATACATGGAAATGCTTATTACGTTACAAAGTGAGCTATCGTGCTCGTTGATTGAATAATTTTCGTTATTCAAGTATTTATTTAGAACTTTACAGCTGCTCGTTATTTTTCAGTCGGGTATATATATGTATGTATTCCATTTGAAATTTTAGTTTGGCCAACTAATAAATATTATTTACGCGCCCGTTAGCAGCTCGGTAGAACATTTTTATTTTTTTCAATTTTTTGAAGCAGATAAAGTACGCGGATCATTTTCAAAGTTAATTAAAAATCTTCAATTTGTGTGTATAAAAAAGAGTACACTGCTCGACTTCGAACTGAAAAGTTCAGGCCGGTGAGTTGTCTACTTTGTTGACTATATATGAAACTTTTCATTAACTTTTCATCTTTATATATTTATTATTAAACTTTATTATTAATTGAAGAAACGTATATACATTTTCTAAAAATTGATCATTTCTTATTTTTCATTTTTTAAATTATGTTTCGAGAAAAATTTGTTTAAATAACTCTATCGTTTATAAATATACAATTTTTAAATAAAAAATATAAGTAAATATATAGAATTGCAGTGTATGATAATTAAATAATATATAGCGTAAAGAAAATATAAGAAAGACTTTTGAGAAATCGTTGGTAAAATTGTTCGGTGAAATTTTGATGGTTATGAATATGCATCAGAGACTGTAATTATACTTATGCCTTGGAATCTCGACCGCGGCGATTGTTGATTATAAATCAAGATTTCCATTATGTATGTATGTATGTGTGGGTGTGTGTGTGAGAGAGAGAGACTTATAAACTACGAAATCATTGTCAAATGGACTTATAATAATGATAAAATCCAGTTGAACGGGATAAACTAAGAATTGAAACGCTATTTTAAAATTAAGAGTTTATTCGACGTTTCACTATAAATATTAATGTTTTTCATACTAGGTGAAGGAAATTAAAAATATTAAATAAATAAATAGAAAAAATAAAAGGTATTTTTTACTATACGAAATGTAATTTTAAAAATAATATGTTTCCGAATAAATAAATGGAACATTTAGAATTTTTATTTTTAAATTTAGATTTTCCTTTTTAAGATTAATTATTCTTTAATGTCGTTACTTAAACATATCGTTATATAACAATTCTATGAACGAACAAAAAACACACATTATAATTATTCTACAACATATTTTATCTAAACGCGCACAAAAAACTTTTACGAATTTTAATCGTAGTAAAATTTATATATCTATACATATATCGATTACACGTCATATCAAACTATTTTACACGTTTTTCTTTTCTTTTCAAGAAGTATATACGACCATTTTTGTATTTTCATTTGATGTTAATTCAGCTTAACGCGAAAATTTTCCAAAAGCAAATTGCGTTATATATAAATTGATTAATATCGTGTACATATAATAGTTTAACTTTCACATTTTTAACGGAAGCGACGCCTGTAAATTTATATAAACAAAATCTATATCGAAAAATATAACTTCCTTTCCATTCCTCCTGAAAATATCCAAAAAAAAAAACGAATTCAATTCACTCGGTTTTAACAAGAGTTAAACGAGGCATGCGAGGAAGGCAAACAAAAATTACGAGAAAAGGTCGGTCGAGGAAAAAGTAAAATGTGTATAACTGGAGAAAAGGTGAGTCTCAAAGAGACAAGAGCGAAGTAAAAAAAAAAATAAAATGTAAAGACGCTCCGGATTAAAGAACAGAATTTTTTTCTCCCTTCTCGACGGCGGTATATATATATATATTACGGACCCTGCTTTAAAAAGCACAGTGAGTTAAATATTTAAATTATTTATTTAATAGAAAAAAGAAAACACGTGTATATGTGTGTACATATACCTGAGTAGTAATTTTACTATATACGGGTTTAAGAATTTAAGAAAAGAAACGTCTAATTATCGCACTGGAAATGTACACCTAGGTTTTACTTGGTCAGATATATGTTTGTTAATAAAAATAATAATGTATTTAATTCCAGCTAAATCAAATATTATTTGTAATTAAATAATAGAAGATTTTAAAAGGTTAGTACCACATTTCAAAGTTCTTTTTCAATAATTTTGTTTTTTATGTATATAAAATTTGTTTTACATATTCAATCTTTTTGTAGGGTAAAAAGTGACGTATATGATATTTAATGGTGAATTTCGCTTGGTCGACGCGGTAGAAGCGTCTTAAATACAAAAAAGGTCGATAAGATTAAAATAGAGTAAAACTTTTCGGTTTCGATATACACTATAGGATTATTTAAATCCGTCAACACAAATAAAGAATGATGTATATTTTCAAAAGTGTCAATTTTTTTAAGGAAAATTGTTAAAATCGAGCGGTTAATATTACTCTATGAATACCAAAAAGAGTGGTGATCGGGAGCAAAAACAAATCACTTTTTTAGACTGAAAATTGTTTAATTCTAAACAAACAGCTGGGTTTCTTCTCCTTGTCAATCCAAGGAATTTGCAGAGAAATCGATCAACATAATCCTAGTACATTCCATAACAAACATTTTGGCTCGATCTACACAATAGTGTATCAACCGTATCGAAAAATGTATTTAAAGTTTTCTTAAAATACAATAGTTTTTTAGTAAAACTAACCTCTCACCTAAAACAACCAATGGCTGTTCTATATAGGTTAATCGCATTTTTTGGAAAATCGATTTTATGTAAAAATATGTTGTACCCATGTATAAACTTATAAAATTAAAACAATTGGAATTCTAACTTGAATTATATTTGTAAAAATATATCAAAAACAACCACCAATAATAAAATAAACAATAATACAAACGAACGATTTATTATTCTTTCGTATATATCGTTATACTTTACCCACCTACAGCAGGAGGAAACAAAATAATAATATTTTTACCTCGATTTTGCGTCTTTGTTCTAGGACAATTTCTTTGAAAACTTCAGCGCTCGGAGAGGCAACATCGTGTTGCGATATATATGTATATATAATATTATAATACAATGACGCGTTTCAAAAATTATTTTGAAATAAATTGAAAATTTATTAAGCGTGCGATATACAATTTTCAAATATGTTCGAGTATATATATGCATATTAATATATACGTTTGCTGTTATTCTCGTATTGGTTTGAATTACCCTGGCATCTATACATAGATAACGCACTCGAAATCCTGCTTGTTATATATATAAGTGACGTTACGCTTTTGACTTTATTTCTCTTGCACGTGACGAAAAGGAGAAATATGTTGTTAAAAATTATTTTCTAAAAATTACGTATAACTTGCTTATTTATTATATCCTTATTTATTTTGATTTTATATTTATTTACTTATTTATTTTTTCATTAAATTAATTAATTATTTATTATATTTATTTAACTAAATTACAAATAAATTCCGCATTTTTTCCGAAATTTTTGAAAGACGCATCCACACATATTCTGTTCTAAACCTACAATACATGTATTTACTTTTAACTATAGTACACAGAAATTCCAGTAGATTCTGCATAACATATAATATAAGAAACTTATATAAATTTGAATTTAAAATATCGATTTGAAAAATTTATATACTATCAACGTCGGAGTCATAAATACATATTATTCATACATGTTTATGCTGCATCGTACCTAATTCCTGACCAGAATTATATACGTATATTAAAAATAAATAATAAATTTAATATTTTCAAATAATACCCTGAAACCGTGACGGATTTTTAGACAATTATTATTAACTAATTCTGACGAAATCTGCACTTGGATACAATTTGACTAATATAAGTCATGATTTTTAGCTAAACTTGCGTATTTAATTTTCAACAAAACATATCGTAATTACTTGTTTTTACACAAAAATATGCATAACTTCATATGCTTTATTGAATTATAAAGTTTATTGATAAAATTTTATCAAATATGAATAATCTGTGTAGTTTACATATTAATGAATAATTTTTTTTAATGCGTCAATTTTGACGTATTTCATTTATGGTTCAAAACTCTCACATATTAGTAACAAATAATTTTTAATTAATGCTTAAAATTCTTATTCACGTTGATTTTTAATCGAATTGTAGAAATAGTTAGATAAAAAATAAGTGGACTAGATAGTTATAGCCAATTTTAGATGAAATTTATGTCAAATATAATTAATTAAAAGTTATTTGTAATTCTTGGTTGATTTTGTTAAATAATTAATTAAATTATTCAATTGTTTAGCTATGCGATTTACGTAAGTTTTATATATTATTATTATAATATTTAAATAATTAATATATATATATAATTATTATTTGTTACTACTTATTATCATTTATATTTAAAAAGGATCAATTATCGGATACAAATCAGAAATTGGATATATCCTATAATATATTACATATATTATCCTATAATATATCCTATAATATACAATTTCAGTTTCTATTTTTTTAATATAAAAGTTAATCGTTATTTTTCTATATACATTACTTAATTTTCTATAATATCTTAAAGTGCGCATTGATTCACTTCCTCTCGAATTCCGAAACAAATATTAGAACCTTTTTGTGCAAATGGCATTTGTATATTGAAATTTCATTTAAACTTTGATTCAAGTGTCTATCTTCTAATTCCTAATTAGCTAGCCGTCAAGAAATGTGGGCGTATACAAAGATGCACGAAAAAAAGACAATATATCGATTCGGAGTTTGTATTTAGAACAAAGTGAAATACCAAGTTCGATTTAATAAACCTTGCATTTAAGATTAAATAGTACCGAAAATCTACTCTCGACTAATATTTTATTCATCTACATATATATCCAGCATTCCATGCTAAGTTATCCGATAAAAATTTTAAAATGCACCAAATTTTGGGTACACGCTGGGAATGTTTTTCAGAAAACAGAAAAAAATTTAAATCTATTTGTTCAAACGTTATTCTAACCTCAAAAAGTGAGTTTATTTCAAGTGTTTTTCAACACCAGCCTGTGTTTACATTTATTACAAAATCTATAAACTTTTACTATATAATATTACATGTAACATTCGTTGCTAATTGTGTCTAGAATTTATCCTTCTGGGTTAGAATTTCTAATCTAAACTATATGTCCATATTCAACTTTAAAAAATTGTAACTTCGCCACAATTGATTTTTTCATCCAAAAGTCTAAAACTAAGCTTGAAGCATTATCTTTTAAACGATCTATAGCTTGTAAATGGCATTAATTTCTGTAAAAAGTTATGATAATTTTAAGAAACACAACATTTTTTTACGGCTGTTGAAAATACTTTAAAAATATAATTTTTTGATGTTAGAATAACTTTTGAACAAATAGATTCTATTATATAAATTTTTTTTTGTTTTTGAAAAACATTTCTAATGTGTACCTAAAATTTAGTGCATTTTAAAATTTTGATTGGAACACTTGACGTGCAATGTTCCATATATATATAGTTAAATATAAAGATTATTCTCATTCAGCGTCATCGTCGAGGTGGAAGAAAAAAAGATTTGAGCTCGAAAGAATATTCCTAAACAACGTAAATGAAACGAATATCAAAGAACATACGAAATTGATTTTGAAATATGGTTATGAAAGACACGCATGCTTGCAAATCTTTATTATTTGATCTACTTGTCAATTATTTAATTGATAAATAAATTTGAATTTATAAAGAAATATTTGAGGAAGGCTTACACTTTGCACAAGAAAATTTTATTATATACGTGAGATTGTATAAGTTTAAAAATGATTCGACATCATCTAAATCGCAATATAAAAATTGTATGAATATACAAAATAACCTGATTAATTAACCTGTTAAAGAACAAAATAACGAGAATTTTCATCAACTTTGTCTCATTGAAAAGCTAGTGAAACTACCATATTTTCATTCAAAAAGCAACAATTCTACCATTTTTCAAAGTCACTCTTAAGATACAACAAAAATTGTGCTCTTTTTGTGAAGAAATAAACTATATATGGCGAATTTTATTTGGAAAATTATGGAAAATGTGACGGATATTCAAATCGACTTTTATACATCTATACTTACCAAAACTGGTAGTCGTAAATAATATAAATGTTAAGAAAAATTCAGGAAAAAAGTGATCTTTTATATTTTGCAGGCGCCATTATGCATTCGGCATTCAAGAACAGTTCTATGTACCAAGTGTCGTTTAAAACCGTCGAGAAATGCATTTTTAAAGTTTAAAGTGTTCTTTTTAATTTTCATTGGAAAAAAAGAATCAATGGCTGAAGAAATAATCATTTTGACTAAAGGTAAGAATAATAAATAGAAGATGGAATATAAAGTTATGAAAAAATTTGAATTTCCGATAGTTATTTATCATGAAATATTCGTTTATTCATCCGTTGTTTTAATTACAAAGATTTTCTTGATTTTAACTAGTAATTAATCTACATTTACGAAGAAATAATCACAATTCTTACAAATTACTCAATTTGAAAAAGAATAAAAAAATAAGAAATTAATAATTAATAAAATATAAGAATAAATTATTGCCTTGTAGCCGGTTGCATTCACATTCTCCAACTTACGCTTCGTGCACAGAAAAAAAATATCGTTAGCGTAGTAAAAAATTTCATTACATTAGCGATTTTTGTTGTAACTTAGAAACAGTACATTTTCATTGCAGTTACAATAACGTTAAATGATCAGCAAATTTACAATTGATAATTGCTATAGGTCAATCAATTATTTTGTTAGCATAAATGTGCTTATTGCTTGGATAACCATACAGATAATATAAATATAGGTTATAAAAAGATCGTACGTTAAAAAAGTTATATAAAATTCTTGAGGTTAAATAATTTTTTTCCACTACTTATAATTAAATCATAAATTTATCTTACCTGTAAATTTGCTTACAATGTCATCGTGTACTTGCCAATATAATACGTATGAAACACACATTTTCGAGCATTAATGGCAAGTAACTATCAAATTGGTTATATTTTTGTATTATATATTGTTTTTAACGACGTTTCCAGTTGTTAGAATAAAACGATTTAGCGTTGCGGATCGAACCGAATTAAAGTCTAAAGTTATAGGGTTGTGTATTTGAGTAAAATTTTTTTATTAAAACAATCGTAGGTAATGTATCGTAGGTTACATTTATTACATATTTTGCATAGCAACTATCAAGTTATTAATTCAATTGCAAATAATACTACTAGAAAACTGCTTCCAATTAATTTGCACGTATACATATCGAGCCTTTATCTAATATATTATTCAAATATAGTATTATTTAATTATTTAAAACAAAATGTTATAACATTTCTAAATATATTATTCATTTCTGATAAAAACTTATATAGATAGTTACAGCTAGCTACAAATTTAATGTTTTATGCGATAAAAATAAACCTAGAGTATCCTCCAAAACTTCATATTGTTTTAAATTTATCATTTCCCTGGTAGAAGTATTCGAAAGTCACTCGCGAGTCCTTTGCTGATTTCGTTACCATTGGTTAGTTTATTAAAAAATGTCCAGCTAAGAAAATGGTCTATATTTTTATCTTCTTGAGTAAAAAACTTGATAAGGATTGACCAATGTGTAAATATATGTAATCCAAACGGGCTTGATGAATAAAAAAGTTTATTGAGGACGATGATGCTTAGGATGTGTATTATTGGGTAAATCTACCAGTAATTTGAAATTAGTTATTTGGACATCGAGAGATAATGCATATAATGCTGTTTATACTAATTGTAAGTACACGCGTGCGGAATCCAACCTTAACCTCAGTTCAATGTTTGTTTCAAACAAGCTGCCAATTTTTGTATTTAAGTTTATTAGTGTAGGATGTTAATGTAGGAGGGCACACGCAAGTGCAAGTGAAAAAATAGGATTGGGTTTATGTCTATGTTTTTGTGCGTCTAATTTTCATCATACTTTACAACACTATACACTATGACTGTTATTTATTTACACACCTATAAATATATTTTTTCATAAATACATTACATGTTTATAGATTTTTAAGTCATTTAAATAATACGTATTACTTGCATACTTGTTTACCTTTTAGCAACTTTTTGAGGTTTTACGTGCATGCTTCTAAGAAATTAAGTAAGCCAGTAAAAATCGAAGATAAAGGCGATGTATGTAATTTTTTTTATTATAAGCTCCATGCTAAACGATGTATGTATTGTAATACTTTTACGCATATCGCCGTATTAGTATATGATGCAGTACGGTACTTGTCAAAGATTCAATGTAATTGAGAGCGGTTACAATACGTCTCAAAACTTATTTTAACCAATCCTTCCGTAGCCCTTCAAAAGTTTTTATTTTAATTATTAGCCAATAGATTTTCCTAATAATTACTGTACTGCCGAGTCAAACTAGACAATTCTCTACCTGGGTTAAGACGTATTTTATTTGGTGTTTAACAATACCCATCTATACAAAAATGTAACAAAAAAATTATTAAAATAGAAAAATAAAGGTCATTTCGTCAATTTTCAATTAATATTATTCATAATCTTCTGTTTCAAATATTCCAAGAATTTTTCTTTATTATAAGAAAACTGTGTACAATGTAATCGAAGTTTTCATCAACTGGCATAGAAAATTTTAGATGGCATCAATTAAAACTATAAAAAGTTATCTTTTTTGCTTTATTTTGGATTTTCTAAAAATATTTTCTTCCAAAAATACGGTTAATTTCACATTAGACTACTTTACAAGTAAACAAAATTTTAATAAAAATTACATTTTAGATTATTTTTTTTTCAAAATCTAATCCATGAAAGATTTTGAAATTTTTACAGCATAATGATATTATTACGTTCTATTTCCACGACTATTTAACATATTTGATCAATTATTTTCAGAGATATAAGCAATCAAACATTTTGTACAAAAATATGTAATACTTAATAACTTGGATAATATATGATATTTTGAGCTGAAAAACAATAGGGATCGAAACTACCAAAATGACTATTATTTCCTAAAATTTCAAGGGGATTAAATGCTTTTTATTCCAGAAAACATTTGACATAAAATCCCAATTTTTTCACATTTTTATTTTTAAATAAAAACTAGTTAATATAATTACTTGAAATTTGTACAGTTTATGATCATTAGAAAGTTCTTTCATCATAAATTTTTTCAGTACATTTTACTGATTGATTTCCAAAATATAAAATATTTAAAAAAATTTAATTTTTTTAGATAATTAAAAAACTAATAGAGATAATTTGTGAATCCAAAATCGAGCAGATGATGTTTTTATTCTCTATAAAGTATACATTTTGTCCAATTAAAAAAAATTATAAACATTATCAAAATTTTTTAAAATTAATTTTTGAAAAATCGAAAATTGTCATTAAAACGAAAACTATTTGGGGGATAAATAACCAAAGTATTCTCCGAAATTGGAAAAATAAAAAGCAGTTTACATATCGCAAGCTGAACGATAATGAATGAGTAGTTTCGGAAATACAGCGGTATACGTACATACACCCACATACACACATCCACACACACACACACACACAGACATTTTCTAAAAACACGTGCTAAAACATACTTGTGAATGTTTTTAGTAAGTCGAAAAATTTTACTATTACAAAGTTTCTTTTATGAAGAAGCAAAAAAATTTTTTCGAAACAGCAAAATTATGATTTAATTTACCAAATATTTTAACTAATTACTTTAGCAGTTTTCTTACTGCTGTTTCGAAAGAATTCTTTTTTTTCCGTGTGAAATATATAAAGTTTTTATTTTCAATGAATTAAATTCATTACTTTGACCTTTAACGACTTCAATATCCTTAAAACATGTTTAAACCAACGTAATTACACCATCGCAATTTCTTTTCCTTAACTGTTAATACCATTATTTTTGACGAACGTTGACCCAGAACCAAATTGTTACTCGTCTGTAAAGTCCAAAGACGACCAGGCAAAGAGGAGATCTCGTTAAAAAAAGAGAAGAAGAAGGTACGAGAAAAATAAAAGACAAAGAGCCGCGGGGCTCGAGCAAATAACTCGTGTCAACACGGCGACCGATAAATTTTTAAACTACCACCGAGATAGTAATCCTCGGTTATCGATATTTATCTCCGATTGCTTCAAAAGAAGAAAAATAGATTATATATCCTTTTTCCGAATCCCAGTTTCCTCACCGCGATCATTTAATAACATATTCGATTTCGCGTTCATTTTTTTGTAAATGTACACTATTTACTAACTCGTCGGAAATTTATTTTTTTAAGGAACAAATTTAAGATATAGTTTCGAGTAATAACGTGTATATATACACATATATATATATATACCTTTACTTTCGTTTATTTGGCACGAATGAAATAAAATTATCAAAAATGACTGATATTTTTTTAGATTAACGGTATATACCTATATAAGAGTCATAATATTGGAGAAAATCTAATAAAAATATTATTTTTGGATTTTGATACTTCGAAACGGTCGATCTAGACCTATATAACGACGATCCTTTTCGGATGAAAAATTGACGATATGAAATATTTTCATTTTTGACATTTTGTCCATCGTTCTATTATTTTTTAATTGTGTGTTTAATAATAAATGTGTATGTTAAATGTATCTGAAAATGAGAATAAAAGAAAAATATCTAAAAAAATGACAATCAGTATTTCGAGCGGTAATACGTTATTCGTTAGAAAATATTGTATTGTCAATATAGGGAAACAAATATTTTTTAACATTTTCTATCAATTACATTTTTATTTCTATTAATCGCTAATAGCTTCGTTGCAAATGTGATGATAAATGAATAAATTTAATATTTATATATGGACACAAACACACGCATAACGATTACTCTTTATACCCAATTAATTATTTCTGAAGGTTAGTAATGGTAAAAGAAAAATTGGAATTTTTATCAATGTAGAGAATAAATTTGTAAACTACTTTTTATGCTTTTAGTATAGTACTTAAAATAAATTTAACGATAGAAATTTAAATTACTACATCCGTGGATGGCGCATCAAATCCGCATTGATTACATTACGCATGATGTTTGTTTAACGCTGTAATAAAAACGAATTTCTCTTATTCCATGCATGTAAATCGGATTGAGAGAGAGAGAGAGTGTAACCTAAAAAAATCAAAAGTATGAAAAATAGCTTTAGTTATTCATTTTGCCATTTTTATTTAACTTTTGAATCAAATAGAGAGCAGCCTAGTTAACAGTGCTCAAGAAAATAGTGAATATTTTCTGTTTTAAAGAAATTTAGTTGTATCGTTCTATTAAACAATTTTTATAAGTAGCGCTATGCCTTCTTATCATATAAATAAATATACATGTTGATGACGATTAGTCGTTTATTTAAAACAATTTTGACATATCATATGATATTCGAATTTCATTAACCTTCCCGAGTCAAAGGTAAGAAAAAATAAAAATTAACACATTTTTTCTTTTTTATGGCGTTTTGGTAGTCACTGATACCCTTTGCAGACCATCATCTCAGAATATAAAGCAAATTAGATATAATGAAAATAAATACGAAAAAATAATTATACCTTGTAATATCAATATCGCATTGTTTACAATATTATTTTTTGCTGCCTTAAGTTGATTTTAATATAGGGATAAGTAGAGAACCTATAATGTATACATTTTTTTCTATTGATGGCGCACGATCGAGTTTGTATATAATATATAGATACAGTTATAAATTTGAAGGTCTTTCATTCTATGTACGATTTGAGCATTTCAATTGAGTAGTCTTCATGTTTATTCATTGAATTTTTTTTAAATTGATATGCATCATTTCAGATGTGCACTGAAAAAAAACTGCATAGCAATATTTACTAAAAAATTTAGTAAAGTACAATATAAGTAATACAACCTGATTATTTTATTGATTTCACTATACTATAGCTGAATTACTTATAAACGTATACTTAAATCAACCAACTTTTTTTGAACAATGGATCCAGTTAATTTATTGATATTCGACTGTATTTTTTACTATAATTCGCTTAGTTAAATTTACTATTTAGAAATACTTAATACAACCCTAATTTCTTAAAAATATTTACAATTAAAATTTTGTTACTTTTACAATATATTATTGCAGTATCATTATTACACAATGCAATATTGTTAAATATACTATGTTTTTAAAGTATGTTTAAATAAAATTTTTTATTGATACTAATTAATATGTGGTACAATGATATACAATTTATATCAGTGAACATATCCAGCAACCGGAAGTCATTGAAACAGATGAAATAAAATTGTATTGTTTAAATGAATTAGACTTATGTAAAGAGTATTATATATATATATATATATGGGTGGTTCTCTGTGACATCGAAGATGAAAAAAATAAATATTGCTATAACTGTGGGAATATGTTTTAGAGGTATCCAGTAGTTCTCCTGAATTTTTTCAGATTTTTTCTGGGCCATTATTTTAAGTTACAGAGAGTCAAAGTTGACATTTTAGCACTTTTTTGCATTATATGCCCATTTTCATGAATTTTTAGCTCCCAGGGGATGCATTTTTCACTAAAACATAAGTATGACTTTTTTTGTAAAATTTTCCGAACTTTTCATTAAAAGTACTTTTAAAGACATAAATCTATGCTGTCACACTCTTGTAAGCCATTTAAACCTTAAATAGTGAAAATCAGCAATTCTGCTCCGGACTCTGGTAACCTAATATTGTCTAAAAGATGTCTTTTTATAGTCAGAAACTGCCTAAAAATTTCCAGAGTGGGTCTAAATCATGAAGATCACTTATGGTCAAAATATCCGGGAAAAGTGCCCGAAATATTAATAGAAATGTATATTTGTTGCCTTATAACGATGAATCTATTAGCATGATCATTGAAAAAAAATTTGTGCACTTACCTTGGAGTGGTAGAAAAGTATCTTCACTTGTTTCAGTATCCATATAATCCCCTGTAAGCTACTATAAAATACAAATATTATTATACAAATGTAAAAAATTAATTTTTAAACATTTATAATGCTGAATTTTTAGTTTTACATCCCTTACAAGAATTATAATACTAATCTGAAGGATTACTATAAATATATAAACATCATTATTACAATAACTGAATATACGTATTTAATACAAAAAATATATAAATAAATCGGATATATAATTATAATGAATAATATGATAACGTGACAGTGACAAGTTTGTGAAATCTAAACAATGTATTGCTGAATAATAATAATAATAATGTTGATACTTTTATAGTAATCCTTCAGATTAGTATTATAATTCTTGTAAGGGATGTAAAACTAAAAATCCAGCATTATAAATGTTTAAAAAATAATTTTTTATAATTTTATAATAATATTTGTATTTTTAGCAGCTTACAGGGGATTAAATGGATACTGAAACAAGTGAAGATACTTTTCTACCATTCCAAGGTAAGTGCATAAATTTTTTTGCAATGATCATGCTACTAGATTCATCGTTATAAGGCAACAAATATACATTTCTATTAATATTTCGGGCACTTTTCCCGGATATTTTAACCATAAGTGATCTTCATGATTTAGACCCACTCTGGAAATTTTTAGGCAGTTTCTGACTATAAAAAGACATCTTTTAGACAATATTAGGTTACCAGAGTCCGGAGCAGAATTGCTGATTTTCACTATTTAAGGTTTAAATGGCTTACAAGAGTGTGACAGCATACATTTATGTCTTTAAAAGTATTTTTAATGAAAAGTTCGGAAAATTTTACAAAAAAAGTCATACTTATGTTTTAGTGAAAAATGCATCCCCTGGGAGCTAAAAATTCATGAAAATGGGCATATAATGCAAAAAAGTGCTAAAATGTCAACTTTGACTCTCTGTAACTTAAAATAATGGCCCAGAAAAAATCTGAAAAAATTCAGGAGAACTACTGGATACCTCTAAAACATATTCCCACAGTTATAGCAATATTTATTTTTTTCATCTTCGATGTCACAGAGAACCACCCATATATATATATATATATATATATATATATATATATATGGGAGATTCCATGTGAAGTGATCCATTTAAAAAATAGAATTTTGTTTTAATGTATGGAATCAGTAAAAAACTACTTGAATAGAGTGTAGCTAAATTTTTAGACCTAAATTTCAATTAGTACCAGAGCTGTAGCCAATCAAAAAATCGAATTTTTTTTAAAAAATGACTTTATGGCCATTTTTATCACTTAATAACTCAAAATCTAACAATTTTTTCTTATATACATTAAATTTGAAAAAGTTTATAAATTTCAAGAAGAATCTGTTGAAATATTTTATTTACATTAGTTTAACACATTGAATATAGTTATAATTAATAAAAACCTTTATAGTAAAAAAAAGGGTTGTACGATCAAAAATATTTTATCCATCCAAGAATCTAATTCATCGATGATTAATTACCTTCAAAATGGTGCAAAGTTTGAGTGCGGCAGAGCATTTCAGACAAAGTTATGGTGATTTTAGGCAAATTTCTTAAAAAAAGAGAGCGAATGCATTTTATGAAAAAAACAGAGTAACCGTATACTTGCATTCAAACAACATGGCACTAATATTCTTCAATAATACTAAAATATACTATTTAATGTTAGTTACTGATACTTTTCAATCTCTAAGCTGCTTACAAACACAAAGCAGTAGGTGTAAGCAGTTATACCTGTTATATAATTGAATAAATACCTGAAACTTATTAAAATTCCAATAAATCCAATTACATAACAGGTATAACTGCTTACACCTACTGCTTTGTGTTTGTAAGCAGCTTAGAGATTGAAAAGTATCAGTAACTAACATTAAATAGTATATTTTAGTATTATTGAAGAATATTAGTGCCATGTTGTTTGAATGCAAGTATACGGTTATTCTGTTTTTTTCATAAAATGCATTCGCTCTCTTTTTTTAAGAAATTTGCCTAAAATCACCATAACTTTGTCTGAAATGCTCTGCCGCACTCAAACTTTGCACCATTTTGAAGGTAATTAATCATCGATGAATTAGATTCTTGGATGGATAAAATATTTTTGATCGTACAACCCTTTATTTTACTATAAAGGATTTTATTAATTATAACTATATTCAATGTGTTAAACTAATGTAAATAAAATATTTCAACAGATTCTTCTTGAAATTTATAAACTTTTTCAAATTTAATGTATATAAGAAAAAATTGTTAGATTTTGAGTTATTAAGTGATAAAAATGGCCATAAAGTCATTTTTTTAAAAAAATTCGATTTTTTGATTGGCTACAGCTCTGGTACTAATTGAAATTTAGGTCTAAAAATTTAGCTACACTCTATTCAAGTAGTTTTTTACTGATTCCATACATTAAAACAAAATTCTATTTTTTAAATGGATCACTTCACATGGAATCTCCCATATATATATATATATATGTGTGTGTGTGTGTGTGTGTGTAAAATAAAACTATGTACATTTTATAAACTTATTTGTATAACTTGTTTTATAAAAAAAAATAAATTTTTAAAAACAAAATTTTAACTATCTTTTCATTTTGCACAACCGTATCTTAAAGTCTAACTTATTATAAATTATAGTAAAACTAAAAATTATGATGTATTTGTAATATTATTTTTCTATTAATTTTTATTATAATTTATAGTAGTGTTTAATAAAAATATAATATAGTAATTTTTAATAAATAAATATTTTTAAATATATAGTTAAATTACAATTTCTTTTTTGTAAATGGTACTTACAATTTTCAGAAATAGTTTTACCATAAAATATTGCAGTATAGTTATTGCACTATATTTTCTGGTAATTTTATAGTAAAATTAACCTTTTTTTTCTCTCAGTGTGATATTTTCTATCCATAATAAGTTTCTTTATCTAGAAAAGCTTAAAATTTTTCCAATCAATATTGTGTTTGTTATTTTGATTTGTCCTACATAGGAAACGTCTCAGTTGTTATAATTTAATTGATATTACATTATTTTGGATTTTCTAATTGTTTTATCTTTTCCATTAATTATAATATTATTTAATTTGTTTTTCGTGTTTTTTTAGATAGATGACATTTTTTCACAAAAACCATTTGTAATGGTAATTAAAAAACTAATTTTATTATTTGTTACAAAATTTTATCGTTCGGTAATATGTATATCTATATGTATATAATAATATACGAAACGCTTTTAATTATTTTAAAAGGCCGTGCTCTGGGAAATTCCACCAACCATAGTGGACAAAGAGTACGATAGGCCTGCTTTATTCTAAAAGTAAAGCATTTAGTTCGGAGAGACCGATATTATTATATATACATATACATAATTTTATTATTCTTTTGAATTTTATAGGTAATTTTAATTTTGTGTCGTGGGAATTGTAAAGATGTGTAGCATATCGTTGATTATATCTGTAGGTATACGCGTTATTGCGTCATCTATACTGTAGTAAAAAACAGGTTTAAAACCATTAATTTATTTAAACATTCAATCTCAAAATCTTCCGCTGCTATATACCTCCATAATATTTTTATTACAATTACATAAATTGGGACGCATTCAGAACAGATTATTAATACAACAAATTATTTAAATTATACATATACAAACCCTGAATAAAATAGCATTGTAACCATATTCTTTTGTTTATCAAGTACAATCGATAATGAGATCAATCGAATTAATAAGCGTTATTTTGGAAAGCACCTCAACATCACCTTCTCACCTATAGCGTGACCTTCGAAAAAACAATAAAACAGCTTTGTACTTACTCACACTCGCGATTAAAACGAGAGATAATAAGTACTTATATATATACACACACTAGAGTATTCGATGTGCATAGCATGCGTGGAGGGGAAATAAAAAGTGCAGTATACGAAACGAGTGATATGTCACGTATTGCTAATCAAAAATATTTTCGTGTTTACAGTGTCAATTAGACGCAAGAGAACGAGAGAGAGAGAGAGACCTTGAAATATTTTCGTAGTGTTATCTGAAAAATCCTACGCTATAATTTTATTTATAGATTTATAACCTATACCATATAAATCCTCTTGAATTTAATTAATCGCGGTTCTGTTTTTTTTTAAGATTGCCTTTCGATCGTTGTATATATTTTTTAAATACGTTTTAAAATGTTACGGAGGAAAAGTTAAATTTACCGAAGGGAACTGAGTGAAAACGGACGATTAAGAGTTTTATTAAAAATCGATGATAAAAATGCTGTGTGAGCTATAGAACTCTTTACTTACACCGCAATGTAATTTTAATTGTTTCTTATCGGTAATGCTCACGTTATTATATATTATACATAGTGCAGTTTTTTTAATTAGACCGTGGGTTTTTCTTTTGCTCGTGACATTCATTTTTGTAACGTGCTGAGAAACTGTAGTGGGAATTGATCGTTTTGAGGTTATAGATGAAACCATTTTTTGGACATTAATTGCAAACTATCTGGTAGAAAAAAAAAGGTTTTATAAATTTTATTATCCCGCATATAACTGTTTTGTATCAAAAGTCTTTAATAATCCATCGGCTACAGGTGTCGTGGAATCGAAAAGTGAAATAACGTTGCAAATGCCATACATATATGAGCAGAAGATGACTGAGAGTGTATTGAATTATATCCTAAGTTGTATCCCTCGTTGTATCCCAGCTACGTATATTTTATTATGTTTCAGGAACATTCTCGCATTTTGCTCGGAACGGTGTAAGGATGTTCAAACAACGTTGCTACTGTAATAATGTAACCGGACATTTTCTACGTTGCAGCAACATTGTTATGACACTGTCGTAACTCCACTAGCAGACAATGTTGTGGCAACGTTCATTGACAACATTCAGATATTTCATGAAAAATATTAAAACGCCTTTACTAATACAACGTTGCTAAAACATTTCCTTAACATTATGTGTTAGTGAGATATATCGATTGATTCTTACTAGAGAAACGCAAAGTAGTTTTCAGGATTTTTGTTATCGCGCGGAACCCCACCTATATATTCCAACGTTTTTCAGCATTTGTTTAAAAATTATAAATTTATAAAACTTCAGTTTTAAAAAATAACAATAAAATTAACTTAAACAACCTTTTTACTTAAACAGCTGAATAAACCTTCTATTTTAATAACTTTATGTTTACGTTTTTATCTTGCGGAGATAAGGGGAATCAACCTGCATTGCATTGAAAGTCAGATTTTTATGCTCTCCTCTTTTAAAATGCCATTTTATACATTGCATTAGAATAATACATACCAAGTCGAAGAGAAAGGCAGCATACGAACGCGTGACGAAAGGCTATCCAGATCAAAATTTGCAAAAAGTTTTCTGGGTTACGTGATGTAGTTTAACAATCCTAACGTTATTTAATTTAATGTACTTATATTTACATTTTAATTAATCGATCTATTCGGTGCACGTGTCAATTCGACATTACCGTTGAGATGTTTGCTATATATACACTTTCAGAAATTCGTTAAATACTTTTTTTCGGTATGAAATTATTAGTAATTTAGGCTCTTAATTAAAATCTAAGCATTTATGGAACTTTTTTTTGGACATAAATTAACCGTTTTAAAAAATGGCTAATAACTCTTTAATTATAATGTTCAAAAACTGGTATCAAATAACCTCAAAATGGTTTGATTTTTACTAGGGTTAGGGTGGGAAGTAATTAAAATTTACGTCAATATGTATAATTGTAAATAAACTCTGCTAAAAGTCATGACGGATTTTTAGATAATTATCGACCAGTTTTGGTTCAGAAAGTTCTATCGTTACGTATATCTAGTCAAAATGAATAAACTTTTCATTTTTTAATTATTCACAAATATATTTTATTATTCTGGCAATTTGTCCAGCCTTTCCTAAAGAGTATATTAATTTTTAATCGAACATTTTTCTCCGTGTAGTAGAAATTAAACATTTGTAGGTTAAATAAAATTCTAATTTTGCCACCATTTTCTAGCTTAAGAAACGTTACTTTTCTGATCAGATTTGCTAGGGTTCTTAAATCAAATCAACTAAAAAATAAACAAATTTCGTTATCTTAACAAAATGAAATATTACAATTTACTGTGTTGAATTTTAACTTCAATATTTAATGTAATCTAATGAAAAAAATTCGTAATATCTTATCTAAATAATTTTTTTAACACTAAAATTTTTATTTTTTTTTAGATTTGGTTTGTATTGAAAAGAAAAAACTTATTTGATAAAAATAATAATCATCATCATTTTTATTTGTGAGAAAAATAATTTTTAAGTACAAATAAATATTACTATTTAAAAAATGTTAAAAATAATTTACGTTTTCAAAAAAAAAATAATTACCTATCGAAATTAAATAATTTTTGGCCAATTATTGAGCAAATGCAACCAAGAATAATTATTATTAAATTAAAATCAATATTACATTTTTATCTATAAAAATAAACTCATTTATTCTAAACTAGAAAAAAGTTAATTAATTCACTTACATAGAAAAAAAATATATATCTAAAATAATTCATACATAAAAACTAATTTCTAACAATATATTTCTTAATTTCTTCATCTCACTATACAAATTACCAAGATAATATCACAAAGAATACTTATTGAAATCATAATACGAAGAAAGTAAAAAAAAAAGTTCTATATATTTGAACTTTGTACGAGGAGTAAGTAGTACAGGTCCGCGCAAAGCCAGACAATGCATCGATATATACCTATCCCCTTTACTATCTGACGATAAAGATTTTTAATTTTCTTGGAGGATTCGCTTTTTCAATATTATACGGGAAATGTTGTGCAGCTCTATTAAATCAATTTATATTTGTTAAGAAAAAGATTGAATTAGGTAATACGCAAATAGGAATATAAAAGTATCTGTAATATAAAATTTTTCAAAACATATGTAATATACACAAATACGTTTACATAAAATAGTCGTTTAAAATTTTAATTTATCAATTATTGATCTACATAATATTTTGGAAAAAAATACTCAAATTAATCATTTTAAAATAAGTATAAAATCTTCTTTCATTTTGCTAACGTATTTTTTCAATTGTAAACGTTTTATCGATGTTTCGGACATATTAGTAAAACGTCCCTTTTTAAGACTACTGTATAAAAAAATTCGAAATAAATTATTAAATAAATACATGACACTAGTCAACGTAATTCAGACATGTCAGTAGCTTACTAAATAAATAAGTCAAAAATTCGTCAAACGCTGCATTTTCAAAGTTAAAAATTAGCACAATTATCACTGTGAGTTTACATTTACCAATTTATTTAAACAAATTAACGTATTAAAAATACGAAGGCACATAGTAATCAACAAAAACACTTTTACAATGAAAATTTTTTAAGAATCCTCACCGGAGGGAAGTTATTTTAAAATAAATTTCAAGCTATTGAACGTCATATCCCAAAAAAAATAATTTATTTATCGTAACATTTAGTCAACCAAAATTCATTTATTTCAAATTTTACTACCTTTTTTCAATTATATCAAATGATATTTTTACCAACTAAATAACAAAGCTGATTACGGCGTGTTACAAATCAGTAAAAACAGATTTTCAACAAAACTTTGAATTATTTTAAATTTGGGAATAAAATATACACTTTAATATATTAAATAATACAAACATTATACAATATAAAGGTATATATATATATATATATATATATATATATATATATATATATATATAGAGAGAGAGAGAGAGACCATATTTTGCTTATCAGGGAAGCACACACATATGTAGTGTATACAATTCGTAAGTAATATATTTCAATAACCATTTATTGTGAGAGGAAACTTAATAATTCACGATATTTTAATTAGCTTATTTAAATAAACGTTAATCCGTAAACGTTTTATAATATTAACATAAATTTAATTATGTAAAATGAGAATATCAATTATATTAACGCAATAACAACAATAATATAATAATAAATAATAAGTAATAAATAGTTAATAATAAAAAATATAAATAATATAAATATAAATAAATAATAATACTAATGTAAAAGTAATAAATAATATTAACAATATATCGTATAAATTATTTATTAGTAAATAAAATGATTAGTTCATGAGAAACGAAAGGTAACACTGTTTTTGTGTCTCGAACTTGATTAAATATTCATATCGAAAATTATCCAAAAGAGTTTTGTGGTTGTGTCACATCCACAGTGAAGTCCTAAGGGGATTTTAATATAAAAGTTGATAAGTAATGATGATAATATTTGTATTTCACCCTCCATTGTTAATTGGAAGAAATTGAAAAATAATCTTTTAATTTTGTTAGTTTGATAAGTACTCTTATTTGGCTTTTTTGAGTCTAGTTTATGACACCTACTAGTTCGGGACGATCACGTATGAATTTAATAAAAATTTATTAATTATTTTTATGTATTGTAACAAGGATTAGAATTTTTTATGTAAAATTTTGTATGCTCTCACTTCTATTCAAGATGCAATCCTTTATCGTATTCGATAAAAAGAACGTTTTGGGATTCAGAAAAATAAGGAATGATTAAATAATATGTAACTTTAAATTTTTAATCGATTCTTATCGATAAAAGGAGTGATTATATACGTATAATTATTTTACAAATAGGAATTAATTTAATCGGTTAAGTGGCACGATAGTTTTCACTTTTAGGGATCAAAATGGTAAATTATATACCAAGTTTCTTAAAAATCCGTTGAGAAACACGAAAGTTATTCGATTTGATAATGTATGAATATCTGCAGCCATTTTTATTTGGCTATTTTCGATTCGTCATAATAGATTCTGCGATTCCCTATTGCCAAAAATTCAGACTCAGAGATCCACAATTTTATTAACATTTTAAACACTTTTATACGATCGAACTTAATGAATATAGGAGTTATTATACAATTCCGCAATAATTAATAATATAATATTCATATTTAAATTCTCGAATAATAGTATACCCATTTGGTAAAAAGAAAATAGTTAACAAAGGAAATAAATAACATATACGAATTAAATTACTGTGCTTCGACTAAAATTCTTATGTAACATATAGAATTGTTATTATTTTTTCTTTTTTGTAATATTGTTATTGCTAAACATGAATATTATAATAGTAGAAAAATTAAAATAAACAAATATATTAGGCGCGTATATTTTTCGTTATTTCAGTATAACAAATGTGGACAAACTTTAAATGGGATGAAATTAGTGTAAAATTACTATTTAAAAATATAATATATTTATTTACATACATTATTAAATAAAAATATGCGGTAGTCGATGATGAGTAAATTGCAAAAAGAAAGTTTGTTAAAAAAGAAAAATATTTGAGTAATTGATAAAAATGCCATAAACGAAAGTATAGTCTCTTTTGCGGGACAAAAAAGAAGTTATGAAAATTGAAGGTGTAGGTAAAGATGGACAGACTGTAGCTTAACTTTGAATTTTAATTAAAATTTAAATTTATTTAAAAATTTTAACATTGCTTTTTAAGTATTTAAAACTATTTACGATGAAATTAATGCTTATTTAAATTTATTGTAAGTATACATTGTTCGTATCAATAGCTACTTTTGATATATTTATTAATTTATTTAAATTTAAATACGTTTATGAAAAGGAAGCGTACACGTTTGGAAAATAGTTGTTCTAATTCGTGTTATTTCACGCTATATCAAAGGATATTTTTTCTTTTGTCGACCATATAATTTTTTCACGAAACGATCTTTTTTGAAGCTAATTTGACTGGCATAATTTGGAAACATTCCAAATATTCTGATAATAAACTAAACCTAGTAAAAGTTACTCTCGTTTTAGAGCAAAGAAAAAGCAAAGGAAAATTTCTTGATGTATCTATGTAGTGGTTTCTCTCTTTATTCGTATAACTGTGTATACTAAGATATATTTTTTGTTAAAAAATACCTGAAAAAATGTGTGAATATGTGACTGTTGTTTTTAGAAACAAAAAGCGAGGTATATAACGTAATTCACGGTGTATATATATATATATATACGGAGAAAATGTGTACTATAAAAATTGCTACATGTTTAATAATAGTAGTAGATACTTCTTAAAACATAATAAAATTTACTGTATTTAATGACAAAAACTTTGTAAAAGCATATTAATATACATTGGATTACATTATTATTGACACTCACATTCCAAATAAGTACGTCCCAGCATTATTAACAAAAAAATACAGTAACATTTTATTAAAAAATTTTGTTCGTGTACACATATACGAGAGATCAAAATAATAGACGGAAACTAATGAAATCCTGTATAGGTCATATTAATATGCACCTTTAAAATATAATTCAATTCACGTCCTTTGCGCTAGATAACCAAAGAGTGTATTTACACTCGTATGGATGTGAGAGAGGTATAGGTAAACATTTTAATTTCGGACATTGTATATGCGAGGTGTCGTATTTTATGTTCACGTCACAAATTCAAATTTCCCGCGCTTCTTTCGTTTTTAGGATAATATATTTCATGTGGTTAGTTGGGATAATCTACATCTCGGTAAAAATTAATTATTTATCTTTTGTTATTAATTAATTATATCTTTTTAATTTATTTATCAATTTTATCAAATATTTATCAACAAATTACTGAATTATAATTGTCCCGAAAAGTATACAAGAGATTTGTAAAATAATTAATTCAAATTCAAAAAACTATACCGAATACACTGAACTATCATCTTTTTACGTTACTTTAAATTATTAATGTAAATTTTATTGTATTGTAATTTAAAAACCAATATTCTTTATTTTTGATCGACGTTGTATTTTATTCACACCCTAATCCACTTGTAACTACGCACGTTCTACCGAGACATTTCAATTACATTTCACTGAAAATTAATAATTCCATTCCGATTTTATACACATATATAACCGTTGAATAATAAAAGTTCATTTCTTCCCTTTAACTCAAAATAAAAAATTTTAAAATAATTTAAATATATTCAAAAATATCATTTTCAGTATACTATATAATCAATATTTTCTTTGAAAAATTATAAACTTTTAGCGCACAAGACTACGAGACGAATAAATATATATTAAATAATAGAAAAATGTCTTGAACTTTGCTGTTAAGAAAATTTCGTGAACTTATTAAAATCGTTATAAAAGTAACTTGTATATAATCAAGTCCAGAACACGATATTCTCTAAACAATAGGTCTCTTATTATCAAACGACAGCATAATTTTCTTAATTAATCAACTAAACAAAGCCAGACGCACCGAGAGGTTAACTTTAATTTCATTCGAATTCTAAGGTGACTGCGAGGCTGAAAGGATTAATCATACCAAATGAAAAGTGACGTTTAGTTGTATAAAATTAAACATAATTCTGGAATAAAAAAAAGATACGCGATACATAACGATACAAATTTTTAATTTACAAAACGTTATGATTATAATATTTCTAAAACAACTATAAAAACATTTTTTAACATTTTTTTTATCTCTATACAACAAAATAACAATATATTTTTCTTATGCAACGTAATCGTAAAAAAAAGATAAAATTTGTGTGTGTATTTACCAACTCACGAAAATAAGATAAAAATTCGACATTTTTCAAAGGATGGACGAAAATTACCCACTCAGTTACTTTATTTGTTTATTTGCGCCTCTAACTCGAAAATCAATAAATCGACTTTATAAAAGAATTCTCCAACTTTCTTTTTTTTCTTACTTTCACCCTTATTTACGGGAAAAATCTGCGGATAACCTACATTACTTTCGTCGAATTGATATCTAAGTTAATAATGGGAACATTAATTATATAACGACCAAATATGTATTAATCGCTTTTATAATCTATGAAGTTTTTTTGTAAATGATAACCTGTACGTTTATTTTTTCAAAGTTCATTTTGTATAATAGGTTTATCGATATCTCTACTATACGTCGATAAAACTTAATTTCTAAGGTATTTATACTGGATAATTAATTCGATTATAAATGTTTGCGGAATTTTAATTATAATATGAAGGTGAAGTATTCGGAGAAAAAGTATTTTCACCAGAAAATTTATAATTAAATTAAATCACCGATATAATATTTATTTTTTTATTACATAAAGTTTATTTAATTGATATATTCTTTAAACACGATAAAAAAATTTTTTTTCTCCAACACTCACTTCGAAAAGTCCTTCCATATGTTCGAAAATTATTTTGTCGATTTAGTTCAGATTTCTTTATGTAACACTCGAAACGCGATATTTAAAGAAAGGATAGATCCCATCGTAATTTAATTCCGCATTCCGGCTATATAAATATATTATTATTTTTTGTATAATGTATTTATTTATCTTTAATAAACAAATTATTCCTTACTAATTTAAAATTAAAAATTCGCTATCAAGATAGTTATAAACAATCCGGTATAAAGGTTCAAACTACAATAGTGCAAGTTTCAAACCGAAAATATAAATGTCACCATAATCGAACATTATTATTGAAAAAAGGTTTAATGATTATAATTTTTCAAAAACAGCATATATACTATAACACTTAAAATATTAAACGGTATATATATTTACATTATTTACATATAAATAAAAAGATAATTTATTAGCATTTATACATATATAAGAAGTCGCGTATTTGTAATCGATCGCTGCATCGAACACGCGCGTTATACAAATTCGTCATCAACGACACTTTATCGGTTACACATTTAAAATTTATCACAACCAAAGAAAAATGTATATACACTCTTGGTAATTAACGTTACGCGCGCGTATAATAAATATACGTTTCTCCTGAAACACATCGCGCATCAATTATACTTTTCCCGTTCATATGTAAATATAAATTGATCGCCCTTTCAATTTCAACCTAAAAATTATATACTTTTTTTCTCCACGCGTCTATCGTAAAATAAAAATTCCAAAATATACATATTATTTATAATGAATGAATGAACGAGCGATAAATTTCGTAAATATACTCATTGGGTTAAAAAATAGGTATGTTTACATATACTCGTCGGTTATTTATATAAAGGAACTGATGTATATATATCGAAGGTTTTACCAAATATCAAACAACCATTTCATTTTAATTAACTGTTTGTCAATTTAAAAAAAAAAGAGAGAGAAAAGAAGAGAAGAGAGGAGCTTTATTTGTTTTATATTTATAGGTTCTTCGCGTCGAGGCACGTAAATAAATACGTGTGGTTATTAGTCTTGGAAATCTAATACTTTTATTGTTTTATATACGGGAAATATTAATTTCCATTTGTTTTGTAATTGTACTTTTTGTTTCCTTGTATGTATTATTGATGTGTTATTGTATGTATTATTTTTTGTTGTTTAAACACATTGAATAGTGTTATATATTTGATATATTTACAAGATTATTTTTGTATTTATCGTTATTTTTTCTTATATTTACAGTAGAAATTTAACCATTGATCTGAAAATGTTTCGATAATTGTTTTTGGAGAAATATAGTATGGTTAATTAATACACTGAAGATAGGACAGTTATAGTGTACTTCACTTGGTTGTATAATAATTACAGTGATCGGTCGAATAATTCTCGATTAATTATTAAAATATAGCCTAAGGTCTTAATTACTTATTCATTTCTATAATAACAGGTACATGTAAATTATTACGCAACTAAAAATTCATATAATCAATTATACATAAAGTTATTACAGTTGAATAAGTGAATACGTTCGTTTAAAATAAATAATGATTTTTTATAACATCGCCGTTTTCACGATCCTAAGTAGGTGGTTATTCATCGACGATGTATTAAAAATTTAGACAAACAGTATAGTAAATATAACATTTCGAGTGCAGGTTAAATATACATATCGATATATAGCCAATAAAAAAAAATACGGTTCTCACTTGTTTGAATAATCCCCAATTTTTTAGTCGGCGAATCGCCAATAACGCCGTATAACTCCTCGTTCGCGTTGTTCACCAGATCACTACAAATATATCTCGGACACACACAGGTACACACCGTAGTTACTCCATGTACGAATGTAAAATAAAAAAAAAACCAAACACCCAGTGTTATTCGAGATTGTAAATGAAACGAGAAAAAAATGGGAATCGTGTCTAAACACACCGCTGCGAAAAAAAAGAGAAAGAAGAAGAAAAAAAAAAGAAGAAGAAGAGAAGTATTTGTTATAATTTATTTAGTTTTATCCCTAAAAACAATTAGGAACGTGTCGATTAATCGCGAATGCTCGCGCAACAGATAAAACCGGCGATCGCGCAGTGAGAAAATATTATACGTGGGATGGATATATCCCGTGTATAGATGTATACGCGTGAAAATCGCGGCGGGCGAGTAAGCCCGTTCGCGGCCCGAGCCTCACTGAGGAGGGTATATATCCCGATGAATGTCTTAGGGGGTGAAATTTTCCGATTCCCCTCCTCGCGTGTTGCGCGCGCACGGTCGGTCGTGCAGGTATTCCCCGTTACCTACGTCGATTTCCTTTACCCTATACAGATGAGAGTTTCTTAGCCGAGGAAAGTTGTATCGCCTCTCTCTCTCTCTCTCTCGATTGCAGGTACCTGTGTGTGTGTGTATATATGCACTGCACCTTCGACAATATGAAGAAATACTTTGATTAACTTAAACTTCCTCGCGCTCGAGGTACAAGCTTTATATATTTACGGAGAGAAATTTATAGTAAATTACGGAGTTTTTTTTATGTTGTTATCTAGTCTATATTTTATTTCATTTGACTATTATTATTATCGTTATTGTTTAGCGGTTACTATAGAGATTTTTTGAAGTTACGTTTAGTAAATTTTGTGTTTTGTAACATTTCGTTAAAGTGCCTAAAATCTGAAATTATGAAATTATAATATTGTAAAAAGGTATAAATTAACCCCTGTCATCGAAGGTTCTGAAGACCCCAGCCACTAACTCTGACGCGTCAATGATGAATTTCGAGTTAAAATATCATTTATATGTTCGGAAGAATATTAAGAAGAATATTAAGGAAGTCCCATACTCAATTTTTGTTGATTAATCAAGAAAAAAGAAATAAGAAGGCACCATCGTTTGTTGAGTTGAGTCCGTACAAATTACAGATTTCTGTAATTGATTTTTCAAATATAGTTTTTAATTTTCATTTTTTCTAAATTTTTTTAGCACGCGCACAATTGTTACAAATCGTAGAATATGCCTCAATTCATACAATTGAACAAATATTTAAATTGAATGATAAATTTGAAAAATCAGTTAATATCGGTAAGTGTGTATTTTAAATGAAGGTGCGGCATCCCCTTAAATATTACCAAAAGGCGCGATAGCACCTCTACGCAAGTATATTGCGTTTTCGAGATAAGTCGAAAAATATCAAATTCTTCCACCTTTTTGAGATTAGGTTCAAATTTTTGGTATTTAAAACTATTCTCTGCTTGAGTTTATAATTATTGATAAACTAAGACGCCTCTTCTCTGATTTTTCAGAAAAGCTGAGATAAAATGATATAATTTTAAAAAAAATACGCTTAACTCTGTTACAATGGAGCATAATTATACAGCCGAATTAAAAATTTGAAAAATTTTTAACAAAAGTTGAGCATTATAAATTTTATTAATTTTTTAAGCTAAATTTCTTCAAATTTTTACTTCGGCTGTAACTTTGCTCCATTCTAATGAGTTCGAGCGTATTTTTTTACATTATATCTATTTTATCTCAGCTTTTCATTAAACTTTGGCCTGAATGTTAATATTTTATAGTTTAGAAGCTACAAATCTTTAAAAGTGAAACCTTATATTTATGTAAATTTTGCTTTAATAGCGTATGTAACTTTTGAAAAAAAACGATTGTAAAGGTCTACAGCTCTTATTTTTTTTATATTTTTATATTAGAAAACATATCCTACACGGTGGGCACGATCCGTTTCCCAAACATATGATGTTCTGCTTGTCAGTTTTATTTAAAAGATTTATTGCCAATTATCGCGGTTGTTCAGAGATGACAAGAGTAAAGAAAATTTGAAAACGAAAATATTCATTAGATAAACATTTACACTGTTTTAATTGGGCTTAGGTTGAAAACACCTCTCCTGACTTATGTTACTATTTTTGTTAAATTTTTTTAAGTGAAAAATTTGAATGACTGATTTTAACGTTGACATTAAAGATTTTGTGAAAAATTGTTATACGAATATCTATTAAGTGTATATCAAAATATTAAAATATATTGAAATATATCGAAATATATCTTAATATATCGGAAATATTTCGAAGTATAAAAATATTTATATATTCGATTCTATATTTGAAATATTTGAAAAAAATTGTATTAGACATGGATTTACTGTAAATGTGTTGTTGACTTATTTATATTTATATCTATTGTTACGGACTAAAAAGGCGAGGAGCGAAAAAAGGCGAAGGACGGGATTCGAAGACACGGACCTTGGATTACGAATCTCGTACTCTGACCATCGAGCTAACGTCCGCGCTGCAATGCAACACTTACATTAGTCGAGACACCTTATCGCTCTCTCTATCCTTCTCATACACCTAAGTCGCGCGGAGACGCCCGTGACAACTACTACGGTGCGGAAAAGTTAAAAACATACGTGCAAACCTGCATTTACTGGTTGTGACGGTTATTTTGTTGACGATCCATTTTTCGAAAACGAAGAGCCACAAATTTATTTTGGTTGATCCTCGCAGTGGCGGTATATTTTCACTGTTTAGATTAAGCCATACGCTCTAGCTATAATTTGGTGATCGAGGGATGTATAGTAATAAAACAAGATGAAGATAGGCGGACGTTAAAAAATCCCTTAGATTCAATTTATGATAATTGCAATTGTTTAACTTAAAAGATGTCTATAATTCGATAGTGTATATGTATTTTATATTTTGTAGCTGATCGAAAATTAACGATTTAAATTGGTGAAATTGATTTGATCTCAAGTCCAGTTAATCCTATTTGTTTTTCTAACAGTATAGAAACAGTGTGATACAAACATTTTTTAATTGAAAAAATAAGTGTACGTGTATGAAAACATTAAATGACATGTACGCAACACTTAATTAGGTTTGTGTTTTAGACCGATATTCGCATCCATAAAATCTACTTCCAAACGTGTAGTCTTCTTCTCTTATTAGTGCACATGAGGTATAAATGTATGGGGTTGCATTCGAAATGCCCCGCCATATCCGCCATAAATTATAAAAATAAATTCAAATATATGTTATGTTTTTTTTTATAAAAAATTACAGTATGTTCTCTTTTTATAATAAATATAATATTATCATTAATTAATTATATTTATGCATTATACATCAATTAATTATTTTAACCTTTATTTTTATTTAGTTCTATTTCATTTTACATATTATTATATTTATATAAATTATTCAAACGATAGTATTTATATTAATTAAAAATAATATTTTGAGTGTAATATTTGTCTCTATCTTTTTCTTTCGTTTCTTCACCAGAAGTGTCACCTTTTTTTCTTTTTTTTCTTATATTTTATAGAAACCTTCCCCTTTTTTGCAGTGTCAACAAATCGTATTCTCGTTTTTTATTTCTTCTTCATATAGTATTTTTGTCATCTACTTACATATTCTTCATCTCTTGATCGTTTCCTACTTAAATAAACTTCTTTGATTTCTATACCATTTTGTTTTCAATCGATTTCCTTTCTTCTAATTGTTCTACTTCTATATTCTGGTTATCTTTCTTTTTTATTTTCTACTTTTCTTTTCTTTTAAATTAATATTTCTCTTTGCCCATACATTCAATACTTTTCTTTCCATTTTCTTGTCGATTTTTTTAACGGCGCAATTTTGAAATCTTGACTCTAATAATGTCTTTATATTTTTCTTTTTTCACTATATATTTATATTTCCTGAAATTTTTCGTTTACTTTCACACAATTTTTCATTGTATCGGTATTTCTCTTTTTTTATATTATAAATTTTGTCAATTGGTATTTACTCTTTACAGAACGTATCTTCTTTATTGGCTCTATAATAATTATATTTATTATTATTTCTTAAAGAATTATAATTCTATTTGATGGAGGTGAAAGAGGAATTATAAAAATATAAAGATAAAACTAATTCTTTCAAAATTTTTTACGCAACGTTTCGTTAGCTTGGTCTACCAAAATCATTATAAGTGCCTTTATTATCAAAAAATAACAAATAAAACAATGAAAAAAAAATGTTGGTAGACCAAGCTAACGAAACGTTGTGCAACAAA
This sequence comes from Theocolax elegans, assembly GCA_026168455.1. Lineage (NCBI taxonomy): Eukaryota > Metazoa > Arthropoda > Insecta > Hymenoptera > Cerocephalidae > Theocolax > Theocolax elegans. Next base: position 36,061,984 of record CM047431.1, on the reverse strand, counting down.
TTTGAAAAGTCGAATTAGTTTTATCTTTTTTTTTTTTCTAATGCCTCTTTTGCCTCCCTCAGATTGAAGAATAATTCTTTAAGAACTAACGCACAAGGTGGGTGATCTACATTCATACTCTTCAAACATGAATTATTATTATTATCATTATTATTATTGTTTTCTATATTCTCTTCAAGTGCTTTTCGCTTTTTCTGCTATTCCACTACTATTATCACTACAAGAAGACAATCGCCTTGGGTATGAAAGATCTTTTGTGCTTTAATTATTTCGGATTAATGTTTTCATCGTCAAAATTAATTTTTGTCGTACAAGGTCTGACTGAAAACGATCATTCCATTTCCACTATTAGATCCTGCATTTTTATTTTTTCTTGTCGACTTTGACTTAATGTATTGTATAAACACGCGAGAGAAGAAATCACCTATAAAATAAATGCTATATAGCCGTATAGCATAAATAATTCTTGTGTTAGAGAATTAAAAAAACGGGATAATTTAAGGTTAGTAATGAAATTTTAGGTGCGGACACTTTTATATTTTATTCTACTAATACTCTGTTAATTTTACATTACTTAATGCTCATGAGCACTTTTTCAATTCGAATATATATTTTTCCAACCTACGGATTTGAAATTTCACGGGATATATTGGTGCCACTGGTTAAAAAACACGCGTTTGGTAGCAATAATATACAAATTCTTCAAATGTCACTGTAAAAATATTTTCTGTAGTTAGAAAGAAAAGTACTAGTACCTATATACAACTATATCACAACCTATATCACTCTATAAAAATTGGGACTAATTTTATAGATGATTTTTTCCTGTCTGTGAAGTAGTTATGCAAGTTCTATAATCAATAAATGCATAATTTATCTGATTTGCCTTTGTATTTGTGCTCTCTATACTGATACAGTTACGAAATTTGTAGGTGTAGAAGAATTAAGAGGACTATTTCCTTCTCTTTACGACTTTAAATATAATGATTTTGAGGAGTTTAATAATTCTTTCTCTAAATTGTTCTTACAAGTTTTTTCTCATTCAGCCGTAACAATTAAAGATTCGATTCATCTCTTGTCATCTTAGAAAACATTTAAATACATTATAAAGCCATTAATTTAAATATTTTATGTATATTTTTACTAAATCGATTTCAAAATAAAATATAAATTTTTTCAAATCTTGTTTAAAAAATACGTACTTTGAGAAAAACCTGCTTGGAAAATTTACTATTTTGAATGGTAAAATGAATTTTAGTAATATCTACTAAATTTATAGTTTTGTTTATAAAATTTATTATTCCAATCACTAAATATTATAATAAAAACATTTAGTGATTGGAACAATAAATTTTATATGCAAAACTATAAATTCAGTGATTAATTTTAGCATGCAAATTAGTAAATTTTTCAAGCAGGTTTTTTTCTCAGTGTAGGTATCTTGGCCAACAATCAAAATGTTCTACAATGAGAAAAAAATTCCGTTAATTTTCCCGAAGTGTTAAGTTGTTTTAATCGAACAATTTTTGTTGTGCGGGTTCTAATTTAATCTAATTTTTTGTATAATTAAATTATATAATTAAATATTGCTAATGTTTATCAAATTCATTATAACTATAACTTACAAATTTTGTCAAGAAATCTATTTCAAATGTCAAACATATGTATGAAGAAGCATATAGTATGCCGAATAGGCTATAATTTTTTAATAACAAATAAGAAGATTTAATTAAACTTAATTTCAAATTTGTCGATGAAATTTGCCAGACCTCACTGATTCAATTTATTTGTAGTAAAATCATCCATTATATAAATTATATTACATATTAATCAAACAAATACTTGACACTTTTATTTTATATATAACTGCGACTATAGTAAAAGTTTACCGAAGCTCTCGGGTAAATCTACGGTGGCCAAACGTAAGATTAACTGAAGCATGTAAGTTAAAATCTAAACTCTCAAATTTAATTTTTTTAATTTTGTAGTATCATTTTTGAAGATTTTTACCTACTCTTTCGAATGCCCTTGAACTTTTTGAGCCGTCACATTTTGCTGCTGAGCAATAAAACTTTTAAGTTTTCAGCTCTTTTTCAAACTCTGGCAAATTTTCTATAGGATACGTGCGCAAAAGCTTGTGAAGGGAAGTGTATGTTCTGTATGGAAAATTCTATTTGAAAATTTTATTTAAAAACAACTTAATTCAACATTTTAAAAGTTTTTGTGAAAAAAACTGAAAACGACTTATTTCAGATTTTTTTAAACAATGTACTTCACATGCTGAAGGAATTAGTGATAAAATTTTAACTTTGTCAGCCATTTTTAATAACCTATACTTCAAATAAAAATAAAAAAGATGCTAATATTAAATGTTGTAAAAAAGTCTGACCGTATTAAAATTTATACCACTAATTATCGGAATAAGTTATTTTTCAAGTTTTATGAGATAAGTCATTTTTATGCGAAATTCTGAAAGAAGGTGTTTTTAAATGAAAATTGAAATAAGTCGTTTTCGAGCCAAAATTGGAAATAGGCCTTTTTTAAACTTTTAAATGGGTCAGTTATGATCTGGAATCGTTGAAATTCTAGTGAAACCGAATGGTTCGCAAAAGTCGCTATGGAAAAAACAGTGTTTTTGGTGTTAAAAATCCTTCAGCACTAAAGTTATTATTTTTTATTAGATATTTACAATAGCTATTTAGACATGTACAATGCGTTTATGAAAAAATAACAATAATCGGCGTCATCCTTAACTTACTATATGAATCTTATTAATTATATTAATTATCTTATTAATTATTATTATTGCTGTCTTGAAGCCTTTAAAGAATTTCAAAATCATTAGATAATTTTAAATATTGTAAGGCATCGGAATTAAAGACGTTTTTATTGTTCTATAGTATACCTATTTTACATTATGTTATGCATATAAAAACAATTTATCTGTCGAATAAAATAAAATGTAAAAAAATCGATATTTTTTGTGCATGTTTTAAATTGTAATTTTTTATTTTTTAATCCAAATTTTTGGAAAAGTTAGATTTTAACATTATTTTGGAGGAATTGTTTTGTCTGATACATAAGCCAAATTGTTTTGAAGTGACATATACGAGTTTAAAATATTTTTGATCGTTTTTGATATAGTGACATCACTTTGTACGCATTTAGAGGATTTTAATATTGTGATCATTTATTTTTTTAAGGCTGTTTAATTATTTTGAATTTTTTAAAATTATTATTGCAAAAACAGATAATTTTTCAAAATAATTCGCAGTATACAATTAATTTTTTTTTTCGTTGAAAAAAATTGTGTAATGTTTCGTTTTTTGATCGTTAGAAATAAATAACTGAGGCATGAATATATAAAAAAATATTAAATAAATTTTACCGACGCGGTGGCGGAGTGGTGGAAGCGCACCTCGGCCGATCGCGAAAGTTAAGCAGCGCTGAGCGCGGTTAGTACTTGGATGGGAGACCATTCTCGTGCGGCTTTCGTGATCGGTTAGGTGTTTTTCACATTCCACAACGTGAGCGGGAGGTGTGAAACATTCGGTTTCGGTGTCAAGGCCTACGCAATGTGACTTTGACACCCAAAAAGAATGTTTCGAATACACCGGCCATCTCGGGTGAGGTTTTCCCTGCTTCACAGGTTTCCCTCATCCACGGGCATAACCCCGGGTGAATGCGAGATGGTGGGGTTTTAAGGGAGGGATAAAGCACCCACACATAGGTGGTAGGTGGACACCGTTAAAGTCCCCCAGGTGATAAACGGTAGGAAGTGCCAGGAAAAAAGAGGGCACAAAATCAAGAATAAAGAATATTAAATAAATTTTGAGTGTTTCAATTTACAGTATAGTTGGGTTCCATACTCAATGCTTGATGATTAATTAATAAAAAACTAAAAGAGTATGTGAAAAAAAGCGAAGAGGCATCTTATTACCAATAATCTAATTACGTGCTGATTTTGAAACTGAATTATTATTGCGTTTTCGAGAAAAGTCTTGCCAAAAATATAAAATCTTTTCCCCTCGTCGAGGTTAGGTTTACATTTGTTGGTAAAATTATTTCTCGAAAATGCAATAATATTTCAGTTTAAAATTCAGCACGTAATTAGATTATTGACAAACAGAGGCGCGTCTTGTCTTATATTTTACATACTGTTTTAGTTACAAATTTATTACCATTTATAGCGATTGCCGATAAGGTAGGGAGGATGAATACTGACTATAACACCCCATTAAGAGATTTATAATAAATTTTTAATTATTCGAATATATATTTTACATATACTAACGGCATAGAGTAATGTTATACAAAATCAGAAATATAAGCACTATCTAAGAAAACTATGTATACTAATTTCAATTAGCAGCGTTGTCTTTTAAATGTAATCACATCTTCAAAAAGTGTGTAACAATGGTGATGATATCTAGTATGCTGGTAAATACAGAACGTGTAAATTGCGTTTATTACTCCTTTTACCTGATCTGGGTTAAAAGTATCACTTTAAAGTTTCGTGCATGGAATTAAATATGCACAATAAGAAATATATACTGCGCGGTTACAGAATAATAATTAATGATTGATTACAATTGAAAAATATTTAATTCATAACAATAAAGTATACTTTTTTTCGAAAATGTAGATAAGTAAATCCGGCATTTATAAACGTAAACTTTAACGCAATAAAAGTTCGTATTTTTGCTGTTAGTATAATCGATTATTTCAAATATTGTAAAAGATGCTTTTCCTTTCGATATTGACAAAAAAAGATTCTTATAGGTGAAAATTTTTTTTAAAAACCATTTTTTTGTAAATTGTAAAACTATTATAAAAACTAATTTAAATAATGACACTATAATAGTTAAGAGTATTTTTTCTGTAAAAAATGTAACATATCAGTAGAAATCGTATTCCATTTAAATGCTAATAAATAATTGATATTCTAATTGGAATGATCAAAAAATGGGTGAAAAATAGGCGTAAAATGTACCCATGTTTATCCTCCCGGTGAAATGCTTTTTCTCCCAATTTTTAACTATTAAATAGTCTAAAATATAAATTTTCTTCTGTTTTGAGCTAATTTTTAGCTTACAAATATAGATCAAATTTGAGTCTATATGGCCAAGTCCTATTAAAAATGGACACGAATCTAATAAAATTGCGTTCATTTACGTAAATACTGGAAATATGACGCAGAAAAGAGTTGTAAAGAGCCGCGGTGGCTCATGGGTAGAGCTCCCGACTCTCACACCGAGGGTCGTGGGTTCGATCCCAGACGTGTACCTCTGAAAATTTTTTTCATGTGCATTTTTCGAACACCGCGACTCAGTGGCTCGGCGTGTCACTATAATGTGACGCCAGTTCAGATGCGCGTGCGTTTCGTGCACTTGTCAGTGCATGAGAGGCACGGGCATCTGAACTATAGGGAACGTTAGGGACGCGAAGATGTAAAGAGGATCGCGGTGGTTCCATCGGGAGGACAGGAAACTGTAATTATTAGACTAATTACAGTGACCGATGATATCTTCCGATGGACACAAGCACCACTGTTTCAACTACATGTGCTTTGTTTACAGACACACCGTTCACCTCCGTCGCTGATTAGCCCTATGGCAGCATAAATAGAGCGACGTTAAATAACAAAAAAAAAAAAATATTTGTAAATCAGACGAAAACGTTAAAAACCCATCCGAAACTATAGGAATTTTGAAGTTTACTGTTACCGGAAAGCTGAATACATTATTCGAATGTTTTGAGGTTATGGTAATTCTATAAAGTGTTAAAAAGTGGGTGAAAAAGCGTTTCACCACAAGGTACTTACTACCAATTTTTAATTCCTAGTTCTTAGATTCGATTTTCTGTTAGTGTTTGAACAAGATTTGATTGAAAATTTTGTTGTTTGTTCAATGTTATTGTTATAATGATTTATCGAGTATATGTAATATTACCTTGTGCTACTTACGAATTAGTATTTAAAACGTTTAATTTCATTTTAGTATAATACACAAATAGTAATAATCATTATACATTTGTTTAAAAAGAAATAAGTGTATACGGTAGTACATATCTGTACGTTAATTCGCAGTACATTCAATCGGTGTGATCAACTATAGAATATAGGCTCTCATCATTGAAGAACGTTTGCACTTTGCACTCAGCAATAACAATTTATTTCACGTAGAGGGCGTAAGTGTACTTTTACGCGCATGCGCACTTATTTTTTTAAATCTATCAAGACAATAGCAAGGCAATCTCTCCCGTACCGGTTAAAGTTTAACAAAGTTGGCTGACTATAGAAACTTGTCTTGCGTATCGAATGTATTGTCTAACAAGTACATTACCGATAATCTGACCTGATCCATCGTAAAACTATCTTTATCCTCGGACATTCACAAAAAATTAAAAAAGTACTTAAGAAATTCCGTATCTAAAAAGTGTAGTGTATAGAATACTTATAGATAATTCTTTAATCCTTAGAGGGCCGGGATTTTAAAAAATTTGAAAATTCATTTTTTTCATAAAAAAGTGTTCACAAGTTGAAGCAAAACTGAGGTCACGTATTGACGAGTCATCCTGTGACGCCATATATAGTCATGCCGGCCCTCTATAGGGGTTAAAAATTCTGAAAGAGATATATATAGAGATTCTGAATTAGATAAGAAGTAACAAAAACATATTGCATGTTCAAAGTATTCGGAGCGTGGGATTTGGGATGATGATTTCTTGTATTATTACGTTAATGTTAGGACAGTCGAATTAATATTAGATATCGAATGAAACTTTCTACATAAATTACCCAACAGATTATAAGTGCAGTTTACGTTTTTTACAGGTTTATTAAACTTTTTTATAACATTTCATATGCAAAAGCACATTTTACGGTTACAATGAATTTTATGGATTACATAGTACAGTATCTAACAAAAATAAAAGAGAACTAATTTAATAGAAGTATTTTATTTAGTTTGCCGTAAAATAATGTAAGATGTTTGTAGCGTAACGGAGAGAGTGTGCGACAATAGGGGAAAGGGGATGTCACAGGTGTCCTGAAGTCTCCATTCATTGAGGACCTTGGCCAGGGCGTTTCAAATTGGACCTCATCAAAGACAATTTCTGGAGTGGATGACAAGGGCAGAAGATCATTGAGAAATCCGGCCAACGGTCAAACGAGTAGAAATCGATATCTCTCTCTCACGCGACAATCACTGTAAGAGAGCTGACTATAATTTGAATTCGGAATTGCTAGATTAGTTCCGTGCGGTAGCATTAAATTATAAACTCGTTAAATTAAGACCGACACAAGATTCTGGATTACATAAATGTAACTTGATCGGATAGTTATTGTAACTTTCAATGTAAATAAATATTTTAGTGCTTGATATTTGTCATTAATAAAATTCATTTGTGCCTCACATCCTGCATGTATATAATTATGCAAAATTAAATGTACGTTGCAATAATTAAAAATTGATTTGAAAAGAAAAGAATATTTTATTAAAATGGGGTAAACATTTAGACTCCCATACAGGTTTCATTGTGACTATTAAAGGTTATAACCTTTAGAGGATCAGGATGACGCCTGTAGGCGCTATAAGTTTTTTCATTAATTAAGCATACCTAGTTGGATCTCTAAGGGTTATTTAGGTCTCTGAACTTGATTCTGTCATCAAAATGAAAATTCAGAATGGTGGAAGTAATATGACGGATAATATACCGGGTGTTTTTTTAAACTTTCCACCTGAATATCTCAGCAACCGCGGCATAAATCCCGGCAAAGGTTAATTTTTAATGCCAATAGGGGAGACTGGGGCATTTTTGAACTTTTTCTTATTTATTTTTTTTTAACGAAAACGATATAATTTTATACTTGGAACCATGACAACTTCAAGTACTCGCCTCTAGCTATTAAGTCAAATTTTTTTTACCCACGTTATTTATTGATAGGACGGTTTATTTTACGATTAAAGATAAAAGCATTATTTTAAATTTTGGCTCTAAATCGCTCATGCATGTGTTTATTAGAAAATATATATATTAATCGGTATTTACGAGCCAATTTGTGTTACTTAATATTTTTTTTCAAATATTGCAAATATTTCAAATAAAGAGGGTTTTGTGCAATATTTGAAAAAAAATATTGAGTAACACAAATTGGCTCGTAAATAAAAAAAAAAGCATTACGTTCAAAAATGCCCCAACCCTAGGGTAATTTTGAACATATCCTGGGGTATTTTTAAACTTATTAGCGATTTATTTTTTTCTCGATGCAAAGATTAATATTTTACAATCTAAACTAACGGAACTTCAAATCCGTACTTTCTAGCAACTTGCAGAATTTTTGTAGGCACTAAATTTATCAATACAACATTTTACACTTACCAACTTTCACACTAAAACAAAAGTTATTTTTGTGAAATTTAACTAGGTTTCGTTTCTTTTAGATTGGACACATGATGAATATACTATAAAATCACCGTGCATCCATTTACTTAACACGTCCAAATTTACCCCAGGGTTCGTATTCAAAATTACCCCAAAATAGAAAAAAACTTTAGATACACAGTGCGCAGCAGTAAATTAATATTTTTCAACGTAATTACGATCAAAAGAAAGCTAGTATGATGTGTGATTTGCAGGTATATAGAAACTACAGCGCAAGTATGCTTTCAAAAACTAAGAAGTACAAATAAAATAGGATGAGTTTTTCATTTTGGCGGGTCTCGAGTAAACGTGGACATTCAATTCGGAATAGCTCGTAACTATGAAGGGTTTGAAATAATAACTTTTATTTAAAGAAACCGTCCTATTATAGCATAAATATTACGATATAAAAGACCTATTCAAAAAGTTCAAAAATGCCCCTGTTCAAATTACCGCAGTCTCCCCTATATAATAATAATGTAGGATCAGTTATAGAGTTTTGCAGAATTTAATATTTTTCTGATGCACTAAAATCTTCAAAATAATACAACCTACAGAAAATGTCTTGTTACTCTGGAATGACCTGAACAATGTCAGTAAATGGTGTACAGAAGATGAATTATAAAATTCAACTATACATTTCGTTTTAAATAAGAATACAAGCATTCCATTCCTAGTTACGTAAACACATAAAGTCGTAATTAAAATTTTGGATACATTATTTATTTCACATTGACATTTGACAACCATATATTTACAAAATATCTGAAATAAGGCTTTTAGAATTTTATTTTTTACATTGAGATGCGAATAAGCATTTCAGCTATTTAATTATTTAGTACTACTTTGTGTCAATTATCGTTGTTAGGCCTATAAGATGGTACACATCTTTCATTTGGACACTTTCAATCGAATAACATCCTGTCCGAAAGATAATTCAAAAAGTGTTATACGTGAATTTTCTTCTTTCGCTAGCTAAATAAAGTTGCATGATATAACCATGGTTAATACGGATAAATTCTAAATAATTTATAAATAGAAATCACATTTCTATACCCTAATGTACATACATTAATGATCTAATGAAAATGATGACCTTACCACGTAATTTCAGTTATTAAAAATTGTTGATTATCAACCTTCACTTTTGGATTTAATTTATCCCCACGGCTTTATCAACAAACAGCGATAGATGCGTAAACATATAAAGAAACTCTATATAGGATGGATTGTATACATATATATCAATGCGATTTTTATTAAAAATCCGTATACATAGCAGACAAAATTTGAAAAAAATGTAGTTTATTACTTTAATCGGTTTTAGCTTGTAATCCATTAGACAGATATAGATATTCGATCAATAAAGTTTAAAAGAAAATTCTGATTGAAAAGATACTGGTTAACAAAAATAATTTAATCCATCATTTTATTCCAGAAAGTTATAGTGAAAAGCTAATATTTAGAATAGAAATTTAATAAACATTAAGTGTTGAAAATTTTATATACAGGGAGAAAAAAATGTATGACTGAATAATAATAATAAATTAGATGCTAATGGTGTTTGAAAAAGTGGTCAACTCGCATTAGACTAAAAAGACATTTCGTTGGATATTTTTTTTCGAGAATTTAAAATTGGTTCGATTTTCTTATACTAGAGAACGCCTGCTGCAACCATTTTGATTAAGTATGTAACTTCTTTAATCAAGCTCTTTGAAAATTTTAAATCAGTTAATAATCAAATTCGAATTTTGAGATCGAGATTAATATTAAAGCATATGTTTAGTAATACCTAATACCAATGTATGCAAATTAGCACCTTCTTCTACGGTATTACTTATGCTTATTTACCTAACCTTTAGAGGGCTGATATACTCTGAAAAAAATGAACTCTTGTTCTTATAGAATTCTTCTTATTCTTATGGAATTCTTCTTGTGATTCCAACGGAAAATCTCTCGGGTAAACAAAATTAGTCTGGCACTCTTGGCCCTTTATTTCGTTGACGAGTTGCGACATTACAGTGTTAAAAATGTTTCAGCATTCATGCACTGCAAAAATGGATTATTGGTCTCAGAGAGATTCTTCCTACATATGAGTTAAATGGAAACTCTGGTTGCTCTAGAATGATTCTTCTATAATCAAGTAGAATTTGCTTGATCTTAGGATATATTGGTTTTTTAAGTATCCCAATTTTTTTCAAAAGTAAAATTTCACTTTATTATAAAAGAATTTGTTTAATTATAAAATAATCATTTTGGAGCAAGCAGCCGAGTAAAAAAAATTAGTCTGACACTAATCTGGGAGTAGTCTAGGAAAATAAGTCTGGGTGAAATCTTGGGGTGGACTGGCAACGGACACTATCCCAGACTTTTTCTTTATTAAAAATTCTAGACATAATCCCAGATTTTTTTCCAGACTTATAAAATTTAAATTATTTCTTTCGTTAAATAACAAAAGTTATTCTACGATCACAAAATGATTTTACAGTATCACCAACAGGAACTGTTATACTTTTCCCATGACCGGCTCCAGTAAATTAAATTCCAAAATGCTTTTTTAAAATTCAAATACTTAATTACAAAAATTATTAAACAGAAGAAAATTTGTTTTATTTGCTTCGAAAATGCGTATGCCACTTCTAAAAGTGGTACGTATTCCTTTCCGTAAGTAAGCACTGGGTCCAGCGGAACCCATGCTGCAGCCGCATCGCGTCTTAAGGGGATGTATACTCAATATTTACCGACCGGGTCAATAGAGATGAAAAAATGATTCTGGTTAAATAAATAAAGCAAATTGAACAAAATAAAGAATTCATTGCCCTGCCTTGGATTATTATCTACACCACTGTGTGAAATTTCAAACAAAAATAATGTTGTGTCATAAAATGGCATTGGAAGGAAATTGAATTCTTTGTATGCTTCGAATGTTGCAAATCTGTGAATTTCCTTCCTATGCCATTTTATGACGCAACCTTATTTTTGTTTGAAATTTCACACAGTGATGTAGATAATAGTCAAAGTAAGGGTAATGATGTTTTTACTTGGCACAATTTGCTTTATTTAGTTAACCAGAATAATTTTTTTTATCTCTATTGACTTGGTCGGTGAATATTGAGTATGTACCATCCCCTTAAATATCGAAACAGAAACAAATGAAATGCCATCTAACAAGGAGAGCGTCAGGCCTGCGGGAAACGGATCTTTACCAAACTCTAGGACATGATTTCTACTATAAAAATATGCAGAAAGCTGAAGTTCCGTATGCCAATGCCATGTTTTACGGACTTTATAAGCAAAAAACGAAAAATTTCGCAAGAAATAGTCTTAACTTTGGTCGCTTATAACTCAGAAACAAAAAGAGATATGCATTCAAACTTAAGTCCAGAAGAAAGCTGAGATCAAATAGATTGGATTTAAAAAAAAAGAAGTTCAAATAGTTTAATTTGGTTGAAAGTTATAAAAGAAATAGAAATTTAACGATTTTTTGACGAATATTTTGAATTAAAAAATCTGTTGATTTTCAAGCTAAATTATCTTCTTATTCTTCTTTCTTCCATAACTTTCAACCAAATTAAACTATTTGAACTTCTTTTTTTTTAAATCCAATCTATTTGATCTCAGCTTTCTTCTGGACTTAAGTTTGAATGCATATCTCTTTTTGTTTCTGAGTTATAAGCGACCAAAGTCAAGACTATTTCTTGCGAAATTTTTCGTTTTTTGCTTATAAAGTCCGTAAAACATGGCATTGGCATATGGAACTTCAGCTTTCTGCATATTTTTATAGTAGAAATCATGTCCTAGAGTTTGGTAAAGATCCGTTTCCCGCAGGCTTGACGCTCTCCTTGTAAGCCAGTTATTTTGTTTTTATAAATAAAATGCACCTGTTTGAAGCGATGTTTGTTTTTTGAGGCACAGAAGTGAATGTTCTGTATCTCTTATATTGTAAATTATAATTATGTGAAAAGTCATTAACAATATAAATTTTATTTTCTTTTAAATTTTGCCTAATTTGTGTTATATGATATATCGCATACACGTCTTTTAAATAAATAGACAATTTTTAATTAAGTAAATAAATCAACTAATTCGAATATTGTGCAATTTTTAAATTATTTGAACAGTGTAAGTTGCGTTTTTAACATTTATTACGTTTTGCCGTTACCCATTGAAAGTACCAAGTTTGCTTTTCTATAAAAATTTTTACTTTTCTATTGACGACATTCTCTAAACATAAATTTCTTATTTATAATTCCATCACAACAAGAAAATTTTCGTATGTTTACATTTCTGTATAAATGTTTCAATTTTTAAAGAAGTAATTGAAAATTTGCGTGTTGTTTACATAAACATTTATCATGATGAGCAATCTTCATAGCTATGACTCACTGTTTTTAGATTTCGCGAATAGTCTTTTCTTAAACTAGTTTTTGTTAAAGATTTTCTGCAATATTTATAGGATTCAATTTCTTTTCAGGAGCGCGAGTTACTGTGACTTTACTTGTTAAAATTGTTTTGACCAATATTTTTTTCCCACTTTTAAATGCATTTAATATAGATTACCTTTCAAATTATTTATTACTGATTCACAATATTTGAAATGGATAAATTGACTTTTTTTAGTAATATAGAATACTTTTTTTGTAGTTTGTTATACATACGCTGTAAAGAATTTAACTTCTTTTTTTCGTGTACTATTAAAGCCTTCAACCTAAAGTTTACTTTTTTAAATTTCAATTCGTACTTTCGTATTATTTTGAAACAACTTTTGGTTGTTGCTGTCGTTTCCGTTTTCGAATTGTAAAAATTATCTACGTTTACATTGTTGTATTGCCGCCTTAAAAATATTTTGATTTCGCACCTAGACAAAAAACTTCTAAACTTTTTAAAGATAGGATAAGGCATGATGAATTAGTTTTGTTTAACTCACACGTTGCCAAAGTGCTGTTGCGTTTAATGTATGTAAATATATCCAATCTAAATTTATTCTATCTAAATAGCCTAAATTTCATGAAAAAAAAATTGTCCGATGCGAAAATATAACTTTTTATATTTTGTTTAAACAATTGCGGTTTAAACAAAAAGCACCATTTTTTAAAAAATGAATTTCACGGTTTTTATCCGGAACATGTAATTCCCAAGGAAGACATAGCCAGCTCCCGGACTATGGTTAAAGCTCCTTCAAAATCTTCTAATTCGTGTTTCTTGAAATCGAAAAAAAAATTTCTTCATCTATTCTATATACAATAATATATGAAACGAAATTCCAACATGAAGAAAAACGCTCACAACTCACTTGTTTTTCAGCTTGAAGTTTAAAATTGAAAAATCGAAAAATGCATTTTTCTTTAACAAAGCTTGTATACAACTTATACAATAAAGTATTAAAAATATTAATTTCGTTTCTGTTTCTAGCTCTTCTTAAACTTGCTATAATTAAAGATTTTATTCGCTTTATCGGTAAAGACAAATGCTAATGACTCGAGAAAAATAATAACTGATAGCCATTTCTAAAAGGTAAAAAATGTGATTCATTTGCTCAAGTAGTGTGTTGCAAAATTAACGTTTGTTATGTTTAACATACATTTTATTTAATTTTTAACTTAAATTTAACAGAATATGGTACTGACTTTTAGGTTCAATTGTTACACCGAAGTGGCTTATATTTTACTATATATTTTTTGGTAGTTTTCACGTACACCTTTTTACAGGTTTTTACGTATCCCCTACACCTTTATTCCATTTTCCAATTTTACCTTATCCCACCTTCTCGCATTCGCCCGGGGTTATGCCCGTGGAGAGAGGGAAAACCTGTGGCCAAAGCCGTTGGGATAAATGTCATTTTAGGAAAACCTCCTCCGAGAAGGGCGGTGTATTCGAGAACAATTCTGTTTGGGTGGCAAGGTCACATTGCGTAGACTTTAACACCGAAATCGAATGCCTCACACCTCCCGCTCACGTTGTGGAATGTGCAAAAACACCTAACCGATCATTTAAGCCAAGCCCGAGAACGGTCACCCATCCAAGTGCCAACCGCGCTCGGTGCTGCTTAACTTTCATGACCGGCCGAGGTGCGCTTCCGCCACTCCGCCACCGTGTCGGTTTCCGAAGTGGCTTATATTTTCATCTATATTTTCATCATCGCGAAATATATGACTCAAAATATGTACTACAAAAAAGTATATTTTTTGACATAAAAATAAAATTTATTCAATTTAGAATTCATCTAAACCAATCCCTAAAATGTATGTATGTATGTGTGTATGTATGAAATCCTGCAACCAAAATAACTCTGCTAATTTTTAATCGATTGAGTTGAAATTTACAGGGTATATTTGTTATAATTATGCTAGTCTGTAGTCCTATTTTCAGATGTATCGCTCATAAATTGTTGAAGATATGGAGCGTTTTACAATTTCGTAAAATTGGTTTATGCACATTATCTCCAAAAATATTATTCTTACGTACATCATCTTAAAATTATAAGACTTTTTCTTACGTTACACTTTCTGATTCGAGCAATATTTTTAAAGATACGTACATGAAAACAATGAAAATCATTAAAAATCTACAAAAAATCACGTTTTTTCGTTATAAATTAAAATGTATCATTTTTATATAAAAAGTATAAATGGCTGAGTGAACAAAATAAACATAAATGAATATAAGTTTAATCATGACAAGAACAGAATAATTAATAGAAATTTTTGTAATTTGAAAAAGTCTATTTACTGTATGTAGAAAAAGAAATGTAACAAATTATTTAGTACTAACTTATAGTAAAACAATTAACTTAAATTTATGACTAGATCAATTATTGACTTGAATAAGAGTTGCTGCAAAAAAGTGTTATACACTTTGACATCTAAATAATACTCGAGCTAATATCTTTCTCTTCTCCTAGAGCATATTTAGATAATCCGTATACAAAATAAGAATAATAAGTAGCAAGTAAGTTTTTATTTAATTTAGATGGATCATCTCAGGTACTGGATAAAATAAGACATTTAATTGAAGAATAGTTTATAGAATGAAGAATAATTTTATTAATAATTAATAGAAATAACAAATTAATATAATAGTTACTAAGGTTTAATTTTATTATTATCTTTTGTAGAGTATAAAAATGCTTCGAAACGAAGATTTATTGTATATACAATACTAATAGAGAAGGAAAAGCAACCTATCAAGAATGACTAATCCCTTTTGATTTTCATAGGTCAAAAGTAAAATACGTAAATATTATATGTTTACTCTTCTTGTAATCATATATTCCTCACTCGCAAATATATCATTATCGTGAAAAATGTAATACTATAAATATTTAAAATAAATAATTTTAAAGATTTTTGAAAATGCTTGTATATATAATGTACTCTGTATGTAAACAAGCCAATCGAAAAATTCAGTCAATTTCTACCGGGTGGGGTCCGATTTGTCGAAGGTTCATTCAAAATGTGTGCGATATTTCGAATTTTAAAATTTACAATAACTTTTTTGTTATTTCGAACCGAGAAAATAGAATGATCATTATTTCGAAAGTAATAAAATCGTCAGATATTTGGTATTAGGTGCAATATTTCGAATTCCAAATAGTATATAGATAAATAATTTTCTACATTATTGTCTGTTACCAAGGTGTTAATAGACAAATATTTTAAAAGTTATTTCTCTACACTATAAAGTTCGAATATTTGGAACAAATATATAAAAACTGAAGAATGCATTATTTTCGAAATAATGATCTTTTTATTTCTCATGTTTCTAATAATAAAAATGCATTTCTAATTTTTGAAATTCGAAACAATGCACATAATTTGAAAGAGCTTTCGACAAATCGGATCCCACCCTTTCTACCGATTTGGCTAAAATTTATTTTTATAGTGACTTCCAAATATTATAGTAGTCGGTTTATTTTTTAAAAACATTTGAAATCGTGCCTGGGAATGCAAAAAGCTTATATTTCGGTCCCTATATTGTTAGATATTTTATATGAAAGAGCTTTCGACAAATCGGATCCCACCCTTTCTACCGATTTGGCTAAAATTTATTTTTATAGTGACTTCCAAATATTATATAGTCGTTTATTTTTTAAAACATTTGAAAATCGTGCCTGGAATGCAAAAGCTTATATTTCGGTCCCTATATTTGTTATAAAAATGTTATTATTTATTAAAAAATGATTTATCACCACCGATTAATTATCACATCCTTACGCAATAAATAAAAAATAAAATCTTTCAAAAACTACGATGATTTTTTTGTTTTACCATAGTTATTATACGCACAGTATAAAAATTGGAATAACATGATTTAAAAAAATAAAAATATTAATCATCTAATTTCAATCAAACAAAAATTTTTTCAATTAAAACCAGTATTGAACATTTTTGTTTTCAAATAGATTTATATTCGATTGAAAGAAGAAATAAAATAATTCTTATCAAATACCAGTATTCGACGAAAAGTATCCGACAAATTACAAAAAGTATTTGTTGAATACTTTTGGTCGAATATTGTGAAATTGCTTTCAGGCTTAAACATCGTTTATTTCTTTTTATTTTTATGTGTAGCAATTTTAATTTTATTCTTGTAAATATTCGACGTAAACTTGCGGACGAGTGCTTGCTCAACTCTCGTTACTTATTCCAATGATTAGTTTCAAAGTTAATCTTTTTTAAAATAACTTGAAACTATAATTTAAAAATCATAATCAAGAGGAGAGGGTTTTTTTAATTTCTGTAAAGTATATACATTTAGCATGATTAATAACATGCAAAATTTCAAAAATAAAGTTATTATGAATCTGAAAATGAAATTAAACAACAACAAATATATATTTTACCAAAAAAAATTTTTCCCATATAGGAAATTGAAAAAAGAAAACCTTATGCTATATAAACTCTATAACAGCTTAAATATATTGCTAATGTTTTTAACAACCGAAAATTTACTTTTAATTATTATTACTTTCAATACCATATAAAACAAAAATGTTTAAATATTATATAATGTAAACTTTATTAATTATTTTTTGCATTTTTTATTTTTAAATCGGCTATATCTTTTATATTATAAGATGCAAAATAAATCTATTGAGACTACTAATAACAATTCAGGATTCTTGAGCGTCAATAAGGTGTAACCTCCCCCCCCCCCAAAAAAACACAGAAAAATGATTTATTTTTATTATTAAACGGGACTTCAATTTTCATATTTTGAGCATATTTTATAAGAGTATTATTAGATTTTAAAGCTTTTTTAAAATTTAAATTTAATTGTCAATTTATACATTATAACATTAATATTTACACTTTGTGTGTTTATTGACTACAAGTCTAAGGTATAAAGTATCTATTATAATTTTTGTCTTCGATTTATATATGCATTTTGAAATATTACTAAAATAAAATATTATGTTACATACTTTTTTTTCTTTAGATACACAAATACTGAATATTATTCGGTAAACGATTTCTAATATTTTGAAAAACTTGTTAATTAGTTATAAAACCCATATGACGCGATTAAAACCTGTATAAATACGACATCTATTATCGTAAAGAGGGGTTCCATTATTCAGTTAGGTTTTTTAGGAAATGTACACAACGTTATTAGTATACAAAACAATTTTTTTGTAGGTTTTTACATTTTCTTTCCAGGGAATATTTCGATAGAAATAGTCATATTAAAAAGTATATACATTTTGTGTAAACCGTTTTTTAAAAATTGATTTCCATTACCTTAAGAAAAATGAAGAAAATGGTTATTTTAGAGACCGAAACCACTGCAAAATTATTTCAATAAATAAAAACGTTGCATTGTATTAAGGGGATAGTGAATCAAACAAACAGAAAAATGATTTATTTTTATTAAAGGAGAACTTCAATTGATCGAAAAAAATTTCTGTAACATGTTGTGTTTCCTTTGAAGATATTCTGTGAATTTTTTCATATTTTTTTATTGATAAACTAGCGAAATTTTTAGGCAGCCGTGAATAAGCTATATATTACCTTCCAAAAATGGTTATCTACGTATAATTAATTGGTAATTAATTATTCTTAAAAATCTCTCTATCACGCTATTCTATTTTTTGTGCAGTATCTATGATTTTTTTCAGATTTATTCTTATATAATTAGGTTTTAAAATTTCGGGATTTTTAAGTTATATATAGATCTCTAAAATTTGGGTATCACATACCTTTAACAGGCAACATTTAATAATTGGGATTAGTAATGGGTGTTATTAAAAATTTGTTTTAAGTAATAAATATTAGAAATTACTCAAATTTTTCCACGCTATAGTAAATACACTATAATCGAGAAACATATAAGAAAAACATAATTGATTTTGTATGAGGAAAACATCTTTCTAATAAGTTGACACTGCATAAAATATAAAAATGCCCATTTACCAAATCCTGCCGCTATGTTTACACTTGCGTATTTAAACGCCCAAAAAAATTCTCGACGTTGCCGTGAGGTAACACGAAACAATCAAAGTTGCCTCGCTCTTATGCGCTTAGAGCCACGGGTGGGGGAGCGGCGGCCATGTCGTCTGCGCTACCCCTCTACTCCTTATTCGGATGAATTTATGCCTTTTTCTTTTAATTATCTCAAAATTTTACACTTACAAAAATCGAATAAAAAATCGTTTCGATGCTAAATTTACGTTCTTCATTTGGCACTAGTCGTTTTACTGTAGACCCCAACGGTTATTGAGATATAATTTAAAATAACTTTTAAACGCTTATTTCGCATAGAATCCCTGGACTAGGAAGCTGCAAATTTCAGAATCGTTTTCCCCTCCGACCTCGATTTACCTAATATCAAAAATCAGCCATTTCTGTGACAAGTCGATTTCAGACCTATTTTCACTGGACTAGTAGTATAGTCGGTTATAAGAAAAAGTGTGCGATTCGGCGTATGGTGTTAAAACTTGGCAACGCCGCATGCAAACGGAAATAAAACCGGGGCTAAGAAGGCGCGCGTCGTTCTACCCGCACTCCGCCATTTTGGCGCGCACTGGCACTCCTCGTCGCGCGTCTAACCTAACGCGTCGTCCCCCCCGTGTGTGTGTATATGTGTATTCGAATTAAACACGCCGCGAAAAAGAAAAAATAACCGAGAGAGAGAAGATAAATAGAGTTGTACACCGGGATACCTCACACGTACTCGCGTCGTTCCTCGTTAGATCTCGGGTTGACCAACCAATTTTTACTTATGTGCTACAAAACAGTGCTGCACGTTAATTATTAATATAACAAACAATCCGAGGGTCTCTCCCTCCCTCCCCACCTCTCACTCTCTCTCTCTCTCGCTCGTGGTTACGGGTGCGCGCGTGTGTGTATGTGGGTGTTGCGTGCGCGTGTACACGAGAGAAGAAAATCTGTAATAAACAAATATCGCCAGGGTGTACGCGCGCGTCTTATTCCTTATTACTTTGTGTCGGGGTGTCTTTCTCTGTGAACGATGGATCCGGCGAAGCTGAAGGTCGTCGAGCTCAGAGCCGAATTGAGTAAACGAGGACTCGATACCAAGGGTAACAAACCAGTCCTCGTCGAACGTTTGCGTCAAGCCATTGAATCCGAACCACCTACCGGTAAGTTTTACTCACGTCCATCTTATTCCTTTTACCTTTTTACCTTTCCCGCGCTCTAACCTATCCTATATACCGTCGTTTTTGCGACACGATTTATCTCGCTATGATTTTCGACTACTTTTTCCTTGTATTTTACACGGTTCACCAACGTTCTGTACATCTTTAATATTCGATACGTACTTTCTCGTTATTTTAATACGTTTCTCGTTCGTTTACCCTTTTTATGGTCGTCATACGACTACAATTTCTTTATCCTTACTTGTAATAATGATTTTGGTTTTTATGAGAAAGCAGGTGCCGTTTTACATTTGCCAAGTGTCTTGACCTATCGACAATCTAATGCATTTCGATTGATCCCATACCCAGCCGATTATCATAATCGATCGTTTGGTTCACCAGTTTCTTGTTTTGCTGACTAAACGCATCTTATACCTTATCAATGTTATTTCTCACTTGAGACAATGTTTACTTTGACAGTAGCAAATCCATCTGTTAAAGCTGCAACTATTGTTGCAGTCCATTATTTAAATATTTATCAATATTATTAATAAATATTCACTTTTTACAATGAATCAGTACATTATTACAAGATCGATCGTACCTAAGATTCTGTAGCTTAATAATTGGCTTTTCTTCCATTATTTGATAACACAGTTACATAACATTTGTTTTCATAATCATTATCTAGTTAAAAGAATTGAAAAGTATATTTTTTTATTTCCATATCAATGATTACTCTGAAAATTTAGAAGATATTAATTATAAATTAACTTTATTTTAATATTTTAAATTTTTATTCATTATTGGCGTTTCTTTATAATAGTAATTGCTTTAGACAATAATAATGTTTGAAAGTTGAAAAAAATAAACAAAATTATAACAACATTGTTTAAAAATATTAATATATTGAATGCCAGTTGATTCAAACACTTTAAATGTGTTTATGTGTAAATTTAATTATTATGTTTTGCCTTCAACTAATTATCATTACTTTTTCTTCTTTTGCAGAAATAAGTGAGAAAGCAGAACTTAAATCGGATAGCGAAGATGAGGGGAGTACAGATTCAAAGCAAGAATCTGCAAGATTACCACCTAGAACACCTAGTAGATCTTCTAGACACACTTCGAGAGAACCAACAACACCTGTACGAACACCTACTCGTAGGAGCAGTTCTAGATCATCCACTAGTAGACAATCACCTGCAAAAACTTCTCTTGCAGAAAGCTTAAATGAAGCAGCTGCATCCACTTTAGAACCAATAGTCGAAGAAGATAAAGTATCGCCTAAGAAAGAGGTTGTTCCTACACCAGCTAAAAAAGAACCTTCTGTGAGTTTAGTGAAGAAAGATCCCCCTCCAACGCCTAAAAAGGAACCACTACCCACACCTTCACCCAAGAAAGATGTTATTTCTACTCCTTCTCCAAAGAAAGAAGAAGTTCTTCCAGAAACACCTAAAAAAGTGCTTGTTACGCCTCCAACGCCGAAAAAGGAAGCAACTCCTAGAAATGAAAATGCAGTACAGAATGAGGTAAAGTTTATTTTTATATATTTCTCAAATTTTCATTAATGCTTTATTATTCTACTATTATATTATGTTTTACAGTCACCAAGAAAGAAAGAAGAGCCAGCACAAGTTATTAAGGATGACAATAAATTAGAAACAGTAAAGGAAGCGGAAAAACACATTCTCGAAAAATCTCAAGAAATCACTAGAAGAGATGTAGACGATGTTTGTAGGAAACCAGCTGAGAAAGTTAATGTACAGAGTCCAGTTAAAGAGAGTCCAACTAAACCTGCAGCTCAAAGTCCACTGAAACTAACAGCACAAAGCCCTGTTAAGAGTCCAATAAAACCTGTTACACAAAGTCCTGTTAAGGAATCTGTCAAGAGTCCAATTAAGCCAGTAACTCAAAGTCCTATTAAAGAAGCTACTAAGAGTCCAGTACAAGCCATTGTTCAAAGTCCTGTTAAGCCAGTATCTACTGACAAAGTATATAAAATTTCTTAACTACATATCTATGATATAATCAATTAATATTATTATTAATAAATGATTACATTATATTAAAGGTTGAACAGAGTCCAGTAAAAACAGTTGTATCAGATAGTCCAAATAAGAAGTTGAAAACTGATAATGAAGAGTCAATGGAGACTGAAAAAATGGCTGAAGTAGGAGACAGTAAAGATGATGCACAAAAATCATTCGATGAGGCAATGGAAGATGAAGAAAATGATAAAGATATGGACACAGATGAACAGGTACAATAATTCATTTGAAGCAATTAATGTATTTTTTTGTTAGATACTTCTCAGTATTGTTAAATTCCATGAAACAAATGGTTTACAGGGTGATGACAAAACTGACAAGTCAGATGAAAAAAGCGAGAGAAAAAGAAAAAGATCTCCAAGTCCTCAGGAAGAGGCACCACGCGCCCCACCTGTTGCAAGACCTGAAAACGAGCCAAACATTGATGAGAATGCTTTACTCTTATCTTGGTGTAAGTTTTTGAATTCAAATGTTTTAATTTTACCAAAAACATTACAAGATCACCGACAATTAAAAGAAAAATCTTACAGACGATTCAGATTTAAATCTTGTGATTAATCCAACTAACTACTTTTCGGCATCGACAATGCAAGGGGATGGGTTCAACTTTATGTGGGCTGGAGCTCGTGTTTCTCATGGTTTTTCCAAAGGTAAAATTGTATACGAAGTCAAAATCAGTAATGAATTTGACAACATGGCAGCTGCTGCAAATATTACCAACATTAGTGGTGCAATACCCGCTGATGATGAAAAGAGTAGTAGTCTATTAAGGGTGGGATGGTCGACGTTTGGCACTTCACTGCAATTAGGTATAAATAAAATTGTTAATACACATATTTTGAATAAAGTACATTACTGATTTTATTCACAAAATATATCTACACTTATATTATTTACAGGCGAAGAAAAGTTGTCGTACGGCTATGAAGGTACAGGCAAGAAATGCACAAACAATGAATTCACAGAATACGGTAAATCATTTGGTAAAAATGATGTAGTAGGATGTTACATTGATTTTGAAACGGATGGAAAAGTGACCTTGACGTATTCTATTAATGGAGAAAGTCAAGGAACTGCGTTCGTCGTTGAAAAAGAAGAGCTTGGAGACAAAGCTTTGTTTCCACATATTTTGGGTAAAAATTGTACATTTACAGTAAATCTTGGGCAAGAAGAACCTTGGAGTTCGAGCGTATTGGATGGGTAAGTTTATTTAAACACATTTATACTTGGTAATTTCAATTTATTGGATAATTTATTTACTTTATTATTTATTTAGTTATGTCTTCGCTGACAAAATCGAACCCAAAGACAGAATAGCAGGTCCACGTAGACCTGACAAAAGAGAAAATTGTGAAGTTATTTTATTGTGTGGATTACCATTTTCCGGGAAAACTGCGTGGGCTAATAAACATGCAGCTAGTAACCCAGAAAAATTGTATACTATTTTAGGAACCCATAATCTTATGCAAAAAATGAAAGTAAGAAAACAAATTTATTGATTTTTTATCGCCAAATTTACAATAACAGTTGTTTTAACAATTTTTAATTATTTCTAGCTCGGAGGAGTACCATTAAAAGAAAATTTCAAAGGAAACTGGGACGCTGTTGTAGAAAAGTGTTCACGAGCCCTTACCAAATTATTAGAATCTGCACCATCAAGAAGACGTAATTATATTTTAGATCAGGTAAAAATAAATTACGTTAATTCTGTTTTAATAAAAGTTATAATTCATTAGATACTGATATTGTTAATAAATTTTCAGCCAGTAAACATATACGCTTCTGCGCAAAAACGTAAAATGCGAAATTTTTACGGTTTTCATCGAAAAGCTGCAATCTTCATTTTATCAGACGACGAATTTAAATCGTGCATCGAGAAACGTAAGGAAAGCAAAGATATTAAGGAGCATTCACTTTTAGAATTAAAAGGTTGGTAATTTAGAACTATCGATTTAAGTTAAAAAATTTAGATTATTCAAATGAAAAGATAATATAAATGTATTTTTTATTTGACAGCTAATATTAGCGCTCCAATTGTTGGCGAATCATTCGAAGAAGTTGAATGGACAGAACTTGCAGAAGAAGAGGGTAAAAAATTGATCGAAATTTATAATAAAGAAGGTAAAGCAGCTGGATTTGGTGAAAATTTGCAGCAGTCTAAACGGTCGCGATATGATAACGATAAGAAAGATCGTAATAATCGAGACAGCAGAGATCATCGTAGACCAAATTGTAAGTATTTGCACCTTTAAATAATAACTACATATTTTTATTAAAATTAAAACTGAATAATTCAAACTCTTTTTTTAATATATTTACTATAGCTAATAATATTGAGTTGAACTCAATAAATATAAATCTCTTAAAAATATAAATTATATACCAAATTGATGAAGGAAAAATCAAATTGTACCCAAGTTAAATGATTAATCGATCTAAAACTTATTTGGAATATTTAGTCAACGACAGACGGAGTAGTGGTTCATGGCGTGGTGGACCAGGAGGTGGTTGGCGTGATAGTGGGCGAATGCGAGGTGGACCAATGAGACACAGCGCAGGTTACGGACCACCTCCAGGACCTTGGAGAGCTCGAGGTTCACCTCTTCCACCGAGAAGTGGAGATGGACAACGTAGAACTGGAACCAACGATAGACGTCCAGGTAATGACCGCAACAGGCCTGCAGGAGGCGGTCATCGATCTGGAAGTGGATGGAATGCCGTTGGGTTAGTATGCCTTCTTATCTTTTAATTTCATTGATTTTTTTCTTTCATACTTTCTCTTGCTGATAAATCGAATAAGCTAAATTTGAATTGTAAATTTTAATTCATGCAAATTTAGATAAAAATGATCACTTTACAAAAGAACATTGAAAATATGTGAAATCATTTCTTTGTTAAAAATTGTATTGTAGTGTAATATTAATCACTTTGTATCGAAACTTTTAATGTCTACTTGCTTTGATAATCTATGTATTTTTTTATTTAATTTTCATTTTAATAAAACGCTTTTAATAAATTTGAGTTAAAATCACAGAAGCTAAATAAAAAATTAATTTAATTTTAAAAGTGTGAGTCGGCATAAAAATATACTGTTTTATTTAACATTATAAGAAAAATTTACTGACTGAAGGAGTAACTATGTAATGTATTTTCTTCCGTGATAAATTTTAAATTTTAAATTTAAATATAAAAATTATGAAGTTATGCACAACTTTGAAGTACCCTCTTTAACCTACAGAAACCTACATGTAAAATAGTAGCACTTTAAAGAAGCTAGAATCCTTTTGAAAGTTAAATATTTAATTTTGAAAAATCATAGCAATTTATAATATTTTACAGGATTTCATAACCCAATGACTTTAGGATGATGAAATATATTGATTTTAAGGTGTCAATTTCGAAAAGCAGCAAAATTAAACAAAATATTTAAGTTTAAAAAAATAAAAAATTTTATTGCTCTTAATAATAAAATTAAACGAAATATATATATGCCAAGTTAAAAAAGTTGATGTATTTCAAAATATACACAAATAAAGAATTTGTGTAAAGAATTTTAACAAGAGTTCTAAAAATAATAAATAAAATTTTGAAATAATCTCTGTTTAATGTGACACAATTATTATCTCTGATATTTATACTATATCAGTATGAAAATATTACGGATCAATATTTAAAAAGGTGATCGAGAACTAGAAACAAAAATAAAAAAATGATTATATCATAGCTTTAATAAATAAATTGTAATATAAAAATATAATTAAAAGAATACTGAATTATTTCATTAAGTTTTTGATTTTATACAAACCTGATGTTAGCACAGAAAATGTTATTTCCCTAGTTAGGGTTACCGTCATAAAATACAATGTAATTTTACATGAAACTGAAGTTAGCAGCCAGATAGATTTATCAGCGGTTCTCAACAAAACCTTTTCTTATATTTATCCCTTTTAAACGATGCAAAATAACAAACAAGACATGTAAACACATAAAATTTTAGAAAATTTCATGAAATTTTTTTAAACACAATTAATGATAAATCTATCTGGCTGCTAACTTCAGTTTCATTTATTTTTCTCAGGATTGTAAGGATAAATAAGAATATTTGTAAATATGCCAAATTAATCAATAATCAGATAATACACAATTAAATTGTACCAAATCAAAATATCCTTACAAAAGTAAATGAAAGTAACATGCATTTACCACAGATATCAAGGTAGCCAAGCATGGAGTGGACAAGGAAAC
Organism: Theocolax elegans; assembly: GCA_026168455.1. NCBI lineage: Eukaryota > Metazoa > Arthropoda > Insecta > Hymenoptera > Cerocephalidae > Theocolax > Theocolax elegans. Next base: position 36,035,668 of record CM047431.1, on the reverse strand, counting down.
TGGCAAGGTCAGTCTCAATCAGGTTGGAGTGGTCAACAATCGGGAAGCGGTAATTGGAATCAACAGCAACAAGCATGGGGTGGTTCTGCAGCATGGAAAAATTATGGACAAAACAGTTATGGTCAGTCAGCATCAACCACAGGTTACGGACAAACCACTGGTAGTTACGGTAACGGCAGCTGGAATAATTGGAACCCGCAGTATTACAATCAGTATTGGGGCGGGCAACAACAGTCAAGTCAGACAAGCGGGCAGACGCAAACGACTGGACAAACGCAGAGTAAAAAGTAAATCCACCTATTATTGAGTGGATTAATCTTGCAAACGATCGGACGACGGTTTACAAGGTACCGAGATTTCCTTGGAGTTGTCGTTCATACCTAGTGACCTTAATTTTCTTAAATGATTTAGCAGTCACCATTGTATACCATTTCGGGTGATCATTCGAATACGTCATTTTTAGATTTTTTTAAACACTTATTTTTTATTGCCTTCGTACTTTGTTTTCATTCAAATAATATTTTTCTCAATGTTCCGTCAAATAAATACCTTTGATACCAATCACAATAAATAACAAGATTTGTTTTACTTTTTGATGTATCAGCGCATGGTCAACGATCATTAAATTTCAACCATTTACTAAATTTTGTTGTAACAACTTGTATTAGACAGGTACCTGTGAAATAGGAAATAAATGAAAATTCGATCCATTAATTTAAAATAATTTTGGAAATTCTTTCGTTAATTGTAATAAATATAAGAACGCCATTGTACTTTAAGAAGCGAAATTCTTCTTTTTTTTATCCAAGTATGTTGGCATATATTACGCAATATTATAGAAATAAAATAATTTGTACAATTACTATTTCTCAAATACTTAATTTCGATTTACTGTAAAGACTTAGTTTATGGATGTTAGTTAAATATATACCTTAAGCAATGATGATTATCTTCTATGATTTTACAAACGCTGTAAAATTGTATCGACCGACATATAATTAAAGAAAAAACACCTGTTTATTGAATATTCAATAAAGATATGTAAATTTTTTTAAGACCAAAAATGAATGCACTTTATAAATAAACAGTAATATTATTTTAATATTACACATATAAATATACTGTTGTGGTTTGTTTCTTATACAACCTAAAATTTAATTATTCACGTTATTTGATTTTTAAGCAAAATTTCATACATTTTTATCTTAAAAAATATCCATACTTAATTTTATTTTTATTTTTTTTCTTTGCTTTCAGATAAGCTACGGCATTACGTCTCCACACTGTTTACCGTCAGTAATGACCAACTATCGAATGATCCGACTAGCTTAAATCGAAACATTCAAATAACAAAAAAAGTTGATAGAACGTCAGCTGTGAAGCATGAAATTACGTGTGTACAGTAAGACGAGCGCCTTCGATATGATCGTATCGACAAAGAGGAACACATTGAATAAAAAAAAGAAAAACTAAGAAAATGTTAGAAAATATAAACGCGTACACTTAAGTAATTATACCTTTACACATGTGCGTTTGCGCCTACACACTTGTACACACACACACACACACACACACATATACCCATACACGCATTATATTGTATAGTGATTGTGAAGTTACTTGACGCTTCTGCGTGCATTTTTTCGATGAAATTTTAAGAATGAGTGAAAGAGGAATTGACGAATGCGTGTTACACCTTACATAAGTGACAATGAAGTAGTATTTATCATATATATATATTTTTTTTAGGTTCTTTTAGTGTAGAAGGAAATGCTTATTTTACGATAAAGAAGATCCAATTTGTTAAAGTGTAGGAACCTTTCATATATATATATATGCATATATACCTATATGTATATGTGAATAAGTGAATTGACGTAATTATTGTATTTAAGAAACAAAAGAAACTCATAGTCTATACCTCTTGCATTTCCCAGAAGGCCACCTTTTTTCGTAACTCGAATTAAAGGATATCTCTCGTTAATTTCTTAACAACTTGCATAGTAATACGTGGTATTCTTTAATTTTGCGTACGTGCATAAAAAGGGTAAGGAGACTTGGTAGAAAATTGCGAATGTATAGACGATGATTCGAAGTAGTTATAATAAAACAAAAAACGTTTCACAAGAATCAAAGGGTCTCTCATAACAAAGGAAACTAATTGCAATGTATAAAATTAATACTGGAACTAAAAAAAAGTATGTACCTTGGGGTCACGATGAATTAAAAATTCAGATACAGGACGCATTGAGAATATTGCAGAGCTTTATGTAAATATGTAAAAATTTGTATTAACATTTCGATTTCTCGAATAACGCAGCACAGTGTCTTAGATTTGCTCAACTGTTCAACCTGAAATTTTAAGTCACAAATAGTTTTATTTGTGCTACAAAAATATTTTTAGAAAAAAACTGCTCAATATAATGAGTATAGTGATCTTATACAATAGTAATAGCTTACACGCTCTGCAAAACAAGAAGTTTATTTGTAGTAGGGAGAATTTAGACTTCTTTTTTTCTGCATATATCCCTATTAGATAATAATTGAGTGAACATATTTTATATACCTGTGGAAAGGCCGATTTTTTTAAAATTAAGTTTGATTATTGTATCAGTTACCTTTAATATACATGTTTTTGTTTTTAATTAAATTAATAAATTTTCCTTCAAACCAACACCATCAGCGTTTTACGTTATTGTTTTTGCTTATTTCGCGAAATCGAACGTTAAGGTAATTAAATACGTATATGCATAATGTCTACATTAAATGTGAAAGTTGATATATACAGTGTACTAAAGAAAAATAAAGCATCCCAAGTGATTTATCTATTTTCAGTAAAACGAATGTACTTTAAATTATTATAAGTAATCTTGCGTTCATTACCTGTCATAATTTTGTATTAAATATACAACACGAATATATGAAATTTAAACAATTTTTTATTAATAAAATTTATATAATACTAATCATGATAAATCATTAAAACGTTACTAAGCAGTTTATATCAATCGACGCATTAATAATGTAATGTATATGGTTGAAACTAAATAGTTATTAAATTAACAATCGCTTATTTATGCTTGATACTAGAACAATTATGTAATATTTGAATAACAACAAAAATTACAGAGTAATATGCGAATTTTAACCATTGCGTGAATTATTACTATCACGAAAAAAGATTGTTAAGGGTAATAACCTGGGTTAAAATTTAGAATAGTATTATTAGTTATTATTAATTTATTGTGCATTTTTTAAACAAATTTTTATTATTAATTTTTATCTAACATTTTAAGTTAATTGATTTGTTTCTTAACTTGTTTTATCAACTTTGAGACTCTGTACCACCATTTTTTAGTGTAATGACGTCGCAGGTGCTTATTTCATTGAATGAGGTAAAATTTTTAAAACCAACAATTAAAATATTGAATAAAATTAAAAATATTACGAAAAATTATGAAAAAAAACCTGTACGACACTAAAAAATCAAATTTCAGTGTCAGATTGATCAAGATAGTTATGTTGCAGATAATCAAGTTAAACAAATTTACATCACAGTTATCAATAATACAAATACTTTAAAAAATGATTAAATACTTCAAGTCATTGCATATTGAATTATTAATTACCCAGATTTATCCCCTTAAATATCTAGTACAAGTTGCAACTTTTTCATATTTACATTCTGGAAAGTCGATCACTGTATCAACCTTAACATTTTCAAAACTCACGATTGTATAGACAAAAAAGTACTGGATGAAATAAAAAAGTATGTACCTTCGAAAACGAACTATAAGTAAAAGTTGTTCAATTCTTATAAAAATAAACTCATTAAAATGTTTTCTTAGGAAACTAAGGAAAGGTCAAAATGATGCAAAATAACATGATCTATTTTTTAAGAAATAACCAGAAAATTTATTTAAATTAAGATTATATAGCACACATTACTACCACAACGTTACCTCGTTTGGAAGTTATTTTAAACGACATATATTATAGAAATATAAATTCCATTGTAAGAGCAAATCACATTCGACGTGATTATAAACAGAGTTTTCTACGTGCGCATATATAACAGAGAACAAAAAAGATACGGAAGAAAACATTATATAAAAAAATCGTGTAGTGTATAAGGGTATATTTAGAGATTTTCAATAATTATTTCGTTAATAAAAGTATATAAAAGATCATTCGCAAAATGAGGTTTCTTTCTCTCTTTAAACACCGTATATCACGAAGTCATCCTTCGATTATAGCAGAAAAAAATTGTTGCGAAAATGTATAAATTTAATAGTAAATGCGCATGATTAAAAGACACTTTCCCTATATATATATATATATAATTTGGAAACCGACAGTTTCGTTTAAAAATTCTACCAACAATTTGCAATAAATAATTTAAAATCAACGCTACTAATCATCTTAAATTAATTCGCCTTCAAATTCTTCTTTATATATAATAGTTATATCCAATATTAAAAATTTACAGTAAAATTTTTAATTATATACTGTAAATTTGCCATTTGATTTTTCCAAAATGAAAGAGGGGAAGAGAGCGATGTTTCATATAAAGCGCGCGGCATTAAAATTAAAAAGGTATAAAAGCTTAAATTTGTTTCGCATCTACATATATATGTATACGTATATATATGTATAGATATTATATAAAGCTATAGAGGCTCCGCGAAGGGTGCGAGATTATTATTTCGATGTTATGCGCTTAAAACAGGATTATTTTTGTTTTCTTCTCTTCGCCGGAAGTATAAAGATCGCTTGTAAATAGCACAAAAGCATCAATCGCAACTATATGTTTTTTCTAAGAGTCCAAGCGATAACTGTTTATTTGGAGCTCGACGTTTATAAGTACACGTTTTTTAAAAGTCGCCTTTTACAATTTCATACGTTTACAAAAATAGTTCCAAAAGGTTAAAAATTTTAGAAAAAATAAAGAATAACGTATTTATAATTATCAAGAAGCTAATACATAAGATGCTTGACTCTTCATCGCTTCGACTTTACATCGTTAGTTATTATTACATATCTTAACCGACTATCAAGTTGAAAAAGTGCCATATAACCGGAAAATTACATTGATGCGATTAAAAAAAATAGGACTACAATGATTACTAACGAAAAAAACAGCCGCTACAGCATAATGCATTAAATTTAATTACACCATGATTATGAAAAATATAATACTAAACGTTGCGCAACGTTACGAAGCGTGACTTCTCGCACTTTAATAATTTGTACAATCGACTGTTTCTGGTCTTAACAATGATCGTTAATCTGATAAAAATAAAAATAATTTACAAGTAACTCTGTACAAATGTATCTTTTTTTCGATATACATTAAATAAGCTTTCGCTCGCCGAGGATAGTTTTTGTTGTATTTTTTGTTTCTTTTCTTTAATATTTGAAATTAGCTTACAAATCCCTAAATAACTACACCGTGCGCATTTAAATCTTTTTACAGGGTCATCGAATCATTTAAAATTATTCGACGGGATTGATAATTACAATTTGGCCGACATAGCCACCGAAAAATTGCGTCGATCGATCGGCATAGCTTAAAAGTTTATATTTTCCTTCCAACGTCCTTTTATTGGAGATTGTCTAACCTACGTGCAAAGTTTACTTCCTTGCATGAAACATGCCATCCTTATTTTTTGAACAAATTTTAAATGCTATAAATCACGCGCTCGGGTGACTGATTGTCAGGGTATCTCGACGTGCATCTTTTCTCAGTCGACCGAGCCGTCATCTATGCATTTAAATAACCTGTAAATAAATTAAAATTTTTTTATTAAAACTTATACAAATTTTATACGAAATAATAATTTAAATTGTAGTTTACAATTTATTTAATTCAACATATTTAAAGATATAAAATTAATATATCTATATGTACAGTGGAGCAAAATTAAAACTATTTAAAATTCTAAAACTTAAAACTAATTTAATTTAATTCTAATTAGAATATATCGACGACGTGGACGAAAAAAAGTACAACTCAGATTTTTCTATTTAAAATAACATTACAAAATCTGAAATGTGCTTTTCTTCATACGTGGCGTCGATATAAAACCGGCATGCAGCCAGTATAACCAGTAAGTGCAAAACCTTATAATACAGTATTGCATATAAATACTAATGTTATTTTGATAAAATACAGTTAACAATTATTCATCATCAAAGTGATAAATTATAATTTTAATCTTTAAAATTAAATATCAATTTGTTTGTAATCAAGCAATGTTTGAGTATACTTAATAAAAAATAATACTAATTTTTATTTTAACTTACCCAATATCACGGATTCAGTGTACCAGGCCTTTTCCTGTTCCTTCTATTACGTTCCAAAAGATTCGATACATCGAGAGGATCAGTTTTATTTGGCATTCTGTCCAGTAAATTTAGCAAAATGTTATTCAGTCTCTTTTTCTTATCTTCTCTCTGCAATGCAACCTTTCCGACCTTCTTAAAAAGGTGAAAGTAAAATACATATAATTAATACGATTATATAATTAATTATTACATAATTAAAATAAACAATTCATTTTTAAATTACCTGTAGAAAGTTGATATGAGTAGTTATCGACGTATTTTCAACAATTCGTCTTCGACTCCTTGACTTGTGCTGTCGATCCTTGTTATTCAATTTATTGTTGTCTCGATGTTCCGATTTATTACCGGTATTATCAATATCCGACAGATTTTTCTTTTTCTCTTTTTCTTTACCACTTTTTGCGCTCAATTGAATACCTTCAAGACTATGAGGCTGTAAGATAATTTAATAGTTTATATATAAATTTAATAGTTTATATATAAATTTAGTTTTCAATTATAAATTAAAAAATTTGTTTCGTTCTATTTAATAGATATTTACCAAATAAGTGCGGTAGTGTTTTATACGCTGCGGGAAAGTTTCAAATGCGTAAGGTTTCGTGCAAACTTGATGACGCGATCTCGCAACTTTTGTAAATAGCCGTGCCGCTCGATCGACACGATATTCGCATACGTATATGTGTTCTGGGCTTGCATTAACTGGACGACCTGAAAATTTATGTACTTATTTTTAATGGGAGCGTACAAAGACCATTTTTTATATATACGCTGTATAAAGAAGATCCTGTATTAATACTCTTGCAAGTACACGTTTATAAAAAAAAGTATCCATTATCTTAGATTAATAAAAATAGACGGAATGAAATATTTACATTCATATGCAATGATTATAGCATAAGGATCCTCCTTTTTCAATTAAAAGTAAAGCTATTTCTTTTTATTATTTATCCGTATGAATTAAACGATGAATATACCTTTGCAAAAAGTATGAGGATCGAGAACCCAGCAACGACCGGCTATAAGATCGCAAGGAACTGCTTCATATAATGGCGCACATACGACTTCATTCTCATAAAATTTACGAGTCGGCTCGTGATAAGTCTCGTGTGGTCGTAGATAATGATGTCCGAAAACGAATCTTTCTCCACTGTAGAAAAACACATATGATCAGTTTGTGTTATACTTAAACATTTTTACGACGTATACTTAAATTTTTGTAAACGAACGTACCTTTCATTTTTCCAAAGCCTTTCAATCCTAAAAATATCCATTTGTTCGTAATCCGGTTTCTGGATAGTCTTGTAAGTATGTTTGTCAGGAGTGTCTCTCAAAACGTAAACAGTGTCACCGGTTCTTAGTTGTAAATCACCCCGCATCAAAGTAACAAAGTGTTTTTTGCCTTCCTCTTCTTCTTCGTTTTCTAAAGGTATCTCGTAGTCGACGTTTCGAGGTTGACATCTCTCGCAAAGATAGGAATCAGCGCTCGTGTCAGCTTTTACGCAGTCACAATGCTGCCAAACGAGGCATCGTTCACACTGAATCATTAATCCTTCATCTCTGTACAAACAAAATAAACGAATATTTAATTAAATTAAGTATTTGGAAGACTAAAACATTTAAAAATTTGATGACATACCGGTGCAATCCACAAATACAGCGAATAACATCCTCCTCACCAGCAGTTGAACCACGAGGTGGTAAGAAAGCTTGCGAAGGTGGTAAACCCGTTGCTTCCGTGATCGGAATAACAAAATCAGCTTTACTACTCAAATACAATTTCCTCAGTCTCGCAGCTGCGATTCCAATTTCGGATGTACGACCAAAATATCTCACGTTATTATCGAACATTCGAATTACATCCTGATCAAATTGCTCAGCTGTCTTGTACTGTCCGTTTTCAATATTTTGGTCAATGGTTGTTAAGTCAATCGGTTCTAATACTTTTTCGTAATACTCGGGTAATTTTCGTTTAGGTGGTAAATTCAAGAATGAAGTACAAAGTAACGCTTCGTTTTCATCCTTGGCGTTGGTAAGGACTAAGTAAAGATCTTTCAATACCTGAAAGAAATAATTAATTTTTATTATAATGACGATCATTCTTGCTTTTTATTCTCCATCGTTAATTTAAGAATTAAAAGGATAATTTATCAAATTCTTATTTATTTTTTATAATTTTATTTTTAAACTACTTTAACTTTTTTTTATCTAATTATTCTTTTATACTAATTATCGTACTAATGATTAAATTATTTTTATAAAACGTTGCTTACAAAAAAAACCTACCAGATCCTTTGATAACCGATAAGAAATTCATTTAATTTTTTAATTTTCTTTAGAATTATAATATAAACAATTCTAATTAAAACAAAAAATATTTTAAATATATTTTAGATATCGATGTTAATTACACAATTGTAATTAAAAAACCTGTTTAATAAAAATAATTTGAAAATTGTATTTCTTAAATGTACCTTGGCCAATTTAGCAGTCTTGTTAACTTCTGGATCATCTTGCGCCTGCGCAAGTCTCCTAGTTCTCACAGTTCTCGATGCAGTGTTCGTTAGCGCTGTTAAATGTGTGAAAAATACTTCTGTACTGGCTTTTACGTCGCCTGCCGTTTTTTCCTTTGTTATTTGCGTTCCACTCGATGCGATTCCGCCGATCTTAAACGTTCCTTTATTCTAGATTAAAAGAAATCAATTGATATTATAAAGATCGACGTATATCCATTATTAATAGAATAGTTAACATATTCAAAATTTAAACAATATTTTGTTCAAATATTTTTATGGCATTATTTATATATATATACATATATATTAATAAACATATAGATTTGAAAATAGACAATTATAATATTTTTACAGAAAAAAGTGTGAGTAAAATTTACAGTTTTTATAGAATAATCATAAATCATTAAAATTCTCATATTTAATAAAAAATTAACTACAGATTTATTGATATTCAGTATATATCTGATAAATACTGCGATAAAAAATAATAATTTTTATAACTTGTCAATTCTAATTACTAAATATTATTGTAATTTTTACTTGTGTCTTTATTTCCGTGTAATTATCATTTACTTATCCATCGTAACAATAATATAAATTTATTTAAATCGTACATTAGGATATCCGATATTTACCTGTAAATTAACCTGGGCAACAGGTAATTTTACTCTGCGAATTTTTTCAATGTTGCGTACGAGGAAGCAGCGATGCTGAAGTACGAAAATCCGTTGCTGATGGGACAACGGTTTGATTACAGGCGCAGGTAATAAATTTCCATCTGGACCGATTTTTCTCGTTTTACACAAACCGGATTTACGATTAGTCGTAGTGACGACAGATTGACTCGATTGTGGTGGAACCTGAGGGGCCGCATTATTAACTTTACGTTGGTTTTTACGAGGACGCCCAACTGAACGCCGTTCGTTATTAGCTGCATTTGTTGCTTGATTCGACGGTAAAGACGGTCTAGCGACGCGTTGGCTTTTACCACCTAGAATATAAAATATACAATTAAAATAATACTTAAATGCAATTTAAATATAGGAAGAAATACATATATTTACAATATATAAACATAAAAAACAAACCTATAACTCCACGGCATCCGTCACTGCCGCATCGACACTCTTGACCCTCTGATGGATTGAAAAGAGCAAAATTGTAATCGTAAGTAAGCTCTTCACCCTCATTTATATCCCTCAAAGCGAATAAAGCCATCCGCGGTAAGCCATGAACACTCCATTTTTGCATTTCACAGTTGGGTTCACAAGAGTGATTAACGAAGCGGCCATCGCCTCCCATTCGATGTCCATCGATTACGAGACCACCATCCAAGTGTAGACAATAGTGATGGGTATCGTTAGCGTAACGAGTTGCCATCCGAGTTTTAAATTCACGTTCTGATACAACTTCGCCTACGTACTCGAGGATGAATTCACCGGCTGAAAAAGTTTATCGTTATTAATTTTTAGACACGGTCGTTACACGGAAGTGCCTTATATTTTCACCATCGCAAATAATGTAACACCATAAATAATTATTATAAATAAAAAAAATAATATATATATATATCATTTTAAAAAATTTTTCGGTACGATTGTTACACGGGAGTGTCTTATATTTTTTCCTCGTCGTTTTATGTGTAATACCTAAATAGATGTATTTATTGTATTTACTTTTCACTATTCCGTAATATCGATTTATGCATATTATCTCGAGAAACATCGTTCCTACAAACACAATGTATTTCTCTATCGTATACTTTTTCATCAGAACAGTTTCTTAAAAAGATTAACAGGTAATGAACGGCATTCGAAAAAATACATGAAAAACATCAACATGTACTACTGCAGTAATAATAAAATATAAATTCAAGTTTTTTAAAAGTATTAAAAAGAGATGAATAAATTATCTGAGTATTTGTTAATTTTTTGATATATTAAAATATGGAAACAAATTTTTGTTCATATCTCGTTTTAAGCTAAATATTTATGTTCTGTGAGTAAAAATGGATGTTTTCAATTAAAAATATTCGCTTTTTTACAAACTTATCATTTTGTTATTAATTATTACTAACTTTGATAATAAAATATAACTATTCTAAAGTCTAAAAAGATCGATTGCGTGTCTCTAGTCATCAAAGTACGAATGTAAAGGGAAAACGAAAAAAAAATAATAAAAACCTAACTATATTCAGAGATTTTAATAAAACTTTAGTATATATTTTTTTAATTTGAGTCATTTTTTAGTATTATTGTAACGATCATGCCAAAAAATATAAAAGTTTTTACATGTAAGAAACTAGTTTATAAAAATGAAAGGAGGTATATAATACTTACGTTTAATTGATTGATGGGTGCGAACGCCCCAACCTTTTGATTCAGTCATAAATCGTTGAAGTCCAGGTGCCCAATCGTGTTTTTGAATTTTCTGGTTCTTGCATCGCTCGCCACACGGACACAGTTGGGGTGAACACTCGCTAAATACCATACGGTTTATACAGTCATCCCCACAACCAGATTCTGGTTTACATTCACAAGCTTGTGCTTCGTATAGCATTGTTGGTTTAACATCGTAGTAAACATTCGACCGAATTTTCCTGAAAATATTCCGTAATTCAAATTTAAATGTGTAATGATTCACTTAATACAACTGTAATAAAAATAGAAAAACAACGTACCTATAATTCCAAGAAGGTACCAGATCTCTACCGGGCAGCCTCGAATGTGTATGTAACCACCAAAGATCATAAGGCAATTGGAAAGGTATTTTACGCTGTCTAAGAAATTTACCACAATGATAAGGAGGTGGCAAAAGTCCATGAGGATGCTCAGCAGGATCGTACAACATTTTATTTTTATTGGCGCCAGCATCGTTATTCGTAGCCTTTCGTGGTTCATCCTCTTTAAAGTAATCCGAAAAAAGGCCAGCCTGGAGGTATCGCTTTTTCCAACGCGGTTGCTTTCTGCGACACCGTGTTGATCCTCCCGCCTAAACAAATATTTACTTACATCAGTAAATGCGTATTTACATAGTAAAGGGGTTACATGCAGATTGAAATAATTGGCAATTATTAAAGTTACATAAGAATTAAGTTTTCAAAAGAGTCTTAACACCAATTTGAAATTAGATTGTGTAATGTATAATTTGTATTAAAAATCGTTATAAAAGGGTCAGGAACCAATTTAACATAGTAAAGCATGCAAACAGTCCTTTGAAGCTCATTCTATTTCGGAAAAAATCAAATGTCCATGTTTATTCAACAATTACAGTTGAAAGTCTCTGTCAAAATCGATATTTTCGTAAATAATTCAATTTTTTTTGGTATTTTTAATTAAAAAACCGAATAAAATCATTTGCTATTATCTAATATCTTAATATTAAAGATATTAAGAGGTTTTACTATATTAAATGTGTTTCTGGATCTTTCATACTTCCACACATATAATTTAATATTAAATTGCTGCCTAGTCTATTTTAAATACTTTTAATGTAATTTTACCAAGTGCATTATTTTAATATTTAACATAATAATGCCTCTTTAAGTTTTATTGAGTTACCATGAAAGAATACATCAATTTTTATTGCACGAAGAAAAATTAAGAACGGGTTCTTCAGCATTAAATATCAATATTAATTATGCATAGTTTCTATTAAATATATTAATTAGGAAAAACGATATTGTACTGTTAATGAAGTGAAAAACTGTAATACTTGAAAAATTATTATTTGAAATCAAATATTAAAAATGTTGTTTCATAGTATACAGTAAAATAAAAGAAATATTATTTACAGAAGCAATTACAAAGATGATTATTAGATAAAGGGCAATTAGTGTTACAGCTAAAATTACCTGCTTATCGTGATCATCGCTAGCGATGTCGCTGCTCGGTAACGCATCGCTTTCCGTGTCATAATCATTACGTAGCCTCTTGAGATTTTTAACAGTTAGCGTGCAGGGACTCGCTGAATTACGTATTCGTTGGTGATTGTTATTATTCAAACAAGCGTGAGGTTCGAGCTTCAAATTTACATGCGAATTTGCACATTCTAATTTTCTTACATTTTCTTCGGTCAGAACGGCGACTTTTTGACTTTGATTGTATCTGGAAATTTATACATATTTTTTTAGTTTATTTACTACATTAATATATATATACACACACACACACATATATATATATATATATATATATATATATATATATATATATATATATATATATATATATATATCATTTTAGAAGTGTAATTTAATATTTCATACCGTTCTAAAGATTCTTCTAGAGTAGCATTTTCATCGTACATCCTTGAATCCTGAATTCTCTCATACGTAACAGGACACAATTTATCGCACGGTTTACTGCCATCGCATTCAACGGCGTTATCACTTTTGACTTTCAATTGTCCTGAACTAGTTCGTAAGTTCTCATCAGATGTTGATTGTACGACTTCATCCAAAATTTTGACTTCGTTCGCTTTTTTACTAGCAATTTTTTCATCTTCTACTTTTTTAGTCAATATTTTGTCTTCATCTCCTTTTTTAGCTATAGCCTTATCATCGTCACCTTTTTTGGTCATAAGCTTATCATCATCTTTCTTAGTTGTAATTTTATCGTCGACCGGTTTTTTATTTTCAATACTTTCGATTTTATCAGACGTTTCTTTCGTTGGTTCAGGTTTCTTTTTTGGAATCTCTTTCTCCTTTACTTCTTCTTCTATTTTCTTTGCTTCCTGAGCAGACTTTTCCTCCTGAGTAACTGGTTTCAAATTTGGTTGTTTCTTTTCAAGTTTGTTATTAATAACTTTTTGAAGTTCCTCTTTCGTCAATATGGTAGCCACAATCTGCTTCTTCTTTTTCTTCTTTAAAGTTGGGAAGCCTGTACGATTTATAGTTTTTCTACGCCGAATTTTCTTTTTAATCATCATTACGGCTATCGAACTCGAAGCAGAGTTTTCGGATTTTGAAGTTTTGTGCAACACTACTTCGCTACTTTTTATTAAATCTAACTTATTGTCGAGTTCCTTTTTCTTTATCTCCGCATCTTTTTTAGATACTTTTACGGGTTCTATTTCTTTTTTCGACAATTTAACATTTTCGTCTTTTTTAGCTACTTTACTAGTATCATTGTCTTTTTTAACAATTTTGTTAGTGTCTGTTTCTTTCTTCGACATCTTAATAATATCAACGTCTTTCTTCGTTATTTTTATTTCCAAGTCTTTCTTTATCACTTTGTTATTCAACTCAATGTCCTTTTTGTTGATTTTCACTTCCAAATCCTTCTTTATAGATTTATTTCCACTAGTTTCTTTTTCTTCTTTTGCTTGTTTGTTCTTTACACTTCGATCTGGACGTTGATTTTCAGTCGATCTAGATTCAAGTTTTTCACTCTTATCCGTTTGATTTTTCTGTATCTTTTCTACACTAATTTTGTCGGATTTCAATGGTTTATCCGTACTGGTTTTCATTGTTTTATCGCCAGCACACATTTTTTCAAGCTTATCAATTTTGTCAACAATGTGATTATTTTCAACGGGAAGTTTTGTTACTGTCACTCGTAAATCTTTCACGATTTTTTTCTTTCGCCTTGGTTGTGGTTCGTTTTGATTCGTGGGTTTATCAGTAATCAATTCTGTGGCGTTGGTTTCTAAAGTAAAATAACGTAAATTATTTAATAGATTCTTCTTTTCATTAAATACGAATTACTAAATCCTTTCATTTACTTACCGGCTTTCACAGCATTTTCAGTTACATCTTTCGATTTCTTCTTAGTCTCCGCATTCGTGCTAGGTGTAACAGACATTTCAGATTTTTTCTGAACATCACCAATATCGTTCTTTAATTTCGCAGGTTGATCAACAGCTTGAACATTATTATGAACATGCTCGTGTTCTTCTTCCTCGTCATCTTCGTCCTCCTCCTCCTCCTCTTCTTCTTCCTGCTCCTCATCCTCCTCATCCTCATTATCTTCTTCTTCTTCTCCTTCTTCACCATCACCAGACCTTTCCTGCGAGTTACTGTGTAAACTGAACACGTGATAGTGTCGTTTTTTAAGTGGTAATCTCTGCTCGTTTGGATTACTCGATTCAGTACCCGTTGCGCTTGTTGTACTGCTACTACTGCTACTCGTCTTATCTTTCTTTACTCGGCGTTTTAAGACTTTGCCTGGTAAATCAATTTATTGAATATCAAAATAAAATATCAAATAATATAAATTAACAATATTAATGATATATTTTTAAATTTGCGTTGCTATTAATTTTCCAATTTTAAATTGTAATAAGTAAAATCCTTGAAATGATAAGTAAATAAATAAATTACAATTAAAACTAATCAAAACTTACCAACACTTTGTTCATCGATTAAACTCAACTTATTAGTCTTCCGTTTCTTGTTCGGTTTTTTTACTCTGAAAATTTTGGGCAATAATTCGCTCATTTGAGCAGCGACTGCAAGTGCCGCTGAGCTATTTTCACCTTTATGATCTTTACCGGATGTAAGGGTGTTACCCACAGTACAACATTTAGCGAAATCTTCAATCAACTTCTCGAGCTCTTGAGCTACCGATGGATCAACTCGAATTGGTGTTTTAGGAGCTACAACTCGTCGACGGTGTTTGTGGTGATGATGGTGATGATGTTTTTGTTGAGTTTGAAGCTTTGGTGTATTAACGAAACCATTTTCCGATCGGCTCTTTTTGTTGAGACGATAGCTTCGCAAGTTGGATGTTATCTGAAATAAAAATTATTTGGATTAATTATTTTTGAAAAATTAACGATGTCAAAATATATATCGTGAAAACTAATAAATTTATTATTTATGTTTATAATGCCAAAATTTACTGTTCAAATTAAAACTATCTTTGTATTCAAATTTTCTAACGAAACATTTACAAATATTACCAACAACTACAGGATTCTACGATATATTTTATAAAGTAAAGTAATATTCAAAGTTATGAGATACATAATAAGAGAACCTTTAACTTGGGATTACAGGCCCTAATTTTCTAGGGAGTGCATCGATTAACGACAAACCCACGACAGCTGGAGAAATATACCGCGGTTTCCTCAGCTCATGCATTTTTCATGAGGGTACGGAAATCAACCCCTCACGATATGGCGTAAACCGAGTTGAGAGCGTCCATCAATTCCCGTGTAAGCTTCACCCCACTTACGTACAATTTTCTTTGTTACTTTTTGAACGATTACGCTTTTCAAGTAACAAGGTTTCGATGTACATATAGTTTTAGTTAAAAACGAATTTATTTTAAAATGTAAATTTTATCATTTATCTTTATTTTCTAGTAAACATTTTTCACAATAGAAATTTTTTACGTATTAATAAGAAACTTGACTCTTACCTTTTTATCATCTTCGCTGAGACTTTTCATAGGGTTAATCACGGGTAATGAGATGATAGTTTGTACACCAACACCGTTTGTTTCCAATGAATTATTAACTTCAATAGTTGTCGAAGTACTTGCTTTTTTATTAGCTTTAGTTTCTTTGAGTACACGACGAGATGTTGGAGCTACTACTTGATGTTGTTGCTGCTGCTGTTGCTGTTGTTGTTGACTCTTTCGCGACGGTTGTTGGCGTTTTCCAACGTTAACTTGTTCTTGCCTATTTTCTTTTGAACTTTTCTTGCTATCCAGTTTACCTGTAAAATTTTCGTGTATTTTAATTTCACATTTGCACAATGCAAATTTATATTCAGCTGGTTGTACATATAACGCAAATATTAAAAAAACCAATTTAAATTAAAAATTTATTATGTTTTTAATTAAATGTAGAAGATTTTTTGATTAATTATAGAAATTAAAAATCTTACTTGTATTTTCATCGCGTTCGGTAGATTTAGAAGCATTTATTTGAGCTGTATCTCGCCTTAAACTTTGACGTTCCCTTCGCATTCTCTTGCAACTATTCGGTTCCTCGCTTTGAATCGTTTCCTTGGCTCGTTTACCGGCGACAATCTGCACCGGCTTATTCAGGCACTTTTTACGTGTTAAGCAAACTTTCACATCATCCAATTGAGATTGAGCTACCTTATTCGGTTTTGTTGAAGCTGTAAATTTATATATTTATTTAATCATTTTACAATTTCTATAGAAACAAATAAATTAACTGTTTGCAAGTGTTTGGTGCAAACAATTAACAAAGGCTGAGATAGACTAACACAAACAACTATAGTTAAAACTAAACAAAAATAAAATATGAATAACAGTATATGAAAATGTATTTTGAAGGATTTAACAATGCGTATAATTATATTTCTAATCCCATTTTTTAAATTTATTTTTAAAAGTTAATATACATGTTGTATTATAATGTTAATTCGTCAGGTAGCTTATCAAACATTCTAATTCTAGCTATTACGTAATTGTTTTTATTACTCTTTTTTTTTTTATTATTTTAACGTCGCTCTTTTTAAGCTTTCTACTGGTGCTAATCAGCGACGGAGGCCATACGATGTCTTTGTGAAAATAAAGAAAAGAGAAAGCACGTGTTGAATATACACTCCCCAGTGGTGCTTGTATCAATCGGCCGGGGCCGGGAATCGAACCTGGGATCTACCTCCAGATTACGAGCCCGACGCCCTAACCGTCCAAGCCATCGCAAGCCTCTTATTCTTTTTTCTTGTTACTTATAAATTTACTTTTGGTATCGAAATACTTTCTTTTCTCAAGTCTTATCTTCACTATATATATTATTGATTATTACATAATATGCGTATAATAATATATAATAATATTATGAATATATATTATTTCTAATGTATCCTCTTTTAAAAAAATTACGTGAAGCCTTTTAAAACGTGATATATTTTGTCGGTTTGAAATAACGTGATTGACAAAAGTTTTTGAAAAGTGTGCTTTGGAAAAGTACGTAACCTGCTTTAGTATTAAAACATTTAACAAAAATGTAAGGTACGCGATTGCGTGTAAGATGGTTTCTAGTGATAACGAAAAAGCGACTCATAAGCAAAAAATTGTTTTAAATTTAGAGTATAATTATGAATTATTATTAATAAAATACATGAATTTAATTTTTTAAACATCCTTTTATGTTGATCTTTACCTCGACTTTAATTCTATAATTACTTATTACAATAAAAAAAAAAATTATAAGTGACAAGTTAGTGTGAAGAAGGAATCAAAATATTCTAACCTGCAGCATCGCAGGATCTACGAAGTCCGGATTTTCTTCCCTTAATTTCAGGTGTGACTGGACATTGTTTGACAGGTATTTTAGTACATTGTGAAACCACGACTTTAGCCCTTTTTAAACATGAGCTATCATTGCTGATTATTGGTTTGTTAATCACAGCGGTCTCTTTTTTCGCCTCAGCTTTTATTTTCGGCCTGCCTGGACCTCGAGGTTGAGTTGACGTCGAACTTGGCACTTTAGCTGGTCGCCCAGGTTTGCGTTTTGGAGGATTTTGCACACGATCTACATTTACGACTGGATTTGTTTTTGAAAGTTGTGGAACGCTGGTTGCGGCTACAGAGGATGATGATGTGATTGTGGTTGATGTTGCGGCTGAACCTGCAAGCATAATTATTTTTTATATTATTTTGGTTCAATAATATAATTTATCTTTATTTTTTGTCAAGCTTTTCAAATTTTAAGTTATGATAATCGATACAAAATTTAGTTACGAGACGTTATATATTTTCAAGTTTTTTAAAGACAATTAATAGTAAATAAAATATGAAGTAAAGCAAAATTATTAATTATTAAGCCGACTTAACATTAAGATTTCAATCATGTGTTATTAATATGAATACTAAGACTGTTTTTCATTCTTAAATACAATGTTTATAAAATCATAATATTCTTATTTCTTCAAATTTAAAAAACATTTATTTTTAAATTCAAAACTATTGCGATTTTTTCTTCTTGTTAAATAAAAGAAAATAATAAAAATTATGTTTTGCCCTGTTAAATTATTTACTGTATAACAATTACCCTTTTTACTAGAACTGTTTATGCTGGCAGTAGTAGAAGTAACAGCCGTGGTAGTAGAAGTTGTCACTGCACCAGCTGTTGTGGTAGGTGGACTTACAGGACTAAGTAAATGCAATGGACTGTTATCTACAGACTGAATCCCTGAATCCGGTGAAACATTAGAGACACAAATATATTCCGCATCACGTTGTTGTGGTTCAAGCTTCTTGACCTGTTGTTTGTTCCCACTACGACGTTTCCTCGGTTCTGATAGAAGAGCTGTTTTTTCTACAAATTGTTGAAGTAAGGATGAGCTGTAGACAGGTACATGATTACGATCTCCAGAAGAATCAGAGTCAGCACCTAATGACATGCGTTCAATAGCTTTTGACACTAGACGTCTACTTTCTGTATCTTCAAAACCTTCAAATCCAGTATCTTCATGTTCTTGTTCAGGTAATATTGCTGCCAAGTCTTCTTGGTTTATTTCTTGAAGTGGTTGTTGGGATGATGATTCGTTTTGAGATGATTGGACGGGTGCATCGACGTGTTGTGGTTGTGGTGGTGTTGGTACTTCTGATGGTGGCTGCTATAAAAGTTAAGTTATATTTATTCAACAACAATGGTTATGCTTCAAGTTTTGAATTTTAAATACGAATTAAATATCTTAAATTGATTTACAACTTAACTACTTATATAATATAGTATTGCTAATGTATATTATAGTTTAAATATATTTAAAATATTTATTACCATATTTGTTTGTTGAATGTGTTGTTGAGGTTGTTGCTGTTGTTGTACATTTTGTTGGTGAACGGGAACATTTTGTTGTGATGGTAATGGTTGTACAGTTAATTGAGATCTTGTTTGTTGAATTTGAGGATATTGTGTTGCAGAATGGCTAATTGATGAATCAGAATCTTCACTGCTACAATCTGAATTCTATAAATACATCAATTTATTATGTATATATTACTTTTAATTTCTGAAACTAGTTATCAATCTAATATTAATAAATACCTTAGCAATATTACTTTTACTCCTCCTTGGTAATAAACGTTTAGCTTTATCACATTTAAGTTTATCCAAATCTTCTTTTCTTGGTACTTTCATACTTATTTTTAATTTCAAACCACCCTAAAAGTATAAAGTCATGTATATTAATAGAGCTTTAAATATTAAAGGAAGTGTACAAATATTTAATATATATTACCTGCTCAAAATTAGTTTCGCGAATTGAAAAAGTTTGTTCACTGTGATCTGATGTACAATCAGAATTTGATTCACTATCTCCATCACTACTATCATTATCTGTATCAGAGTTTGAGTCTGAATAGGAGCAACTTCCGTCGCTCCCACCAGAGCTATCATCATCTGAATCTGAATCATCGTCAGAATTTATGGTAGTCACACCTGCGTAAAGAAAGATTAAATAAAATGTATTTATTTTTTTATTGTAGTTAATACATTATCAACAGATTATATTCATACCAGTAACTGGATTCCAGTTGCCTCCATCTTTAATCGCATCCATATCAACTGTAGAGGGAAGCTCGTGCTCTGGTTCCCCATCATTGCCATCCCAATCCCAATTTTGTAGTTCCAATTCCGATGGATGAGGAATTACTGCATTCCAGCCTGAATCGCCAGACATGTTTCAGCTTATCTTACGTCAACTGGATTCATATACAATATCATGCCTTGTAATTTGCTTTGTATCATCAAGAAGTTTCACAGTTTTAAAAATTTCACTTCATTATTCAACATTTCTTAAACACATTTCAACACTGAGTACAAGATAAAACCACATTTGCACAATGAATTTTGTAACGTTGCAATATCATTTCACTTTCGTCAGTTGCCCATCAAATGATAATCGATAAAGTTTTATTGATTTTTGAATAATTTAAAATTCTTTCGAACATCTGAAAAAAATTAAAAAACAAATGAAAATGGCATTATTAAACAAAGTAGTATATTTACTATACATATAAATTGTACATTTTTAATTTGTTAAAGAACCATGATACTAAAAAGAGAATAGAAAATAAATTACAATATATTAACAACTTTGCATACCAATGAGTTTTCAACTTATCAAGAGTGATTAATTTTTGTTTGATAAAACTAAAACTTGATACTAATTTTTAGAAATGAAATGAATGTTCAAGTTTCAAATTTCTTAGTAACCTTGTAATTGATGTACTAAATAATTAACGTTAACAGTAAAAAGAATATAAACAATTTTAAATATCACTTTCTACAGGATCTAAAATTACAAAAATATGTTAATTCTATTCTGAGATAACAATCTCTGTAAACACTTGAATAGTTTATTATCAATTTGGACAATAAAGGTATTAATAACAGGTATATCAGAAAAGCAACTTGAAAAATAAATTATGTAATTATTAAGCAATAAAGCGTTACTATAATCATAAACTTTGCTCAAGCATATTGAAATATTAATATTACTGTAGATTAATAAATTGAAAAGTCTTTTGTACGTTAAAAGAAATGTTGACGTTTCCTTTAATTGAAAAAAGTATCTGTAAATAATATGTTGTCTTTTAAAACAATGACTAACTATAACAAAAGAAGGAAACAAAAATGTATGACAAGGTATATTATTAAAAATTCTGCTACCAAATATTTTAAATGTATCTTTATCAAGTTTTTGTCCATATGTACTCAATATTTCAATTTGAAACACAATTGTAAAAAACACACTCTTTAAAAATTGGATGATTCTCTGTGAGTTACAATATTGATGAAACTTGAATAAAGAAAAGCGTTATAACTAGGAATTTTGGATAATCATCTTGTTAAAAAGTGTATAGTTCATCGATAGCACACATTTGACATTTGAACTTTTGACCATACATAAGAATAGAAAAGCATTATTGTTAGACTAGAGTTGCACAAAGAGAGGAAAATCTGAATATTCCTTTGTTGAAAAAAAGAGTCACAGAGATCACAATTACAACTTGAATGCATACTTCTGAAGGTAAAAAAAAGAAGGCTAGCATCAAACAATATTAAAAATTGCTACAGGGTATGCATAAACATAATTTGGTAAGTTGTAAGGGATGATGCGAAATAAAAACAATTAGCAGTGAATAATCGACGAAAACGTTAAAAAACCTTACCGAAACATCGTTAAAAAAAGAAAAGGTACACATACACACATACACACGTACACAGAGAGAGAGAGAGACACATCACTGTGAACAAGGTATAGATATAGACACAGGTGTGCGAGTCCACCAGAGAAATAAATAAAACAGTGGTTAAAAGACAGAAGGAAAAAAGTGAGGAGCACATACCATATTTTTATTTTCTTTCAATACACGGAGGAACAGAGAGACACTTGCACGCACCAACACAAAGTTACGATATTATCCAATATACATATCGTGAGTGTATATACACAGAAACACACACACACACAGATACAAAGAGCGAGCGAGCGATAAAGAGAGAGGGAAACTCCAAGATAATCTGGTGTACGTATAGACCTCGATAGAGACCGAAATATGGTTTTACGTAGGTGCGTGTACACAGTTATATATATGTATACGTATAGTATATATCGTTGGTTAAAAAACGCGAACGTAAAAAAAAATGGAGAAACGCGTATACGTATAAGACGACGAGTGTGAGGACGACGACGCTCAGTTGTCGCAGGGAGTGTTTACGTGCTGGCACGCGCTCGCCGCGTTTTTTAGCGCGCGCGCGCACAAAATGGCGGGTATTATACTAGACCTCGGGACTGTCTCGGTTCAGTGCTTCGGTATATCGGTGCGCTACCTACCTCCCTCTCTGTACCTCCACTATGTGTTTTTTTTCTCTTGCTCGCGCTAGAGAGAGAGAGAGAGAGAGCGCGCGCGCGCACGGTCTACGATCCTCCATCCACACGTATATACGGGGTGCAGGAGAATCGAGAGAGAGAGAGAGAGAGAGAGAGGTGTAAATTGGAAATATCGTTTAGGGGTTAGATGTTTCAACTTTCTTTTAGACGAAGAGAGAGAGAGAGAGGTTGATTGGTTGAAAAAGTATTTATCACACCTATACATTAAGATTTCAACCTCAAGTATTTAAAAAACAGGAATGTGTGTATATAATTATTATGTACGTTTTTATTAGAAATATCGCAAAAAAAATGCGAAACCTATATATCGAATGATAGAGCAGTTTAATAAAAAAAATAACAACCTCATCAATTATATAATAGTGATATTAATTGGCAAAATATGGCAAAGAAAGGGACATAAATCAAGTGTTTCAAAAGGTGTTACAGTTCGACACTGAATGCTACATATTCAACTTACAAAATAATACCATGCATACTGTATAGTTAACACACATAAATCATTCCAATTAATAGTAAAATAATATATAAACTAAAGGTATAATAGAGGAAGAGAGAGAGAGAGAGAGAGAGAGAGAGAGATAAACTGGAATGAACGTATATAGCTATAGTAACGAAAAACCAAACAAATTGGATGTGTGTATACTGTATACAGTGTACTTATAGTGTGATACACTGTGTACGTTATAGATGCCAAAAGAGGCGAAAGAAGGGAAATAGCAAAAATCGAGCAAGGGAAATCAGCAAGTTATTTCGATGCGCAAGTGAACTTAGACAAAAATTGATATTTAACGATAATAAATATATATACCTATACCCAATGAAAAAAGCGAATATGTGGAGCTACTGACATATTTTGTTTTTTTTTTTCGGACTTTTGGAAAAATATTGTATTCTTCAGTATATTCTTTTTTGAACAATACATAAAAATTTATGAAAATGACCGTGTAGATTCAAACGTGAAATTGCACGTGGAATTGATTAAACGACCCATATCTCCCAAAAATATTAAAAAAATGTTACTATTTCAGGTATAATTAAGAAATTATAAATCAATAATATAGTTGCCTAGTACATTGTCGATAGTTGAGGGTCAATAATAAATAAATTGGATTGGACTCATAACTATCGGAGGGTAAAAATTACAAATAACTAAATTGTTACCATTATTTTATGGAACTGTAATTTCATTCGTTTTTAATATACTATAATATTATATTAGAAATTATTATTTAATATATTTTTAATAAATATAGTTATTATTGAATCTTTTGTGCTTATAAAGTATTTCCTCAATGAAATAGTATTATCAAAATAATATTAAGTGTAAAAAATGTTTATATATAACTCGTTATGGATTGGATACGTCAGACACGTGGTTTTGTCAGATTTTTGAAAAATTCTTTCTTTGATACAGCTTTTTTGGATCATAATATATAAAAGACTATATGAAAGTTGATGAAAATTAATTAAATATTGCATGTGGAAATAATCATCTATCATCAAAAACGAATAAAATATTTTTCCAAAATTCCAAAAACATCACGTCGAATTCCACCTCAACATCTTTTAATAGGAAGTATATATATATATTAATCGGTATTTCCGAGCTAAATTGTGTTACTCAATATTTTTTCAAATATTGCACAAAACCCTCTTTATTAACAACAGAGGTATTAGAAAATTAATTAAGGAAAGATCGAGAAAGAAAAAAATCAACGTCCCGTATTAAAAATCTTTTAATAGGGTTGTTCACACATGTTAATTACATGAAAACTATACACATTTATATGGTTATTTTTGGCTATAGTGGAAAAAATGCTGAATACAATATTTATTTCGATCTCTGAACTATATAATATATAGAAAATTTCACGGGAACTTATTATATACAAGGAATTATTATATGTGAAAGAGACACGTGGAAAGATATTTTTATGACGAATTTTCCTCGTGTAATTTTATATGTGTAACTTTCAAGAATGTATCTATAAAGTTTAGACAGACCGAAATAGTATTGAGTATTTTTTCCGTGTTCGTTACGTGCGTATACGGAATACGATGTGGACTTTTTTATGATAAGGTATAACTTTTTAAAAAATAAACTGTAAATACCATGAAAAATAGTTTGATAACAAATGGTATAGATATAAACATTTTCTTTTTACGGACTTACACATACGTATTTTCAAATTTTTATATACACATATACAAAAATGTATTTTTCCAAATTTACAAACTTAGTTTTTAAATATTATACGAAACGACTAGCCTTGTTTGTTAATAATCATGTATTGTGTAAAAATTACTTTAATTACCTTAGTTAACTAAGTATATTATAGATAGATTATATCGAAATTCTAAAAATTTGATTTATTTTTTTTTATATGTTCATTCGCTTTCTACGCCGTACACACCCTTTACGCGTTTTTACGGGTTACCCTTACCACCTATGCGTGGGGTGTGTATTCATTTCATATGCCCTACCGCCTCGCATTCGCCCGGGGCTATGTCCGTGAGGAAGGGAAAAATCTGCAGCTGTTTCCGATTTATTCATTTAATTTTAATTATTAGTCGTTGATTATGGACCAAATAATAATAGAAAAATATAAATCGTGCATATAAACTTATAATCTCTGTGTAAAATTATACTTGTTTCAACTATTTGCTTACTTTTGTATTTAATTATAGTGCAACACATCAGAGATACTATTAATTATACGATTACAAGTTGAGGGGATTTTCAAATTGTTGAGTTACATAAGAAAGATGTTTAAAAATTGTCTAATTGATATTATCAATACAGGTATAACCTGATGAGGATGGAGGATAACAATCGAAAGGTCGCCAAATAAAAACGTATATATGATTTGTTTATCAAAATCGAGAAAAATCCATTTCCCATGAAAGGAAAACCATTTTCTTTGGATGTTTAGACCCCATTGAGTAAGCCTAAACATCGAAACTGAATGTTCTATACCTTTTGCTCACGTTATGTGGAGTGTGAAAAAACTTCTAACCGATCCTGAAATCCGAACGAGGATGGGTCATACAAATTTATACTTTAACGGGATGTCGGACCCAAGTTACAGGTATCTTTACCTTTCATATCGCTATAGTTTAAAACAAAAGCGAGGGTATGACGTTTTTATTGTTTAAGAAAAAATCATTTTTTTAGTAATAATTGAATAAACAATTTTCGGCCGGTAATTATTCATCGAAAAATACATGTTTTTTCAACGCAAAAATCAGAGGTAAATTACAAACTTAAAAATTTGAAAAAATTTGAGTATACTGTTTAAAATATGCCTAAGGTCATGGCGTTTAGGATTTTTTAAAAAATTTATTCTTTTGTTTATAAAAAAAATATTAAAAATTACCGTTTTCCGAGTCGGACGTTCCCTTAATCAACAAAATATATATTGTAATATTATGTAAACTTTACTGATTCAATAAATATATAATATCGAGTAGAAGACGCTTACACGTCAGAATTTTACAAAATAAATAAATCACTTATTTCAAAACTATGCGTGTTGTTATTCTAGATTTTGATAAAAGCCATAGCTGACAAAACTCGGAAATTTTAATAATAAAATTAAAAATTCATTTAGTATAAAATTTGACAATATTGGTATGTTTTATTTTGCCGCAATTTAATAGCTCAAATTTACATTTTGAAAAAAAATTTGATCGTGGTATATTCTTAATACGTAGTCTAAATAATGTAAATGTATATACTTACAATTTATTTTCTATGTCGATTCCTTTGGATTATTAAAATATAGAAGTAAATTTTTCACATTTTTGTAAACCATTTTTGCAAATACTGCAAATTTAAGAAATACCGACAGTTTATACAAAATTGTAAATTACTTTTTCTTTCTTTTTATTTTTTTAGCGTGTCGTACACGTACTCCTCGAATCATAAATGTATACCCCTTTTATATGTAATTAAAAATTGTATTAGCTAGAAAATGTTGGATTTTTGTGAAATTAAAAGAATCTCTATATTTATTTTGTATATAACGGGGATAAAACTATACTTACAACATTTTGTAATTGCATGTACATGTATTCACATAAGACTCTTCCCCTAATGTTTGGCCAAAATTAATTCAGAAATTGAGCTGCCGAATCGATTGTTGACATATAAGCGTATTCTTCTTCATCAAATTGGTAATTTAGTGAATGAATTTTTCTCAATAATTAATGATAGAATACCTAGCCAAATATGCTGAACAAAGCAAAGTCGAGTGTACACCATCATTTTCCGCATAATTCAGATTATAATATTAACATTTAAAAAATTGTGTTGAATTGCCTGAAGCTTTATCAAAGGATAAATACTTTCAAGTGAAAAGCTGTCGTTTACACATTATAAAAGCAAATGGTTTTACAGATCTATAATAGCACTGCCGACGTCAAATTCTGTGAAAAAATTCATGTGAAAATCATGGGAAAATATTTATTTGTATAATCTTGGCAAAATCTTGGTATAAAGTCGTGTAAAAATCGTGGCTAATGAGCAGAATCCACGGTTTTGCTAGGTGTTCCGACCATAAAAATAATTTAAATTTTATTGAAAAATTGTCGATTATCATTGCAATTTTATGGCATTTAATTTATTTAAAATTAAAGAAAAAAAAATATCTCTGC
The DNA here is from genome assembly GCA_026168455.1 of Theocolax elegans. Lineage (NCBI taxonomy): Eukaryota > Metazoa > Arthropoda > Insecta > Hymenoptera > Cerocephalidae > Theocolax > Theocolax elegans. Next base: position 36,008,323 of record CM047431.1, on the reverse strand, counting down.
GGAGATTTGAACGTATTAAAAGTAATCCGTATTAAAAGTATAAAGAACAAATGTAACAAACTTTATTCATTTTATAACCTGAATTTGATACATAATTTGTTTATTTATTATATATATATATATATATATATATATATATATTTATTTATTTATTTATTTATACATAACATTCGCAGGTTGTTACAATGCAGCAATTACCTTACAACAATAACCTACTATAACTCCTCGATCCTATAGAGAGAAATATAATTTCCTGTTCGTAGGTCCGGATTACTATCTTAAATTAAAAAACAGAGTTGGATATAGCTTCGCTGTAATATCCACAGCCATAACTTTCAACCATACTATCACACATCCTCTTTCATTAATTTATAATAAATACTTTTGACACCACAAAATCCACATCGATCATCCATATTTCCGAAGTCTTTTGCAACTGAGAGGTATTATTTTTTTTATAATTTAAAATACATTAAATGTCATAAATTAGCAATGAAAATCGACAATTTTTTTAATTAGTAATTTTTATGGCCGAAACCTAGTAAAACCATATGGTATCTACTCATTAGCCAAGATTATATATTTTGCCATGATTTTCACATGAAATTTTTTCTATGCAGGATATTGTCTCATAACTGTGTAAAAGACACTGAATTCGCATGAAGATTTGATGTCAATTCATTCTTCGTAATGATTAGGAAAATAAAAAGCCTATCACAATCAATTTTTTATTGTATAGTGTCATTTCTTTAAAAAAACAATTAGCGTAATCTCGACAATTTGTTTTAAATTTCGTTTCCGATACTCGTAGGACTTCACCTTGATAGAAGATGCGGTTCCTCTGAGCAGAGTAGAGTGATCTCTCGAAGCGCCGAGTAAACTGCAACACTTTTGACGTTCGTGTTGAAATTATTCGCTTATCTAGGAGCAGCTCCTCGACAAAGAAGAGTTTTTCCTTCTTAAAATTTATAATGCACACTGAAAATAGTAGTTTATGCAACGAATGCGTCAAATATGTGACATGCCAAGGAAGCAAGAGGGAGGAGGAAACCGATACAGATGGTAGACGCAGCCCCCCCCCCCCCCCATAAAACAATATATTGTAAATTGAAAAAAATAATTAAAAAATAAACAATAAATATACAAATAAGTGAGTTAATAATAAAAATTATAAATAAATAAATGAATAGTAAATAACATTATCCCCACCACATTGAAAAACCAGGTGTAACATGGAATCAACTAAAGAGCTGTCTATGAAGTAGACATAAATGCGCGAAGTTAGTACAGTGATATAGATAATATTCAAAGGGCAATGGTGTCTGTTTTTCTATAATTTATCATATTAATTTAATTAAATTTGTCTTTCTTGTCTCAATTGATTCGGTCGGTAACAATTTCATATACTTGAGATGTAGAATGATTTTTATCAATCGAATATTTGACCGAGATTGCAGAGACTTACCTATAGAAATTTTCAAAAATTTTAAAAGTTCATTGAACGTAAAAAATGACAGATACTGTTTAAAAGAAATAGAAAAGAATTAATTATTAATTAATTATATGTAAATATTAAATTATATGTAAATTTAATACTGTATCAACGTATTTATTTTTGTCGACAAGATAATTTTTTTAACAAATACACTGAGAGAAAGAAATATTTGTGAAAAAGTAATCGTGCATATTTGTTGCTATAAATTGACATTGACTTGTCATAAAATGATATTTCTTAAGTATTAACGCTCAGTTCTTAACTGTTAAGATTTTACGTTAATAGAAACGAATTCAAGTTTAACTGTTAAGAACTGATTGAAATAATACTTAACTGTAAAGAAATATTCAATTGCCCATATTTAAGTCATCAGATCTTAACCGTTAAGGAACGTCATTTGTCTCAACTATTCCTTTCTCTCAGTGTACAGTCTATAATTCGACTATATTATGATGCGATTATTAGTAATCGACAGCATATATACATTTCTAATGAACGACCTTATGAATGTATAAATCCTATACATTTGACTGATAAGTTGTGCAATGGCAGTTTGAACGACAAATTAGACACCGTAGACTTCAAAATTACTAACTATGGAAACCCAAATTAATTCAACGCAAGCATACAGTTCATCGGGATAGTTTCAAACACTCGGTGACTTTACCGTAATTAGCTGTACACATATATATACATATTGCTTTAAGTTTTCTTTTAGGTTTTTTAATGGAAAAATCATCAGTGGCTAAGTTACAATTAATTTTTAAGTTGAATATTGACATACAGTTTATGAAACATTTACCTTGAGATTACAAATTCTAACCTAGAAGGTTAAATTCTAGACATAATTAACAATGAATGTTACATGTAATATTATATAGTAATAGTTGATATATTTTGTGATGAATAGCGGTAAACACAGCTGATGTTGAAAAACACTTGAAAAAACTCACCTTTTGAGGTTAAAATAACTTATGAGCAAATGGATTCCAGTACCTAAAATTTTTTTTTCTATTTTCTGAAAAATATTTCCAGTGTGTACCTAAAATTTGGTGCATTTTCAAATTTGATCGGACCACTTGACGTGGAATGCTCCATATAAATGTATACAAATCGGTCTACTTTATAAATTCGAGAGAAACATGTAATTATTTTATATTTAAAAGTGTAAATGTACGTTACATTCTGTCTCCTAAAAAGAAAAAAACTTGAATAATTTGTCAAAGCATTCAAATATGTTAAAGGAGATGACAAATAAAGAGTCGCAAATTTCATTGATTATCTAATAGCTAATAATTGTATAAATAAAATTTTGTATTTCAAACAGAATTTTCAAATTGCGATTAGCTGATTAGCTTCAACTTGTTGATATAAAATAATGTAATAAATTATGTTCTCGAAATTTGTTGGAGTGATTGCAACAAAGCTTCTTCCTCTGAAGTGAAAGGTTCACTCGATAAAGTTGAGATGACGTATTCACTTTACAGATTATAATAATACTTTTACTTTCTGTCTCTGTAACTTTTCAATCAAAGACATTTTATTACAATTAATTTATTTACAACAATGACAATAATTTTACTATATAATGAACGTATACTATATTTATCTTGTCCAAAAAAGAATATGCAGAACGAGAACTCTTTCCTTTAGATACACGGACACACAAGAGGGAAGCTTACAAAGCTTACAATACACGGGTGAGAGTCTTCAGAGCGTGGCAAGTAGGATTAGAAGTTTATATCGAGGGTGAATAATTCACCCCTCTGATGCGCCGTAATAACCGATAAAGCTTATTTCTATGCGCTTAAGCAGAATATTTTAAGTAAGCCTCTATACGTATATATACATATGAACACACGTATAATCTCCATTAAAGATATGTTTTCTTTATTATTTACGGTGTCTATTTGAGTATAAGTATCAAAGAAATTTTTTTAATTTTTTCACGTTTAACTATATACATTAAATTTTAATCTTATTCCTTTTTATTAAGTGTCTGGTTATTTTCTTTAACGCAGTTACATTTAAAGTAGATAATTTTTTTTCGATTTTTGATCAAATTACATTTGTTTATACGTTTTCATCAATTCCTCGGAAATTTATTCGGTAACTATATAGGTCAACCTGATCGCTCATGTTCTTAATATCTTATCGTTTGACCCTTTTATTCAACTATCTAATGTGAGATGTCACGTGAGAAATGTTTAAAAATCGAGGATATGTCGGAATCGCTTTAACATCTTGATTTTTGAGCTTACCTGGGTGGTGTTATTACTTATAAAGTGACTATCACCGTACCGACAAATTGGTTTCATATCTTTTGGGAAGTTTAAGCAGTATTCCAATTGAAAAGTCACATGAGATTTTGGCATAAAATATCACGTAAGATTTTTTAATAGGGATCTATAAGTTATAAAATAAATTTTACACAATTTTATTTATATAATGATAATTAATTACTATTTAAACTAATTGGCTCGCTTTAATATCATCACTTTATATAATTCTAGATTTCGGAGACGAAAAATTAATTCTTATTCTTATATACCCACTAAAAATATCATTGATGTATAAAATCGATGGCTCCTAATCATATAATGCTATTTCAAAAAACGATTTCATACAATGCTAATTCAAAAGAATGTTTCATATCATTCTATTTCAGAAAGTTCTTTCATAGAAGGCTATTTCAAAAAGTTCTTTCATATAATACTATTTCAAAAAACTGTTTCATGTAATTCCATTTCAAAATAAATTTCATATAATGCTATTTGAAAAATACTTTCATAAGATTCTATTTCAGAATGTGATTTCATATAATTCTGTTTGAAAATACAATTTCATATAATGCTATTTAAAACGTAATTTTATAGAATGATGTTTTAAAAAGTGTGAAAATCATTCTATCGAACCCGGGACTTTATTCAGTAAGACTAAAATCCACAGAACGCATTTAGAAAAATTATTTAATATCAAAGTTTATAAAGGAAATTAATTGTCATAATTACTGGCTAAACATGCGATGAATTAAATTTTTTTAAAAAATTGATGTAAAAATATTTTATTTAAATAGATACAAAAATTGTTTATTCAAGTACACTATAATATTAATGCTGAAATGAAAAGTTTTATTAATAAGTAATAAATATTGCATTCATTTAAAATAATTTAATTATATCGTATTATTAACATTAAAAATTAAGTAATTTCTTTTATTTACCTTTTAGGGATTTTACTTACTGAATAAAGTCCCGGGTTCGATAGAATTATTTTCACACTTTTTAAAACATCATTCTATAAAATTACGTTTTAAATAGCATCATATGAAATTGTATTTTCAAACAGAATTATATGAAATCACATTCTGAAATAGAATCTTATGAAAGAATTTTTCAAATAGCATTATATGAAATTTATTTTGAAATGGAATTATATGAAACAATTTTTTGAAATAGCATTATATGAAAGAACTTTTTGAAATAGCCTTCTATGAAAGAACTTTCTGAAATAGAATAATATGAAACATTCTTTTGAATTAGCATTGTATGAAATCGTTTTTTGAAATAGCATTATATGATTAGGAGCCATCGAAATGTAAAATATACCCATATAGCATAAATTTGATGGGTTGCTCTGCAATTAAAACTATAAGTAAGTATAGCAAAAAATTATGTTATATAATTACGCAAAAAGATTGAAGTTATCTAAATTAAGTTGTTTTGTTTCTCTCAATTGTTATTTGTACAACATTTAATTTTTCATAAATAAAGAAGTAAATAAATAAATAAGACATAACACTAATTAAACAAAAAGCAGTAACTATATATAAAGGTTTAAATTAAGAAAACAATAAACGCTAATCACATCGCAGAGATTTGTAAAAAAATAATTTAAATTTTTGCGACTCGTCATTACATACACTTGTAAACAGGTTTATTATCGCAGGTTTATTAGCGCATTTAAATTTTCCACTTATATAAATCAAGTATTAAACGATAAATTATAGTTATGTTAAAGAAAAGATATATACAATTGACGTGTTGCTTTACCAAAATTAATATATTTTTATGGAATATGCCATATCTTACCGACAAACGCGATAATTGGCGATAAATTTGTAAATAAAAGGGTATGTAAGAATATAAAAGAAGAGACGCCTTCATTTATCAATCTAATTGTGTGTTTAATTATATGTAATTAAAATATTATTGCATTTTTGATGAAAAATCTTAACGAAAATGTGAACGTAACCTCAACTAAGGTACACGGTTTTCAAAAACTCAATAAAATTAAATTTCTAAAATTCAGAACACGTGTTAGATTATATTAAACAAAAACCGTCTCTTCTCTTACTAATCAACATATTCTTTCATTCTTTTACATAATGATCAAAAAATTAGTTTCTTTCATCGAATGACTAAGGAGGCAATATATACTTCATGTTTGCTGGAGGAAGAAATGATGAACAAAGGCCAAAATTGAATAAACGTGTACAAAAGTGATGAAATGTTGTAGATATATACCATACAAATAATTGATCATTTTTAAATGTAAATAATAACAATAAATATCGTATATTCTTTGGAAATATTAAATTTATTATATTTATTCTTGTATGTATAATATACCTGTGATCAAAAATTATTAAAAATTGAGTTATATCACGTACAGTAATGTACAAATTGTTTTTTTTTTAAATTTTTCGTATTTGAAGTAATCTTTTCGTTATGTTTATGTACATTTTTGAGGTTATTAAATGAAACCGTTAATTTTAGACGATAAATCGTGATGTCTTATTGGCTGTAGTTTAGGTTATTAACGTTCTATAACTCCTCTGATTTCCGTCTCTGTTTAAGTAGTATAGTCTATAATAAATACTCATATACTTATCCTGTTTTCTATTCCTTCGATGTAAAAGAACCATACAAAAAAGTGTATATGCATATTATACATTAATTAATGTTTATTACATATTTTATCTCCTTGATACTCAAAAATTTAGAAATTTCATAATTGTTGGCATGGTGAGGCCATATATTTCACTGTAAATATATAATACATGTATTTATACTTTAATTTTCCATACCACCTATTCGATATATATGTGTAAATATTAAATTTTTATTCAGATGGGTCGTTATACAGTATAAATTACTATATTTTTACGATGTGCGCATATAAAATATATCTTTTTATTCTCATTCTCTCCGGGTAGTATATCAATCATTTTATATTTATCTTAATTAGCTATAAAACATTTTCTATATACATACAAATATTACTTCCCAGGTAGCACTGTTCGTCTCGGAGACGTTTTTAGAACGTTATTAAGCGTTTTAAAAACGTCTAGAAATGTCTTTAAGACGTTTTTTACTGGCTGGGTTATACATCCCAATAAGAGTTTATATATAACTAAATTATCCATTTTTTAAGAAAATATGCCTATAGAACCCTCAACAGTCGATAATTTAAAAATTCATTAATAGAGGATGAAAATTAGAAATTTTGAAGAAGATATAATTAACACTACTTTATACATAAATCATATTTACGTTTTTTCACGTATACCATTACGTCGTTGTTGGTGGAGTTAAACAAATGCCACTAGACGTGATTCAATATTCAACGTACGTACGTGTAATCAAAGTTATACGCATCTGCGGGATGCCAATGGGGTGTTATCTTCATATCCCTTGAGATGGTTTCTTTCTTTCTTTATATTTTTCCTCTTCATCCTGCATATATAATTAACGAGCAACAATTTACATATTTACGTGTATATATATAGAAAAAAGTTGTAATAAAAATTGCAATGTTGTTTAGTAATAGAAAGACAGACTTGATAATTATTATAAAAATTACTATTTTGTTATATAGGAATAATTCACAAGACATGTAGTAAATATTAGTAGATATGTAGTAACATTTTCCTGTAGCAAAATAGTAATGTTTATAAATTTTCAACTCTCGCCATTACTGAACAACATTGTCATTTTTATATTACAACATTTTTTCTCCGTGTATATATATATATATATATATATATTTATCGAGCGAAAGGGTATTTATATTATATTGTTAAGCGTTTCGTTTTAGATATAATATTAGCTAGATCAATAGAATTTGGTAAGGGTACACTCGATATTACATGACTTTATTGGGAAGATTAAGGAGATGTAAACCCATTAAAACAGAATCGCTATTTATTTTTTCTTAAGCGAACAGTATACTTTATCGAAAAAAAAACTCTCTGTAACGGTGTTGTATTTACATTAAAGATAGTCTATGAATTTTTTCAAATTTTTTTATCAATAAATCAACGAGATTTTTGAGCAGCCGTGCAGCATTGTTTTAACGGGGTGCCATAGTCAATATTTATCCTCCCTACCTTATCGGCAATCATGATTATTAGTAATAAATTTGTAAATAAAACTGTATGTGAAAAAATAAGAGAAGAGGCGCCTTTGTTTATTAATAATCTAACTGTGTGCTGAATTTCAGATTAAAATTATATTGCGTTTTTGAGAAAAGTCTTACCAAAATTGTGAACCTAACCTCAACGAGGAGAAAAGATTTGATATTTTTGATAAGATTTTTCTCGAAAACGCAATAATATTTTAATTTAAAAATCAGCACACAGTTAGATTATCGATAAACAAAGGCGCCTCTTCTCTTATTTTTTCACATAATGTTCTACTTTTTTATTAATTAATCATCAAAAATTGAGTATGGAACCCCCTTAAGCTATATATTACCGACCAAAAAATGGTTATTTCTATATAATTCATTTTAAATTAATTATTTTGAAACTATCGCTCTGTAACGGTATTCTATTTGCTTTCAACATGATGTGTAAATTTTTTCAGATTTTTGATTCCATTAGTTTTTTAAATTTTTGGGATTTTAGAGGTAGGTTCCTGTAATTTGGGTGTCACATCTTTAAAGGAGAATGGAATCTTTACGAATTATTGGTTCTTGATTCGTTTATTTCATTAGCTGTGTAATACTTTATATATATTATTTATTTATTAGAAGATAATACACAAATAATCATATTTTAAAAGAAACAAAACATTACTTTGATTAATTTCATTGACATCAGGATATCCAAAATCTCCTTTTATTTTTATTGCTTTACTCTAATCAATATAAATCGATATTTTATAAATACATTAAATCAATTAATTAATCTTAAAAAATACAATACATTCGTTTGTTAATTTAAATAAAAGAAAGCAGTTTTCCTGAATTATAAATAATCTATCTTTATATTACATTTGTCTCGACAAGTAACTTATCTTTTGTTTAATATTCTCTTCGCTCGATTGCTCAATCGCATCCAAGCTAACTTCGTGAGGATCGATCGACAATGGATTTTTGGTATCGTTTTGTCCAAAATAATTACGAATTAATTTCGTATTCGAATCCGTAGAGGCACAAAGATTGAGTAGATCTTCCTTCATGAAGTATCAGGCCTTCCTCGGACCGCGCACAGTTGATGATGGTTTCGGCTTATCGTCCTTCCGAAGCTGGGATGGGAGAGAGCGAGGCGACGAATTCGCTGATATATATAGGCTGGTATCATAAGTGTGTGTGCGTTCACAGTCATTATGAGAGCACAGAGCCCATGTTTATAGCGGCGCTTCTATTGAACTCTTTATTTGTACCGACTATGTTGGTAATATAATTTAAGATCGTTACAGCTGAGACCGTCTATATCAAAAGGCGCAACAACGTGTCTGACGCAAATATAAAGACGCGTAAGCCATATATCGAGCCATATATACAACTAAGTAGCCTCTCGATTTTAACTTCATAAATATTCCATTATTTATTAATTGTATTATATATATTATATATTTTCATTCTTCGCCGAGTCAATAATGTGGAGCTGAAAAAATATATAAATTAAATGACAAAATAAAATATACGTAAAAATTAATCTTTTAACTTGATAGAAATATATTGTTTACCTGAAATCTATAAAATATAGCTACGACCGTTGTATTTCGGAACATTAAAAATTTCTACTAAAGAAAACATAGTTGCCCTTATTTTGCTTGAATATTATCACTACGCTAAATTTCATAGAAAAATATTGATACTCGCATTAAAAAATGTCACTAATCACTATAGTCACCGTCTATGCATTCCATACTCACTTGAGTAATACAGTTTTTTTCGATATATTTATTCGTAATGTACTAATTATTCACCGTGAATGTTCACTAATTCATTAAATAAAAAAAATAATTAATAATTTTATTTTATCATTTAGTAAAAGTAATAAGTTAATAATGTTTACTAATTAATCAGTAATTATTCACTAATACGTAATAGAAGAAAGGATATAGTCGTACTTTACAGCCGCAAACGCACTTCGACCTATAGTGTCGAAATAGTAGTGTCCTAGGACATGCGAAGCTTTACTACTTGTCACGAAAAGTATACTGTTTCGCTTCAATTGACTCAGTCGGTAACAATTTGAAATCTTTCCCCTAGATTATAACCGATAGAGCGAGATAGGCTAATTATTACTATTTTATGCAAATAATAATCCTTAATAATCCTTAATCATTTTTTATATTTGTTTCAAAATTTGGCGTTTATTCATTTTCGCATCTTTAAAATAAAGCAATATAAAGATTTCAGTGGTCGAAATCTTTACGTTTCGAATTAGAGAAAATTTTCTTGGTGGTTTCTCCAAATAAGATAACTATGTTCTTCTACTGTTACGTGTGGATACACGTCACGGATGTATTAAAATAAGTAAATTGTTTGTTCGTCGAAAATGCTGACCATTCAGGTCATTAAACGGTGCCACGCGACTTCGCAACTTGAGCATCGGTGCAACCTGAAGCGCAAGGATCAGCTAAGCACCCCTCCGATTACACTTGTATATAGGTCACTAAACTTATATAAAAGAAGACGGTAATAAACAAACGAGAACGAAAAAGTGAGAAGTGAAGAGAGAAGACACGAAAAAACGATACAGACGTTACCGTTCAAACGTAACACTACAATGTTCTTCGAATCTAATTTTACGACTTTTCGTGCCAAAACTGGTAGTCTTAACGGGATGTAAACCCCAAAAAGCAGAAAAATAATTTATTTTTTCATTAAACAAAGAATTCAATCTATAAAAAAAAAGTTGTGTAAAGATATTGTATTTCCTTTGAAAATAATCTGTGAATTTTTTCAAATCTCTTTATTGATAAATCGGCGAGACTTTTAGGCAGCCGCGAACCATTCACTCAAAAGTTTTAGATTAAACTTTTCAATCTAAGCGGTTGAATTTTGAATTAATCTTATTAAATTAAAATATAGATTAATTTTTTAATCTAAAAGTGAATGATAAAGGGTAATTGTTATAGATTGAAATTGATTAATCCTAATAGATTTATACACAATCCATTATATTAATCATGCAATCTAATAGCGTATTGATCGAAAACTCAATCGTTTAGAAATAACTTAAAAGTGAGAAATAAAAACTATAAGAGTGTTGTTTTAATAGCTACATATTATACCGACCAAAAATTGTTATTTACTTATAATTAATTAATAATTAATTATTTCGTATAAATCTCTCTGCCACGCTATTCTGTTTGCTTTGCACAGTATCTGTTATTTTTTTCATATTTTTATTATAAATAGGTTTTAAAATTTTTGGGATTTTCTAGGTAGGTCTCTACAATTTTGGTCGTATACCTTATACACATATACCGACATTATCGATTTTTCGTTTTATGCAGTCAATTTTTGTTTAATCCTCGTTGTACGAACGTACCCATGACATTCTATGAAATTCATAGATTATTGGTACGTTGGAAAAATTTGAAAATGTTATGTATATTTTATTGAATAAAACGAAAAATTGTAATGTCGGTAATGCGGCTTTCGTTAACGGGAGGTTGGACTCAAATTGCAGAAATTAGCACTTTTCAATCCAAAAATTTTATCGAAAATATTAAATTAAAAATCGGAACAAAATTCATACGGGGATAGCTTAAAACATAATGAAGGCCTTGACTTTTTGATTTTTTTTAAAGAAAAAACAATTTTTCTTAAAAAATTTGGGTATACTGTTCAAAACATACCTGAAAGCCTGCGACGTTCAGAGTTGTTTCAAAAAATTTATTCATTTGTTTATAAAAAAAAAGTGAAAGATGACCAGTTTCTGAGAGCAACATCCACTTAAATAACAAATGTTCATGAAAAAAATAATTATTTTTACATTTGAAAGGTGTCATTATAAATTAGCCATTTTAAATTTACCAAATCTAATGTAAGATTTAAGTTCATCGACCGCAAGAACAGTTACCTGCTATACAGTAAGTTTTGTCCAAATCCGTTGAGAATTGCGAAAGTTATTCAAACATGTAAGTAAACTTATATTTCATTACCAGCTTTGACGCAATATATTTTTGTATATGTATAAAGTATAACTCAATTATATATCTATAAAGTTTCTACATATATATTTGAATATTATATACCAATTATATACAATATTTATATACAAAATACTAGATTCCGTTTAGTCAATAATGACAATTAACATTTTTCGCTCGATCGGTAACAATCGGTCTTTTCGATATAATTTTGTCTTTTGCAATATATTAAAATTCGAGGAGCAATATATACGCAATTTAATAATCCAAAATAAATTCGCGTTCTAAATTTAACGATTCATAACGATCGTTCATTATCGTCAACGATCGCGTCTACCGTGTAAAATGAATAGACGTGTATACAATATAGCTCTCGTTAAAAAAATTCACGTTTTATTAATATATGGGAGTATTTCGAGGCATCAGCCTTATTTAAGTGATGTAACGCTAATATGACATCTCCACTTTAAGTTTTTCCTATATCATTCCGCGATATTGATTGAAAACTCGACGCGGAGCGATGTCGGTAAGACGGACATCTGCACTGAAAAAAAATATTGAGTCAAAGAATATTTCTTAATTGTTAAGAAATGTGGATTAGAATACGGCGAACGGCACATGTCTTAACTGTTAAGAATCCAGTGACTTGAATTTTTGATCAAAAACGATTCCTAATCAAGACGTTCTTTTATTAATACGTAATAAATGAAGTATTATTATTATTAATATAATGCATCGTAAGAATAATCTTTTCACGCACCGCTAGAGGGAGTCGACGACTTTTTGAATTTCATAGTAAATTTTATGCATTAATGATATAAGTATACGTTTATCTAACTCTCATACATTAAACGTAATTAAATAAGCTTTATTTACTAATTTGACTAAACGAAATTTTCACTTTATAAATTAGTTTAAAATTTATATCTATTAGTAAAGAATTTTGGGTTTTATTTGATTATTTTCTTATTAAGGAATATTCTTTAATAGTTACGAAATTGACATTTGCTGCTAAGTAAAGATTTTAGAACATTGACAAATACACCATTTCTTTGAAGCAAAAATTACTTTTCTCAGTTTGTGTACGCTAACGACAATGGTACAATCTTATTAATTTGGATTTTTAACGTTTAATATTTTCATTCGATTTACTAAAATATAGTTACGAATTAATAGATCTTTTCTTTTTATTTAAAATATAGATACTTACGGTTTCTCTCTTTTCACCATGTAATGTGGTCAAAGTCTAATGAAAAATTATATTTTAATTATTGAATCATTCAAAGTAAATTAATAATTGAAAATATTCAAAGTTATATTCAATAATCAAAGTACGAAGCGAAATGGAACGATGCTTACATAAATATATAATTTAATAATAAATATATAAATAAAAATATAAATAAATAAATAATATATTTTTAAAAAATAAGTAAGTTAATATTAATAAAATACAAAATATAATCAGCCTTCGTTTATACGAATCAACAAAATTTGCTATTAAATTTTCACCACACCCCATATATAATTAAAATATCCATTTAGGTTCTCGCCCGCTGTCTCTTTTAAACTTCATTAATACTGGGTACGTTTATTTGCAGAAAAATTTGCACTCCGTTTACTTATGTATACGAAAATTTGCGCGCAAAAAAAGGATACAAGGATATAAACGAGTCCCTTGTGATGTCACGTTTCCATGCAAATATGTATACAAGCATTGGGTGTATACACTTTTAAAGTATCATTACCACTATTAGTGTATCTGTCAACAAACAAATAAAAGATATGGGTATATAGAGAAGAGTTTTGTGTCTACAACAAATTTTTATGTTCTTAGATTATTTTTTTTTGTAAGGGACCGATTTTGAAGTTATGCTTGATTCTAATAAAAATTCGTGTATAACATTGTCGCGTCCGTATAGTATAAGAATATAATAATATTTTATAGGAAAAATGATTTAATGTATAATTATATGTATAATTTTAGGCTAGTTAATTAATCATATATGTTAAGGTAGTAGCGAGTTAAGATCGTGGATAATTATTTTCAATATTTATCAAAAGTTTGACACAGACATAAACAGGTTTTTGTTATTCCATGTGAATCTTTTATAATTCAACAGATTTTTCTGTATAATCAAACAGAATTATCTTTAACAAAAGAGTGAGAAAATGTGACTCATAAGATCATTATTTTAAAAACAATCAAATTCCTCTTGGTTCTAAAGGAATCACAATGAAGAAACCAGAATTTCTTCAGTGGATAAAAATTTAATAATCTTTCGTTAATGAAGAGCCCATTATCTTTAATAAAAAAAATTCTAAGTTTTACATTCTATACCATTTGACGTAAAATTCGTTTGTAACAAATTATAAAATAGTACTTTTCGATACTAGTGTGAAAATGTTGATTGTCTAACGAGTGAAAGTTTTAAGCCATGATGATACTCGTATGAGTTGAAAATCTTCTTTCACACGTATATAATACGTATTGAACTCAGCGTAGTCACCGATCAACAGGTAAAAATTAATCAAAATTAACCTAATGGAAATATAGAGGGCGTCGAGTATCCGCAAATATTTCAAGTGTAGATCCCTCAATTTTCTTTGAAGCCACGCCCAACGTGTTTTTTTTTCTATATAGCGTTTAATCTCCCAACCCCATCACGCTATTGTTTCCTCACTTTTTTCCCCTCTATCGATGTTCGTGTAACATGGATAATGCAGGGATATTATGTGATGCACGTGTACCAATATTGAGCACCGTTTTGACTATTTCTAGTTTAGGGTGATTGTTGATTATTGTTCGATGTACGCACATTAAAAATTTATTTATTAAAATATGAATAAAACGCGAGATAATTTCATGCGATTCCTCCAGAAATTTTTAATTACGAATTGTGCACGTTACGTTTAATTTCGTTTACACTTAATACAGCAATTCGGTTAAAATACTAAAATATTAAATAATATTTCGTCAAAAACTGTAAAAATAAATATATTATAAAAGCTTGCATAAAATATAATTGTATTTTCAAAATTTATGAAATAAGAAATAATTATATATATATATGGATGGTTCTCTGTGAAATCGAAGATGAAAAAAATGTGAATATTACTATAACTGTGGGAATATGATTTAGAGGTGTCCAGTAGTTCTCCTGAATTTTTTCAGATTTTTTCGGGACCATTAATTTAAGTTACAGAGAGTCAAAGTTGACATTTCAGCAATTTTTTGCATTATATACCCATTTTCATGAATTTGTAGCTCCCAGGGGATGCATTTTTCACTATAAACATAAATATGACTTTTTTTGTCAAATTTTCGGAATTTTTCATTAAAAATACTTTTAAAGTCATAAATGTATGCTGTCACTTTTGTAAGGCATATAAACCTTTGGCATTCTATGCCAAAGTCCATGAATTTGTAGCTCACAGGGGATGCATTTTTCATTATAAACATAAATATGAATTTTTTTGTCAAATTTTCGGAATTTTTCATTAAAAATACTTTTAAAGTCATAAATGTATGCTGTTACACTCTTGTCAGCCAATTAAACCTTAACATTCTGCTCTGGGCTCTGAAAACCAAATACTGTCTAAAAGATGTCTTTTTATAGTCACAAACTGTCTATAAATTTCTAGAGTGGGTCTAAATCATTAAGATCATTTATGGTCAAAATATCTAGGAAAAGTACCCGAAATATTAATAGAAATGTATATTTGTTGCCTTATAACGATGAATCTATTAGCATGATCATTGAAAAAAAATTTGTGCACTTACCTTGCAGTGGTAAAAAAACATCTCCACTTTTTTCAGCATCAATCTAATCTCTTGTAAGCTGCTAAAAATACAAATGTTATTATAAAATTATAAAAAATTATTTTTTAAACATTTATAATGCTGAATTTTTAGTTTTACATCCCTTACAAGAATTATGATACTAATCTGAAGGATTACTGCAAAAGTATCAACATTATTATTATTATTATTCAGCAATACATTATTCGAATTTCACAAACTTGTGTCACTGTCAATTAGTCATATTATTCATCATAATCTCAGATGTGATTTATTGTTTTATTTTTTGTATTAAATAATGTATATTCAGTCATTATAATAATAATGTTGATACATTTATAGTAATCCTTCAGATTAGTATTATAATTCTTGAAAGGGATGTAAAACTAAAAATTCAGCATTATAAATGTTTAAAAATTAATTTTTTACATTTGTATAATAATATTTGTATTTTTAGCAGCTTACAGGGGATTAGATGGATACTGAAACAAGTGAAGATACTTTTCTACCACTCCAAGGTAAGTGCACAAATTTTTTTGCAATGATCATGCTACTAGATTCATCGTTATAAGGCAACAAATATACATTTCTATTAATATTTCGGACACTTTTCCCGGATATTTTGACCATAAGTGATCTTAATGATTTAGACCCACTCTGGAAATTTTTAGGCAGTTTCTGACTATAAAAAGACATCTTTTAGACAGTATTAGGTTACCAGAGTCCGGAGCAGAATTGCTGATTTTCACTATTTAAGGTTTAAATGGCTTACAAGTGTGTGACAGCATACATTTATGTCTTTAAAAGTATTTTTAATGAAAAGTTCAGAAAATTTTACAAAAAAAGTCATAATTATGTTTTTAGTGAAAAATGCATCCCCTGGGAGCTAAAAATTCATGAAAATGGGCATATAATGCAAAAAAGTGCTAAAATGTCAACTTTGACTCTCTGTAACCTAAAATAATGGTCCCAAAAAAATCTGAAAAAATTCAGGAGAACTACTGGACACCTCTAAATCATATTCCCACAGTTATAACAATATTCATTTTTTTCATCTTTGATTTCACAGAGAACCAACCATATATATATTTATAATATGGAATGCAATTAATAATTCAAAGTTTTCAATATTATGTCATTGACATAATATGTAATCATATCACTCGTCATATCACTGTTAATATTACATTTTTTTGAATTAAACGGATTGATACGGGTTGCCTATAGTCAATATTGACCCTCTCTACCTTACCGACGATCCCAATGGTAATACGTATGTGCAAACATAAGAGAAAAGACGTCTCCCTTTGTCAATAATCTAACTATGGGTTGAATATGAATTTTGGAACTAAAATATTATTGCGTATTATAAATGTTGTATTATAGTATAGATACATTGTACAAAATGCACAAAAAATATCCTAATTTTAAGATATGCAAGAGTAACATTTTTTAAAATCATCATATATATAGCCATTCAATTTGTAACAAAAATATTCTTTAAGTTAGGATTAGCTATTTTATAAATCGTATATATAACTAGTAATTTCCTATGGATTTTTAAACAAACGGCTGTTTTCTACGTTAAGAATTAATTAAATCTGTGCTAATACAGCATTTTATATTTTTTTTTTCGTGTACACAATTGGTGAAGAAGTTTAGAAATTTACTTCTTAACCCTTTGAAGGGCACATTTTTGTGCAGAAGCTACCGTATATATGCAAGTGACTATGTAGGTTTTCGGGTTCGCTTAATGCGAATCCGGTCTGAAATTTTGAAAATTTAAAATGGTGGATCCAATATGGCGGACTAAATTTTAAAAACATGACAGATCAATACGAAACTTTGTATACAAGGATTTTGAGGGTCGCTAATTACGAGCCTGAAATCAAAATTGGAAAATTCGAAATGGCGGATCTAATATGCTAAACAAAATTTTTAATACATGACAGATCAATACAAAACTTTGTGTACAGAGGTTTTTAGGATCGCTGATTGCAAATCTGCAATAAAAATTTCAAAATTAATAATAAAAGCACCAAAGTAAACTTATTGTAAATGCTTTTAAACAATTTATAACAATTATAAGCCGTTGGATGCATGGAATTATTTCTGTTCGGGGTATAGCTAATAAAACTTCTTGATAATTATACATATATCTATATAATTTTGTTTTATAAATATATTTTTCGATCTCGAAACTATACTGCTACAGACTTTTCTATAGCTATCACAATGTTAGAAGTCTATATCTTATGCTTTTCGTTTCATAGCTAGTTGAATCCAATTTTGAATGTTGTTTATAGTTATATGTGACCTCGATGGAGATTATTACTATAAGACAACTTACAGAAATTTTACAGGTTTCTATCCTTACAAAAAGTTTATATACTTCTATAAGAAAAAATTACATAGAAAAAAGTTAAAAATAAGTTTATTAGAATGTATAATATTATGCATATAAAGAGTTTATCAAAATTTATAAGAATATTGTTTTTTATTATTTCATATGACATTTATTATTCGTCTTTTATACATTTTTATCTGACATTTAAGATAAATAATCTTAATAAGAATTTAATAGATTCAATTGATAAAAACTTTATGCAATTCTATAAGCAATCTACTCATTCAACTATTATCATAACTTATTAGAAAATCTGTGCTATTTATTTATAATTTTCTATCAGAAATATCTATTAAATACATACAAATGTATTTTTATAGTAAATAATTTATACCATATTTATCAGTTTTAATGAGACATGCATGATAAAGTATTAATTTTTTTTAATGTATAAATTTTATTACTCTATATGAATCTATAATTCAATATTTCGAGGTTTTGTTTATTCTATTGAATGTCGGTAAAATGCGAAGAAATGCGTTTTTTGATGACTACTTAAGAACTAACTATTTGTTCAAGCCGGCCCTTACTTTCCAGAGCATTTTTGATATTTCTATTTCTATTAGGGAAAATATTATTTACATTTTAATGTCTGGAAAATTAAATTACACTCATGTAATGTCAATCAATTTGAATAATATATGTATGACGTATTCATTTTTTACGATAGTAATCACTAGATTGTAATTTTATTACTGCAGAATTATCTGTTTTTCTTACACGTTTGTACCCAACACTATATACGTTATGTTCGTAATGCACTTTTTGAAAAGAAAATATTTTACTAATTTAATTAATCGAAAAAATTTTCTCCCGCAGAAAGGAACTTCATCACATTTTTGATAGAAGATGTTAATATTTTAGATTAAAACTTATTCAGTAGCAGTAAATTGTCTTGAATTTTCTCAGAATACACCAAAAATTATAGTCTCAATTGAAAAAAATTTGTTTGATAATTAAATGTTTATAAGATTATAAAAAAATGTCTTTCTAAAAAAAGTATCTTTATAAATTTTTTTCGGATTTTTCATTTTATGTTTTAACCATGATTCTTCAGTTGTCAATCAAATCAATCAAAAACAAAGCAAAATTCATTCAAATAAATCAAAAGTTATTTATTGACCAATATTCATTTGTATTTGACTTTTTATAGTTAAAGAGTATAAATATTTATTTTTCACGAATAATATAATATAACAATTATAGTAACTATATAATAAAATATAATTTAAAAAAAATTGCTTTCAAAGCATTTCGTATAATTTTATTAAACAGATTGCTTATAAAAATATTGATTAGCAGGAATTGACGAGTTAAATATTAACGGTTAAATATCAAAACTTTAGGACTGAATATTTCGCTAACTATACTACTAGACGTTCAAAATAAAAGTGTGATCGAAATTAAAACAAAATGGCAAATAATTTTGTTTAACTTTGGCTAGTATTGTTCATGTTAAAAAAATCAAATTCTCTGAACACCTGGATATCTACCTTAAGTAAATACGTGATGACCCTCTAAGAAAATTTGTATTATAAAAAAAAGAATATAATATTAATTATTTCGAAAGAGCAACAAAGAATGTATAAAAATTCACTATAAAAGTAATTGACTAATAAAAACGTTTTTTAAAGAAAAAACACACATTTATTATGTGATAATTAGCTACCGAATATGGAGCAAAGCATTATATTCATGGAAATCACAAATTATCGATTACAAATACTGAATTATATATAATTATAATAACCTATAGGTGTAAATAACTAACAAATATAAATCAAATGCGCAAAAATACGGTTTTACTTGTCTTACTTTCACACATTTAATATTATATAGCTACATTTTTCTTAACATCTATTTCCACTTCGCGAGCTCCCTTCGCGGTGAGGACGGAGTGTACCCAAAAAAAAGTATTGCTTTAGTAATTACTGCAGTAGTTACTTTGGTAGTAACAAGAAAATATTTAGTTAGATACTACTATAGTAACTACTATAGTAAATATTATTATTTTTATATAATTTTTAAAAAATACTTCAGTAGTAATTTCAGTAAATACTATTTTTTAAGTCAAAAACAACATACTTAATAGATTCTGAGTCTAATGAAATTCATTCCGCCCCTAAAACATTACTAACATATTCGACAAACATGCTGACAATTCAAGCGATTCTAACTACGAAGAAAACTTCATTAACTACAAAACAATATACAAAACATCTTTAACAAACCATAACACACAGTCATTTGCTGGTCCTGCAGGACTAAATACAGATATACAAATGACATAATTAACGACTACACTACTCTCAATAAAAAACAAGCTCAAGCTCAGGCCCAAACGAAATTCCAATATATTTCCAATTGAACAACTTACTAAAACATTATAAAACCTTTTATAGTCCTAAATTATATATGGAAAAATAATATCTTTCCTAACATTTGGAAAACAGCCATTATTATACTAATTCTTAAACCAGAAATAAATAACACGGGCCCTCAAAGCTATCATCCAATTGCTCTCGTATGCAGTTAATGTGAAATTTTAGGATAAATTTTAAATAAGTGACTCAAATGATTCATGAAAAAAATAACTTAATTTCGCCCTATCAAAGCGGATTCAGATCTTGTAACGCTTATACTATGCCATAAGGCTTGTACTATGCCTATAAATCGTGGTATGTAAGGCTTAACAATGTAGCCCTTGTTTATTTTAGTTTTCAACGCTTCACACAATTCACTATCTATAGCCTCATGATTTATTTTAAAATTTTTGTTATATTGCATTGTGAAGTTAAACGAGCACCCGCACATTTTAAACATACTGATTCATTTATGTACTTGCTTCCGTTGTGTCCAAATCTGCCACAGTTAAAGCAAGGTTTAACAATAATTAGGTCAAACACTCTACAATTTTGATGACCCACAAACACTCTGTCTTTATTTTCTATTATGTACTTATGTAATTCGGATGATATTTCCATACTAACAGTAATTTTTTCCCTTTTTTTATTATTACTTATATGCAATATTTTACCTTTTATGTGAAAGGTGCAGAAATTTCTGATATTGATATTGTGTTCTAGAGCTTTTTGATCCATGTCAAAGATATTTTCTGTACCAATTATTTTGATCACTGGTTTTTTCAACTGTTCTGCTTGTATAGTGCATATACTTGTGACAATTTTACGTTGAATAGCTTTTTAGTCAATTCAGCACTCTCTGCGTTCATACAATCTATTATTATTTCATCATCATTTTTTATATCAACTTTACTACTAAATAATGTAATACTTTTTATTTTATATTATTAGTATTATCTTTTTTATTTTTCGTTTTAATCACAATTTTTGGTATATTTTTATTTAGGGATAATATTGTTTGCGAAGAATTGGCTATGTCGGCATATGTTTTCTTCTTGTTTATTGTTATTTCTTTTTCTTTTTCCAGCAATTCTGTTAATAGTAAATTTTTATGTTTAAGTTGTGTGTGCAAATCCCGTAGTACAATATTTGCATTTTTTAAAACTATAACTGTCGAGTTTTCTGATGACTTTTCGTCATAAAAAGTTTTATCGAAATCCAAATGGTCATCATTTTTACCCTTTTCGTTTAGTATTCCTTTATATTTTTTCTCAGTTCCTTGAGATTCGCTTGTGTATTTCACTAAGCATTGTAGCAAAACTGGTATTGTCTGGTTTTTTCCTCTAATTCAGTATTTGAGGTTAGGTTCAAGTTTGTATCAAGATAGATAATTTTCTTATCATCCACGCAGTATTTATTTCAAAATGATATTTAATCAATCTTGGTGAATAAACCTTTATTTAGATGGCGACGTTTCAATGACTTTTCGTCATCCTTTTCAGGCTATACCTTTATTATATAAATGTATTCGTTTTTATAAATAAAGGTATAGCCTGAAGAGGATGACGAAAAGTCATCGAAACGTCGCCATCTAAATAAAATTGTGGTTTATTCACCAAGATCGATTAAATATCATTTTGAAATTCAAGTCTGTATGTTCGTCGCAAATAACTAGTACTTTAGACAAATATTTTACACCTTTTTCCTATTAAAATCACTTTTATGATAAACGTTGTCACACAAAACATAAATCACTGTAGATTTCTCTGTAATTAATATCAGACGGAATTGCCTCTGGAGGCAATCCCGCTTACGTCATTTTGTATTTTATGATATAAAGATATATATTTTACCTACAAGAAATTTTTGTATTTATAACCAATATAGCATTCAATTGTCTCGTACCGACGAAAATTATATTATTATTTTTCGTAAAAAGTACTGCGTAGTATGGAATAAAATTTCGGCGTAGAAGACGAACGAAATAAAGTTAATAGAGAATGATTCTAAGTAAATGCAGTAATAAAAAGCCTAATTTATAGAGGTAAGGGTCAGATTAATTTACGAACATTTCAAATGGAAAAAAAATTGATACGTAGAGTTTAAAATATTATTCAAAGCCAAGACGCACATAAGTGGGATTCCCGATAGTGAGATCAAAATGAAGGTGTTACACATGAGTTTCTGTATATTGTACTATAATATCAATGCTCGGAGAAGAGCCAGCGACGAGAGAACCAACCGCTTTTTATTTACAATAATTATTGTTTTGAACTGCAATTTATTTATAATAATTCTTCTTTTGCATCGCATTTTATTTACAATATTTATTGTTTGAATGGCAATTTATTGACAATAATTCATATTTTAAACTACAACAATTTTTAATTTAAACTGCACTTATTTATAATAATTCTTATTTTGAATATTAATTAGTAATGTTTGTAATAAAATAATATTACGAATATTTTATTCGTTAAACAAGTTAATTTGTTAACGTGTTTACCGTGCAATTGTTTATAAAATATTGTAATTTTATGTATGTTTTTGTTAATTAAAAAGCTAGAAGAATTTAATTATATATATATATATATTCATTTAAAAAGAAGACATTGTATAATTATGTTAATGATGCATGATTAATAGAAATAAAAAAAATGTATTATTTTATAATCCTACATTATATCCTGAATCTCGACTCTCAAAATAACTTCGCTCGCTACTCCCGGAGACGCAAGACTAGTCCTAGTCAAACAAGAGCGAAAGGACCGCGAATAGTTTATTAAACATTCGCCTTCTTGTAATATTTTTTATAATAGTTGATGCAATAGTCTGGACGTGACACAATATTATGTAAAAATATTTTGTATTAGAGAAATAATTCAAAATATGTAATATCTATTAATGTAACATAATGTAGTCGCTAATGTTTAAGTGGTAGATGCATTTACTATTTTTACTATTTTTTTTAATTAATTTGTATAGTAAATACTTAAGCATCTATAGTAGTTACTATTCTTTTTTTTTTAATTCTCTTTGCTCATCACCCCGTATACCCATTAAATGGGTTTTTACAGGGACACCCCTACCACCTATGTGTGGGGTGAAAACATTCCAGTTTTTCCCATCCCGGTCCCCACCGTCGCGCATTCGCCCGGGGTTATGCCCGTGAGGAAGGGAAAACCTTGTAGGAAAACCTTCCCCGAGACGGCCGGTGTATTGCAACATTCTGTTTAGATGTTGAGGTCACCTTGCGTAGGCCCAAACACCGAAACACACCTAACCGACCCCGAAAGCCGCACAAGAATGGTGTCACCCATCCAAGTGCCAACCGCACTCAGAGCTGCTTAACTTTCGTGATCGGCCGAGGTGCGTCTCCGCCACTCCGCCGCAGCGTGTCGGTTCTATAGTAGTTACTATTTTTAATTATTTAGTCAAATAAAAAAAGTATAAACGTTAGTATTTATATTTGAAATTCGTATACCTGTTATACTGAAAAATTAAAAATAGTAACTGGTGTAGATATTAAAGTATTTATTAAAAATCAATTGAAAAATAATATTATTTACTATAGTAGTTAATATAGTAGTATTAAACTAAAAACTTTCTTGTTACTACTAAAGTAACTGCTATAGTAATTACTAAAGTAACACTATTTTTTGGGTACACTCCGTCCTCGCCGCGAAGGGAGCTCTCGAATAATATTATTTTCTATATTGGAATACTACTTTTATATTCAATATATTAAATTAACGACCACATTATATCATTAAGTTCTCGTAATAAGTGAATAAAGATATCATTTTACTACAGTGGGAAATAAAATTTGTGCGTAAAGAAATTACTTTATCTATCAGTATATATTTCATTTTTTTATAAACATTTTTATTTGAATATTTTATTAGTTTCGTGATTCACGATTTATAAATTGCGTCATTACAGAATTTAAGAGCTTACACGATTCATTTATTAGCAATATAAATTTATACCCGTTAAAATTAAAATTCAGTTCAGCATATCAAAATAGTGTATTTTTTAATTCATCATTATTTTCATGAATTGCTCGCTATCTAACAATAGGTAAGTTTACATTTTCAATTGAAAGATTATTTAAATTATATAATATATTTTATTAAACTTACATACATGATTTCGTTGTTATTTATTTAATTAATAAGGAAGCAATTTAACTTACTAAGAAAATATATTTACATTACTTTTAGCCATTTACTTTCTCATCAATTTTTATTTAAGTAATCAGTATGAAGTTATTATCATTATTGAGTTGTTTTCTGCTAGTATCAGTAAATTTTTATGAAACCAAAGGTGTTTTTCAATTTATAACAGCTAAGGTAGCTTTTCAAGCTGCACAAGCGATTTATGCTAGTTTACCCGTTGTACAAAAATATTTAAAAGATGGGGCCAAAACTCCTGAAGAGGAACTGCTTAGTGGTCAACATAATATTTTGAACAAGTTGAGTCGACTGTCTGACGATGTGGCGTCAGCCAAAGAAAGGATATTGGCAAAAATCACGCTTACCCTTCGAAGCAAGTTAAGCCAAAAAACTGATGAAATTTTTAAACGTATAGACGAGATAAATATTAGTTACAATAATTTACAAAATATGAATGGGATAAAACGATATTCGAAAAAAAAACTATTAGATTTTGCAAGTGTAAACACTGGGTTCAGTTTAAACGAATTACCGGCAGTGATAGAAAAAATGCATTCAGCGTTAGTTAATAAAGACTTCAATGGAGAAAGTGTCCTTTCGATTATAGAGAAAAGTGCGGTAAGAATATTTTTGTGTATATAATTTTAATGATATTTCATAAGTACAGATTATTTTATAAAATTAAAAATTGGAATCATAACATTTTGAAAACATTTGTACTCTGCTTCATCTAAAATCGACCATGTAACTTTATATATATTTGCTCCACACGTAGTTTAGAAAAGTCAATAAAATATAAAATACAATAAAAATCACGAAAGAGTTTTTTAAAAAAGTGAGTAGTTTTTGTGCTTTTAATTTTAGTTATAAATATTAAATTATGTGTGGAGTTATCTTCTACAGAGTAATGTACATAATTACGAATAAATCTTTTATAATGTAAGTTCATCTTTGCTTTTACTCTTGTAAAGGTAAGCTACATACTCTTATGCGTATGAAGCTATACCTTATAACGAGCGCGAGTGACGATCGGAAAAGCTCGTAGGTGATCGGGAAAGCCCGCGCGTAAGCCGCGTAAGGACTAATAATGGTCCGACGCGCAAGCTGACTGAGGAGAGTATAGAGAGTTTATGCGAGTCATCGTAGATAGACACGTCGCCGGTAACGCCTTCCTTGATATTTCGCGGCAAGAGAACAAGAGTCGTTATCGCGGATTCTTGCTCGGGTTCCGGGTTTCGTGCCGTGAAGAGTGAGTGACTCGGTGGAGTGAGCGTGCTGGTGTTAATTGCACAGCTCCAGAGACTCTCAGGAACCTGCGGAGACGGCGAAGTTGCCGCGCGCGAGAGCCCGACGGAGAGTAGGGAAACAGGCGAAGCCAAGCACATCGACGGGGAGATAAGGTACGTGGTGCACCACTCGCGAGCCGCCGAAGCCGTAAAGACTCTCTCTCTTTACGGCTATAACTTTAAGTTAGGGATCGACGGATCTCGCCCGCGCGCGACGGCGAGGAAGCTAACGGGCGACCGCGTACGCGTGCTAGAAAGAGAGAAAGCACGAGTAACCCCGGTGGTTACACCTCGTCGCGAGACCTCACGCGGCCTAGATACGGCTTTTGTTAAATCCTTATTCTTTGTTAGACTATATTTATATTTCTTTAACTTGAATAAAATTCATATGTAATCAATATCCGAGTACGAGTTTGATTATTGATTACCGGCGTATGTTATTCCCGTTATCCCGAATACCGCCCTCTCCGTTTCAGGAGCGGCCGAGGTAAACTTACCGCGAATTTATCCCTTTTATTCGCGGTCCTTTTCAGCTCACGACGTTTTAGCTGTACAAAGACGCGAGATCGGCAAGTGATCTCGCGGTTGTTAACGGACATCGCAACGGTAGGTCGTGCGCGGGGTTCACTGATTTGAATCCGCCGCGCACTCTCGGAGCACCGCCTAGGGAGTATAACTAGGCAGTGCCGTAGCAACCGATCCCTTTACCCCTACCGACGCGAAAGATTATACCCCGTTACAACTGGCGCCCAAATACGTGTGGATTAGGGATTACGCCGGATTAATTATCACAGAGAAGTGATAATTAATCTTACGAATTATTTATTTAGTTAATAATAAGAATTTTTTTAACAAGAATAAAGCTTTTACTACCAAGTGGGTAGTAAAAGCCGAAAAAGCCGCCGTGGTGTTTGCGGACAAATACCACAACGTGAGGTCGACCCTGCGACTCAATTAGATTAATTTCCATCTCTCTCTCTCTCTCTCTCTCGAATCGTCTCGTTTTCGGCGGATTGAGACAATTATTCGTAAATAATTGACTCAAAATTCAACAAAGCGAATTGTAAAGCCTGCGCAAGGTTACAAACTTGAACCTGGTAGAATTGAAGCTTTTCGGACGGACATAACCTGGCTCGACGTCCTAATATTTATAGGTTAGGATAACAAATCCATGTTTATGCGATTGTAAGTGAGGTCATGCGTGCGGTTTAAATAATTTAGGTAACGATAAGGTATTAATTTGTTTGTGATTAAGTTACTTAATTTATTTAAATTCACTAATTTAAGAAGATTTAGTTGCGATAGACCTCGAGCCAGGTTAACAATTTAAATTAACGAGTAGATAAGAAAAATCTTGTATATTATTAATTTTTAAATTCAAATTGTTCTCGGTTTTCTTTGATAGTTCTCTAGTGGGTGATAATAGAGTTCAAGAGAACCTGTCCGAAAAGCTAGAAGTGTATTTGCGGATAGCAGATTCAAGTGAGTGGCTATATATCTTAGGGAAAAGATAATTCCTTCAACTTTTGGCCCAATAATTTTAATTTTTCTTTGCTGCCACGCAAATTAAAATAGAATAACCTTGCGCACGCCAGGCCACAGTGCACCAAAAATAGAGATTTTTGTTTATTTGAAGTTATCCGCGAGCGATAATTAAATAAGCGCAATGGCCGACCGAAACGCCGACAGTTTTGTCCAACGAGACGAGGACATTATAGTGCAGGTGGACGAGTGGATCCACACCCAAAACGCAGCACAAATCGAGGCTCACCTAGAACAGATGGAGCTTCGACTTGATGGTTCCCGCTATCAAAAGGCGGAACGCCTACAGCAATGGCTGCTAGGAAATTATTCGGCCGACGAGTTCAGTCAAGAAACTGACACCGTCAATGACCGGATAAGGCGGGTCGAGAAGCGGACAGAAGTGATCCGCCGAGTCGGGGAGAAAACGCCAGGAGCGTTACCTGATGAGAGAGGTACGCACCTTATTGAGGAAAATCTCAATCGTACGACCCGACTACCTAGCGAGGACCTGCCAACAGCCCCAGAGGAGGGCCAATCTAGCAGCCAATCCAGTCGGAGAGGTAGTCAATCTGACTGGATAACGCTAATAGCGACCGATGGGACGCCATTTGATGTGTCGCGGCTATTCTCCACATGTCTGGCAGAACAAATTGCCAAGACAAAAGCTCTACAAGAGCAAATGGAAAGTATGGCGGCACAGATTACGAGGCTAACCGATGCCGTAAGCCACATGACGTCCCAAAGAGCATCAAGTACGCGATTGGATCCACTAGGCCCAAGTCCACGTGTCCAATTTCAGGACACGTATACCTGCTACCGGCCAGAGGAGTCACCGGTTCAACAAGAGGACGCACGACTACAGCCCCAAACGCCAGGACCAGCTCCTAGCGCCACCCTGGGCGGAGCTTGGGAGGGGGGAGACACCTGGGTACCAGGAAGGCCCCCATGTGAAGAAAGTTCACCCTTAAGGCCCCAAGCGTCGTGCGTCCAAGAACAACCGTCCTGGGCTTCGCGCTCATTTAACCCCACACGCGACCGAGGCGAGATCGTGAGAAAGTGGGGAATAAAGTTCTCAGGGGACGGAAGCGAGAGCATTAACAGCTTCTTAGAGCGCGTGGACGACTGCAGAGTTCTAGCAAACATGACGCAGGATGAAGTCCTTCCTTCTCTTTCGCAGTTGCTGGTGGAAGACGCCGCAAGGTGGTACCGCAATAACAAAGGAAAGTGGAGGAATTGGGACGAATTCACGTGCTCAATTAAACGCTGGTACGGAGCCAGCGAAACTTACCAAGAGAAGCTGATCCTTGAATGCACCTCACGTACTCAGGGCGAAGACGAACCGGTACGTGAGTACATGAATTGCATGATAGGCATGCTACAAGAGCTCGTCCCCAAGCCTAGCAAGAGGAACCAGGTAGATCACCTCTACCGAAACATGCTGCCGAGAATCCAGCGCCGGTTCAAGCGAATCGAGGCGCAGACGATCGACCAGCTGTTTGACTTGGCCCGCTAAGCGGAGCGGCTGCAAGAGCGCGAAAAGCTCTACAAACCACCTCCAATGGAAGGGGAGCTGGTGCGGCCGGAGTTCGCGTATAAGGCCAAGAAGAAGTCAGAGAAGGCTCCTCTGAAGGCAAAGGTAGCAGCGGTGGAACCCGATAAATCCACCACCGGCAAGAATCTGGTGGAGCTGGACGCGATTCTCAACCAGCTGAAGAAGCTGCTACCAAGTGAGAACGGGAGCGCAGCCGGGAGTAGCAAACCAGGAAGTCCCAAAAGTGGACGGCGGTTTGCTCAGAAAAAGAAACCGCCGAACCGGCCCGGAGAGCAGAGGGGCCAGTACGAGAAGCCCCGCGGCGGAAAGAGCGCGGAAGGAGGGCCAAGCAGGACGCCCTTCGATCCGAGCAAACCGATTTCCTGTAATGGGTGCGGTAAGCTTGCGCATTTCCGCCGCCATTGCCCTGACTGCAATCAGGGAAACGCCTCCGGGAGCGGCTAAACGGGACTCAGGCCGAACCCAAGGGCCAGAGAGTCCCCGAGATGCCCAGAACTTTGGGCCCACGGAATGAACGAGACCGCGCGGAGCTCATCCGCGGCGGGATAGACTCGATGAAGCCAGAGGAGCATAGGAAGGAAATCGATACCCAAGATTCTATTCCTCAAGGTCAGCAGGAGCCACACCGGAGCTACCGCCCAGAGGACGAGACGCGCTGGTGGCTCCAAGCGGAAATTGGCGATTTCCGGATCAGAGCCCTGTATGATCCAGGAGCTTCGACGACGGTAATGGGGTCTAACGGCCTCACAATCGCCACCGCCCTGGGAAAATCGCTCTCTACCGAAAACGCCGGGAGAGTGAAATTGGCTGATGGACATGCACAACCACTGAGTGGGCACGTAATGTTGCCTTTCACCATCGGTGGTGAGACCAAGGAGCTCAGGGTTGCCATTATGCCAAATCTGGACGCCGAATGTTACGTAGGAGTCAATTTCGTACGTGCATTTCGTGCAGTTCTAGACCCAGACGCTGATCAGCTGTTCCTCAAAAACAGCAAAGCCCACGTCCAGTTAGAGGTAGCTAGCTTGGACGGAGGTACGGCTTCTTTGTCGTCAGCAGGTGTGGCTGACGCAACCGACAGTCAACGCGAGGAATTGCGTCAGCTGTTGGACCGAGTTCTATCCAACACCATGCCAAAGATCGGTCGATCTCACGATGTCGAGCACACAATCGACGTCGGATCAGCCAAACCGATCAAGCAGCGGTACTACCCGGTCTCGGACAAAATCCAAGAAGAAATGCACCGCCAAGTGAAGGAGATGCTTGACTCCGGGGTCATTGAGCCCTCGACCAGCGGATGGTCCAACCCGGTGGTGATGGCGAGAAAGGATGACAATTCTAGACGGTTTTGTATCGACTTCAGGAAAGTCAACGCTCTAACAAAACCAGATGCATATCCTTTGCCTTTCATGCATGATATACTGCGCAAACTAAGAAAGGCTCGCTATATCTCCACTCTCGACATGAATTGCGCCTATCATCAGATACCGTTGCAAGTCGAGTCGCGCCCTATTACTGCTTTCACAGTTCCTGGATTGGGACTGTTCCAGTTCACTAGGATGCCGTACGGATTGGCATATGCGGGAGCGACCTTTCAACGGATGATAGACCAAGTCGTAGGACCAGACCTGGCGCCGCACGCTTATGCTTACCTTGATGATATTATCGTCGTGTCGGAGACATTCGAGGATCATAAGCGTTACCTAGAGGAAGTCCTTAAAAGACTGGCAGAAGCTGGACTTTCAATAAACCGGGATAAGTGCGTTTTTTGTAAGTCAGAGGTTAAGTATCTTGGCGTACTGGTAAACCGGGACGGAGTACGTCCCGATCCCGCCAAGATAAAGCCGATAAAAGAGTATCCGGCTCCGAAGAATATTAAACAGCTTCGCCGTTTCCTCGGTATGGCTTCTTGGCATAGGCGATTTATGCCGGATTACGCGACAATCGCAGAACCCTTGACGCGTTTAACCAAGAAGAACCAGCGGTATGAGTGGCTTGATGAGCAAGAGCAAGCCTTCCAACAGCTCAAGGCCGTCTTAATGACAGCACCGATTCTGCAGCGTCCTGTCCCAAATGGGCAGTACATACTGCAGACAGACGCCAGTGACACCGGTATAGGGGCTGTGCTACTCCAACTCGTGGATGGAGACGAAAGAGTTTTGGAGTACGCAAGTCGGATCTTGTCCCCAGCCGAGAGGAATTACAGTGTCACCGAACGAGAATGTTTAGCCGTTGTCTGGGCAATAAAGAAGTTCAGGCAGTATATAGAAGGTTACGAGTTTCGAGTCGTAACCGACCACAACAGTTTGCGTTGGCTCTGCAATATGCGCAACCCAACGAGTCGTCTCGCAAGATGGGCTCTCGAACTCCAAGCGCACACCTTCACGATTGAGCACAAGAAAGGTGCGCTTAATCATGTTCCAGACGCGCTCTCCAGAATGTATGAAGAGGGAGAGCCGACGATAGCCTCGGTCTCTTGGAGCGACACCACTGTTGACCCGTGGTATCTCGCATGGGTAAAGGATGTATCAGAGAGACCACGGGAATTCCCCGAATGGAAAGTAGTAGGGGGAAATCTATATACTTACCGGCCTGACCCCACCTTAGAGGACGTCATGGAAGATCCCGAGGCATGGAAGATGGTAGTGCCTCAAGAGAATCGCCCGTCGATTCTAAGAGAATGTCACGACGATCCAACTGCTGGCCACTTAGGTCGCGAAAAGACTTTCGCACGGGTTGCCAGATTATACTATTGGCCCCGATACTACGCGGAGGTAGGTGACTACGTGCGGAAATGTCAAATCTGCCAGCAGTGTAAGGTAGAGCAGCAACCGCCTAGAGGCCTAATGGGCCGTAGAGTAGTCGAAAGACCTTGGCAGGTAGTCGCAGGTGATGTGACTGGACCATTACCTCGCTCTACCCACGGATTCGAGTACATTCTAGTCTTCCAGGACTTATTTACGCGCTGGATTGAAGCGGTCCCAATTAGAAAAGCAAACGCAAAGACCATAGTAAAGGAGTTACACGAGCGTGTCCTCATGCGTTTCGGCACGCCGGAAGTATTTCACTCCGATAATGGGACCGAGTTCAAAAACAAGATGGTCGACGACTATCTCAAAGAGAAGGGAGTGTACCATACGACGACACCTCCTTACCACCCTCGAGCAAACCCCGTAGAAAGGTCGAACCGCTCGCTTAAGACAATGGTAGCTTCGTACATCAAGGAAAAGCATACCAGCTGGGACGAAAAGCTACCGGAATTAGTGTTTGCAATAAACACAGCGGTTCAAAGCTCGACAGGGTGGAGCCCGGCAATGTTGAACTACGGTCGACAGCCAGAGCCACCTAGTACGGACCGGCGAGAGCAAGAAGAGCTCGCACAAGAACGGTTTGATCAGCAGCGGCTCCAGGACTGGTCTGAGAGACTGTCCAGGCTAACCGAGTTGCACAGAGTGGCCTCCGAGAATGCCGCCGCGGCTCAAGCGAGACAAGCCGTATATTTCAACGCCGGGCGTCGAGACGAAAACTTTGAGATAGGCGATCTTGTTTGGAAAAAGAACAGAGTCCAGTCTTCCAGCGCTGACAAGACAACCTCTAAGTTGGCACCAAAGTATGTAGGCCCATACGTGGTTGTCCAGACAAAAGGTTCAAACACGTACCTTATTCAGGACGGGCAAGGCGACGAGGAGATGATACACGCCGAACATCTCAAGCCCTACGTGCCCGACAACGGAATGCCTCTGGCCGAAGTAGACGACGTCGCCCAACCGACGATGGACGAAGAGGCGACGAGCGACCCGCCTCCTGCGAGCGAAGACACCCCGAGCGAAAAAAATGTACTCTCCGGCCGCTCCCATCGGGGAGCCGAGGCCCACAGCGAGCGTTCCGATGAAAAAGGGAAGGGGTCGTCCGCGGAAAACCGCTAGGGTGGTCGTCCGTCTGACAAACAGGGCCATAGAACCGCGCACTAGCGTTAGTGAATCAGAACGGAAGCGCGGTAGGGGTCGTCCGAGGAAGAACCAGAAATAAGGGAATACCCGGACAGTACCAAGGCTAGCAGCCGACACCCATCTCTGAAGGCTCCTTTTGGATTAAACTCTCCTCTGCCACGGAACGAGCAAATTGAGAGTCCCTAGCTCGTTCTGGACGACTAGATCTCAGAAGTTCCGTGGCCAAAGATTGGGCATCCGAGCCCTATCCCGATCCTGCACCCGCGAATCTCAGATACACACGTCCAGTGTACGTGGAATCTGGGAGGGGGGTGTAAAGGTAAGCTACATACTCTTATGCGTATGAAGCTATACCTTATAACGAGCGCGAGTGACGATCGGAAAAGCTCGTAGGTGATCGGGAAAGCCCGCGCGTAAGCCGCGTAAGGACTAATAATGGTCCGACGCGCAAGCTGACTGAGGAGAGTATAGAGAGTTTATGCGAGTCATCGTAGATAGACACGTCGCCGGTAACGCCTTCCTTGATATTTCGCGGCAAGAGAACAAGAGTCGTTATCGCGGATTCTTGCTCGGGTTCCGGGTTTCGTGCCGTGAAGAGTGAGTGACTCGGTGGAGTGAGCGTGCTGGTGTTAATTGCACAGCTCCAGAGACTCTCAGGAACCTGCGGAGACGGCGAAGTTGCCGCGCGCGAGAGCCCGACGGAGAGTAGGGAAACAGGCGAAGCCAAGCACATCGACGGGGAGATAAGGTACGTGGTGCACCACTCGCGAGCCGCCGAAGCCGTAAAGACTCTCTCTCTTTACGGCTATAACTTTAAGTTAGGGATCGACGGATCTCGCCCGCGCGCGACGGCGAGGAAGCTAACGGGCGACCGCGTACGCGTGCTAGAAAGAGAGAAAGCACGAGTAACCCCGGTGGTTACACCTCGTCGCGAGACCTCACGCGGCCTAGATACGGCTTTTGTTAAATCCTTATTCTTTGTTAGACTATATTTATATTTCTTTAACTTGAATAAAATTCATATGTAATCAATATCCGAGTACGAGTTTGATTATTGATTACCGGCGTATGTTATTCCCGTTATCCCGAATACCGCCCTCTCCGTTTCAGGAGCGGCCGAGGTAAACTTACCGCGAATTTATCCCTTTTATTCGCGGTCCTTTTCAGCTCACGACGTTTTAGCTGTACAAAGACGCGAGATCGGCAAGTGATCTCGCGGTTGTTAACGGACATCGCAACGGTAGGTCGTGCGCGGGGTTCACTGATTTGAATCCGCCGCGCACTCTCGGAGCACCGCCTAGGGAGTATAACTAGGCAGTGCCGTAGCAACCGATCCCTTTACCCCTACCGACGCGAAAGATTATACCCCGTTACACTCTATATAAGAATAATATACAAATTATTGCCAATCTAGTCGACTTTTCAATACTTGCTTTAGAGTATGTTGTACCAATTTTATTGTTTTCTAGAAAAGTAAGATACTGGGTTTAAAAATTTTGTCTAGAGAAATTTTTTATTAAGGATTATCAGGCGTTGATTATGATTATATTTCAAAAAGTTATATTTTTATTATATTTGTGAGATTTCGAAGAATTAATATTAAATTTCTTAGTGATTACTGATTTGAAAATTTGCTTGGATGTACTTTTAAACTTAAATAACAGCTTTTAAAAATATATCAGCAATGATAACCTATAAGTTAGAATAGTAATGAAATATGATATATTTCAAAATTTATAATTTTAAAGTTATCAAGGTTACTGACAAATTGACAATAAGGAATACCAAGGATTCTCTAATAAAACAATTTCATATTTAATCGTTCCAATTTACAGCACGAATTCGACACTGCATGTATCAGAGGCCAATCTGCGCAACAATTAATTTACGATATTTATAAAATAGTTGTGGATAACGATATCAAAGGATTATTAGTGAAACTCTTTTCCTACGATGTACAACGAGAATATAATGAAGGTATCAAATTTAGAAATTATCAAGTCGATATCAATGACGTATATTACTTATTTCTATAAACAAATGTTATTATTAAAATATAAATGACTTTTATTCTTTGGGGTCATGCTCTAGCATATATTTTGTGATGTGAAAATATGAAGAAAGCTAATGCCTCAGACCCTAATAATGGTTTTTACGAAAGCTATACGTCATTAAAGCAAATATTTGAAGAAAAAAATATTTTCTTTCATAACTTACAAGTCATGAACGATTACAGATAGATAAACGAATCAACGTTTAAGAAAAAGTTGAGTGTAAGTAAATTGGATTTAAAAAAATTAGTTAGGTTGTAGCATAAAGACATTTTGCTACATTCTGTTGATTCTTTTAGGCAAAACTACTTTTAATTTTTATTCTGCTATAACTCGGCTCAAAACTAACAAACCAAAGCTTATTTTTTCCAAAAAATCTATCTACTTACACTTAGCTATTTTAAAAATTTTAGTTCAATTGTCTATCTATAATCATTTAAGAGTTAAAAGCGATCAGATTAAATTTTCTCGCTTTTAAATATTTGTTTTAATAAAAAGAATTGTTAGGGTCTGAGGCTCCGGCTTTCATTAAATATCTGAGGTCCTTTTTGTTAGTGCCGGGTAATACTCCTAGTAAAAGAGGTCATATAAAAAACAAATATATAATTTGAGAAAGTACTAAAGGTGCAATATTATAACATATGTTGAAAAAATATTAAGTAATTTATTTTTAATTGAGCTATATTAATTAGTTATATGTCATACTGAATATCGTTCGCGCTATGATTTTTATCTCAGGATATCTCAACATGAGTGTTAACAGCGATAATTGAACGATCAAACGAACTTACCTGTAAGAGAAGTTCGATCGTAATTATATGAAAAGCCTCGTTTAAAGAGATTACACGATGTGTTTTCCCTTCCTTGCCCCTTTGATGTCACAACGTTTAGAGTGAGAAAAAACGGTGGCGTTGCTTCGCCACCTCCAGCCACTCTCGTGCGGCCCCGCGCTCGTTCTCGACATATTTTTAGAGTTTTGTTTTATAAACCTGTTAAACATTGTCTTAAGATTGGGAGTGGACAATAATTTTTATTTAAATTTTTGGTGGGTTGTAATCTCTTTGAACGAGGCTTTTCATAATTACGATCGAACTTCTCTTACAGGTAAGTTCGTTTGATCGTTCAATTATATTTTAAGCCTCGTTCTCGAGATTACACGATGTAGTGGTTTAGAGATAAGACAATTTTTGGAAATTACATTAAATGTCAATTTTTCAAGAAATTTTATTTTATAATAAAAAAATAAGTACAAAAATAAAATTAGCTTAACATCATATTTGTAAAATCATTACTAGAAAGTATTGGTTTGTTCTAAAATTTTGCGAATACGCTGGATTGCTCAGTCCAACCCGCAGTTTTTCTAATCGTAGCTAAATCAAGACCTTTACTATAAGCTTTCGACGTGGCTGCATGCCGTGTCGAATAAGCTGAAAAACCCGATACATCAATATTACTATCTTTTAAAACGGATTTTATCCAATTACTTATGGTCTGTTTACTTATAGCCTTATAAGGCTTTTTTGTCGCAATGAATAATCGTTTTTCTTCTATTCTTATACTTTGAGTAACTTCTATGTATCTTTCTATACACTTAACTACGCAAAGCTCTGGTTTTTCATTGAATACTGACAATATCAATATAATCTCCGGTACTCTTATTTGTATCTTATCATTTATTAGTCTTATATTGGTAATATTAATGTTAGCTAATGTGTGCGCCGGTGCGCCGTACATAAAGCCATTAGCATAGTAGTTTTCTTAGACAATTCTTTTAACAACATTTTTTCTAGTGGATACAGTTTTTCTAAGTGATCTAAATCTATACTAACATATCTTTATGAAATCTTGAAATTAATTTATTTTCACCTTCCTTATCTTTTGAAATCAGCGAAATCGCTGCTCTATGCGAGTTTAAGGTACCATACGAAGCACCACTTTCGAAGCAATTTGTTAAAAATAATAGAACTGTTTCTTGGTTTGGGTTAAATGCATCACAACTTTGTATTTTACAGAAAGCTATCCATTGTTTTAATGAGAATTCGTACTGTTTCACAGTCGAATCCGATAATGATGCTAACATTATCTGTAACGCATTTTCATAGTACTATTTTCTCCTAAAAGCTTGGCCGATAGTCTCCCTACCATTAAACTTGAATGATTTGCTCTGGGATGATGCTTCGACCTGCAGGGAGATAAAAGTAACTTTTTGTTAGGCTCAAATTTCATTGGCTTTTCTGTTAAAAGACTAATAAATAAGAGGTACCAGGGTTGGTTCAGCCAATCTGGTACAACCACAATAGTCGACGCTCTATCTCTCTTTATTTTATTTAACGTTTTTAAGATTAAGACAAACGGAGGAAAGGCATAAAATTTTAGGTCTGTCCATGAAAATAGTAAAGGCATCAACATTTATTGCTCCTTCTTCTGGAAACCAGGACACAAAGTCTTTACATTTTTTATTTATACGCGTTGCAAATAAATCTACTTAAGGCCGACCAAAATTTTTTATTATTTCATTAAATGCGAAATTCGCTAACTTCCATTCTCCGTCTTCATTTTTTATTCGCTGTCGCCTGTCTGCTTCTACGTTTTCTTTGGATGCAATATAAGACGTAAACAAAAATATTTGCCTCTTCTCTGCCCATTGTCAAATTCTCTTTGATAAAGAGTGACATTTAATAAACCTGGTACCACCCATTTTATTGATATAGACAATAGCCGTTATATTGTCAATACGCAGAAGTATTTGACAGTTTTTCAAATCGTTTGCTATTTTGTGCAATTCTAACTCTACTGTTAATAGTTCTAAATAATTTATATGTACTTTTTTGAGAGATTCATCCTGAAGACCATGAACTTTTTAATTTTTTCTAACCGCCCCCACCCTGTCGAAGATGCATCTGTACAAATTACTGAATAAAAGTCTCCAGTTTTAATTTTATTTATCGAATTATTTAAACTATTTTGCCACCAATTTAACTTAGGTAATATACTTTTAGAAATATTCATTTTCTGATTGTAATCAAAATTGCTATTGTCTAATGCCAATATCTCTTCTCTTTCTAATATTTTAGTGTAAAGATATCCATATTCAATAGCAGGACATGCTGCTACAAGCATTCCAATTATTTTAGCAAATTCTTTAATTGTACATTGTTTATTATTTTTTAGGTTTGCAATCGCGTTAGTTAATCGTTCTCTTTTCTCTATCGGTAACTCTATACAATAATTTACGGAATTAATGAAGAAACCTAAATATTTACATCTTGTACTGGGCTCAAGACAGCTTTTCTTTTCATTCACCAAGAAACCATTTAATTTTAAAAAAATTTTAATTTCGTAAGTATTATTTCTGCATTTTTCAATATTTTCGTCGACACATAAAAAATCGTCTAAATAGACTACAATATTATAACCTTTCTTTCTTAAAATTTGCACTACAGGTTTTAATAATTTTGTAAATATGAAAGAACTTGTACACAAACCAAATGGTAAACATTTAAACTCATACAATTTATTTAAAAATAAAAACCTTAAGTATTTTCTACTTTCTTTGTGAATCGGTATGGCATAATAAACATCTTCTAGATCTATTGTAGTCAAATAATAACCCGGAAAAATTAATTTAATTGCTGTACGCAAATCTTCCAAGTTAAAATGATCAACAGTTATAAATTCGTTAGCTTTTCTAAATTTAATATAAATATGTAACTACCATCCGGTTTTGGCACTAAAAAGTATGATGACAAAAACTGTCCTTTTATGTATGTACACTGTTCTATCACTCCTTTTTTTAATAATGCTTGAATCTCTTTTTCAAGCTTTTTTTTAATTTCTGTTTTTGCATTAAATCTAATTTTCGCAATCGAATTCTGTGTGATTTTGTAATTGAATTGAATTTTATACCCTCTTATACAATTAAGGACAAATTTGTCATTTGTTATTGCTTATCAATTTCGTAAAAAATATTTCAGTCTACCAGCTATACATACTTCTACTTGTTGCCCGTTCTCTGGCTAAATCCTCTCCGATTCTGTGCCCTCGAATTGAACGGTTGGTTCGACTGGAACATTATGCGTGATCGGTTGGGGTCCTGAATATTCGAATAGCCTGCCCGGCTGTTCAATGGCCACCGGTTGAACAGGCCTCTTGAGTTTAAATGCAGTTTTGAACCGTTTGCTTGTGTCGAAACTTTTGATACGGTATGCCTTTTCATATTTACAACCAATTTATCGACACTGTTGGATTCCTTAATCTTTTCAGCCTGTCCAAATCCTGTCCAAAGAGCATTTTATCCGCTTTTCTATCTTCCAAAAAAGAGTTTTTACTTGTTTTGAGACAGCAGGATGTATGTACGCTTTCCTAGAGTTACTTTCGTTTTGGTGGATCTCCATAATTAATTTCGCTGCATCAGATAGTCTCTGTATAAAAATAATTTTGTCCACGCTCTCTTGTTCCTCTATTAACATAGTCATAACTGAGCCAATAGCAGAAAGCGCCGAACCTGCCAGCTGTTGATTCTCTCTCATAAATTGATCCCTTTTAACGGCTGACGCTTGTAGCATTTGTTTAATTTCTGGATTCAGTTAAGAACCATCGAACTCGACAGATCTTGAATAGTTTAGCAATTAATTTTTTTTTAATTTTTTCTTTAATGCCATGAGCTACCCAGTAGTCCCATCTCAATTTCAATGAATTATGTAGAGATAAATTCAATGTATTTGATTTTTGAAGATTTTCTGCTAATGTTTCTAAAATTTCATCATCCAACAAGTCATCCACATTATTTTTTTTCTTCTACGTCATTATCTTCCTCCTTGTCGGGTAGTGCTATTATTAAAAAGAAATTACAAATTATAACCTCTTTATTTATATATAACGTACGTCTATTAATAATATACGGCATTGGTAACTTTATTAATGGCATGCCGCTCGGGTAAATAGACCTAAATCTACCTGTTTCTGTGAGCTTCGCAACCTCCTACATTTCGGTTTTCTCCTCATCCGATTCGCTTTCACCCTCAGTCTCGGAAGATTCCGATAATTTTTTAACAACTTTAACTGTTCTTGTAATTTAGCTAACTTCCTTTGTAGATGTTGAATGTTGTCATTTCGCAGTCGTTTTGTTGTTTCGCTCGACATGTTATTTTTATAACAATATCCGTTAACGAAGAGCTTCTCACCATTCCGTACGTCCGACCTCAAAGGCAAAACGATATGGAATGACGAGAACGAGCGCGGGGCCGCACGAGAGCGGCTGGAGGTGACGAGGCAGCGACATACCGTTTTTTCTCACTCTAAACGTTGTGACATATAAACGTAATACAAATTAAATAAATTGCAATAAAAGAAAATCATTTGTGTAAATTCCAAAAATATCACAAAATATATAGGAAGTAAGTGAATAATTCTTAAATATTTGTAATCGTTCATTCAAATCGATTAAAAACATGTTTTATTACCATGTTTTATTATCACTGTTAAAATATCAATCTAAGCGATCAAATATTTCCTGACATAACCTACGGTATGCTAAGGGCTCATGACGGAGAGTGTGATAGTTGATTAAAATAGCGATGTTGTCAGAAATTAATTAAAAAAATTTTGATCGGTATTTCCAAACTAAATTGTGTTACTCACTATTTTTGCAGACATTGCACGAAACCCTCTTTTTAGAAACTTACTAAAAAGAGTATGTCTTAAATATTGCCAGATATATTACAATATTGCTAAGTTTTAAATATTGCCAGAAGTATTAGAAAATTAATTAAAGAAAAATCGAGGAAGAAAAAAATCAACGACCCCAGGTTGGGATCAAATTAACGGTCTCCTGCATACAGGGTAGTAGCCTTACCACTTAGCGAACGGGAACCCGTCGATTCTACGCACCTTGTACCTTGAAGTCTTTATTACTCGATCTTTCCTCGAGACATCCCACCCACCCGCTTATCCCCGATCGGAAAATAGTCTGGGTCGCTTATGGTGCCTTAGAAATATGATACGGTTCTACAATGGCATCGGACGAGGGCTCTCTTTGGAACATAACGGGGTTGTAGCATGGACCCAATGTGGAAAAAATAATTTTTTATCCATATGAGGGCCTTAGAATGTCCGTATTCAAAATGACTGTGTTTTATTTATGATTACGTTTTATATAAGGCATACATAAGGCAAGCCATAAAATAAGAACAAATTATTTTTTATTTAAAATTAATAATTAATTAATTGTTACTATAGTTGTGTAAACAACTTTGAAAAACCTAGTCAGAGACTCAATTAAAACTCTACATGGCGAAACTGACATCGTCAAATGAAATATTATGAAAATAAAAATATGAAAATATAAATTGAATTAAAATACATTTTGTTTAATGTTTAAATATATGTGTATATTAGACCTTACAAGTTGGTTATGAAATTGTTTTTCTTTCTCTTACAAGTCTGCATTAAAACTATTAAAATTTTTAACTGTACGCGCCGGAAATATATATATGTATATGTATATGTATATGTATATATATATATATATATATATATATATATATATATGGGCTATTTCACGTCAAGTGGTACGATGAAAATTTTAAATCGCTCCAAAATTTGAGAACAGGCTGGAAATATCTTCCAGAAAATAGAAAAAAAATGTTAGGTGTTCAAAATAATTTGCTTAAGAGTTATTCCATCATGAAAAATGGAAATTTTTCAATTTTTTAGAAAAATTTCTATTTTCCAAGCCCTTTATCTCAAATCTATTAATTTTTTTGAAAAAATATTACAAAGAACTTTTGTTCAAAATAATCTTTAAAACTTATCTACCCGGGTTACAATTCTTAATTTTAAAATCTCGAAGAGATAGAACGCCCGGAAATATTGAATATCAAAAAAGGCGACCACGCCACAATAGATATTGATCTAACACCGCTCAAAAGATCACATTTTTTGAGAGCTTTCGAATGGCGGTGGTTAGATTATTGGCCAAGACCGTTGTTGTAGGTTATGCCCTAAAATACATGAAAATTAGTGATTTTATGAGGTTTATGAGGCATAACTTACACCAGCGGTCTTGGCCAATAATCTAACCACCGCCATTCGAAAGCTCTCGAAAAATGTGATCTTTTGAGCGGTGTTAGATCAATATCTATTGTGGCGTGGTCGCCTTTTTGATATTCAATATTTCCGGGCGTTCTATCTCTTCGAGATTTTAAAATTAAGAATTGTAACCCGGGTAGATAAGTTTTAAAGATTATTTTGAACAAAAGTTGTTTGTAATATTTTTTCAAAAAAATTAATAGATTTTGAGATAAAGGGCTTGGAAAATAGAAATTTTTCTAAAAAATTGAAAAATTTCCATTTTTCATGATGGAATAACTCTTAAGCAAATTATTTTGAACACCTAACATTTTTTTTCTATTTTCTGGAAGATATTTCCAGCCTGTTCTCAAATTTTGGAGCGATTTAAAATGTTCATCATCCCACTTGACGTGAAATAGCCCATATATATAAACACTTTTCAAAAATCATGAAAAGAAATAACCTCAACTTTTTCAGCTGATTTCTTGGTGTTATGGCTTGTCTGTATCGTACCATTTGAAGCCCTTACTAATTTTTAATGAAAGTGCAAAATATTTACATTAGGTTTCGAAGAGCCCATTGCTGGTAACCATACGTGTGCCTTATGATCAGACTCGGCTAGCCATGACTATTTTCCGATCGGGGATAAGCGGGTGGGTGGGATGTCTCAAGGAAAGATCGAGAAAAAAAAGACTTCAAAGTACAAGGTGCGTGGAATCGTCGGGTTACCGGTAGCCAAGTGGTAAGACAACTGACCGGTAACTCGATCGGAAAATAGTTAAGGCTAGCCTTAGCAGTATGCATGGCCCTTACGTGATATACTGAACTGGCCCTTAAGGGGAGTCCGTACTTGATAGCTTCACAAATTAGCCACCCGAAAATTTCGAGCAGAAGCGGCGCTGCCCGGCATGTTAGGCTGAATTCGTAGTCGACAATAATTATGGGCAATTAAAGGAAAAAGAGTTTTTAACCGGCCAAAAAATCGAAGGTTGAGCGCCATAGCTATTGGTGTAATTAATTAATTAACATATTGCTTAGCTGATCGGGGGGGGGGGGGGAAAAATCAGTATTTTCGACGAAAAGTGATAAGTAACGAAGTGACATGGTATGTGTTTTAAAGCATTGATTCGTACTTATCACTTTCAATCCGAAAACACTGACTTTTCGATCAGCTAAGCAAGAGGTAATTAATAATTACACCAATAGCTATGGCGCTCAACTCGATTTTTTGGGGTAAAAACTCTATTTCTGTTAATTGGCCCATATTATATATATATATATATATATATATATATATATATATATATATATATATATATATATATATATATATATATATATATATATATATATATATATATATATATATATATATATATATATATATATATATATATATATATATATATATATATATATATATATATATATATATATATATATATATATATATATATATATATATATATATATATATATATATATATATATATATATATATATATATATATATATATATATATATATATATATATATATATATATATATATATATATATATATATATATATATATATATATATATATATATATATATATATATATATATATATATATATATATATATATATATATATATATATATATATATATATATATATATATATATATATATATATATATATATATATATATATATATATATATATATATATATATATATATATATATATATATATATATATATATATATATATATATATATATATATATATATATATATATATATATATATATATATATATATATATATATATATATATATATATATATATATATATATATATATATATATATATATATATATATATATATATGGGCTATTTCACGTCAAGTGGTACGATGAAAATTTTAAATCGCTCCAAAATTTGAGAACAGGCTGGAAATATCTTCCAGAAAATAGAAAAAAAATGTTAGGTGTTCAAAATAATTTGCTTAAGAGTTATTCCATCATGAAAAATGGAAATTTTTCAATTTTTTAGAAAAATTTCTATTTTCCAAGCCCTTTATCTCAAAATCTATTAATTTTTTTGAAAAAATATTACAAAGAACTTTTGTTCAAAATAATCTTTAAAACTTATCTACCCGGGTTACAATTCTTAATTTTAAAATCTCGAAGAGATAGAACGCCCGGAAATATTGAATATCAAAAAAGGCGACCACGCCACAATAGATATTGATCTAACACCGCTCAAAAGATCACATTTTTTGAGAGCTTTCGAATGGCGGTGGTTAGATTATTGGCCAAGACCGTTGTTGTAGGTTATGCCCTAAAATACATGAAAATTAGTGATTTTATGAGGTTTATGAGGCATAACTTACACCAGCGGTCTTGGCCAATAATCTAACCACCGCCATTCGAAAGCTCTCGAAAAATGTGATCTTTTGAGCGGTGTTAGATCAATATCTATTGTGGCGTGGTCGCCTTTTTTGATATTCAATATTTCCGGGCGTTCTATCTCTTCGAGATTTTAAAATTAAGAATTGTAACCCGGGTAGATAAGTTTTAAAG
The DNA here is from genome assembly GCA_026168455.1 of Theocolax elegans. Lineage (NCBI taxonomy): Eukaryota > Metazoa > Arthropoda > Insecta > Hymenoptera > Cerocephalidae > Theocolax > Theocolax elegans. Next base: position 35,963,678 of record CM047431.1, on the reverse strand, counting down.
ATTATTTTGAACAAAAGTTGTTTGTAATATTTTTTCAAAAAATTAATAGATTTTGAGATAAAGGGCTTGGAAAATAGAAATTTTTCTAAAAAATTGAAAAATTTCCATTTTTCATGATGGAATAACTCTTAAGCAAATTATTTGAACACCTAACATTTTTTTTCTATTTTCTGGAAGATATTTCCAGCCTGTTCTCAAATTTTGGAGCGATTTAAAATGTTCATCATCCCACTTGACGTGAAATAGCCCATATATATAAACACTTTTCAAAAATCATGAAAAGAAATAACCTCAACTTTTTCAGCTGATTTCTTGGTGTTATGGCTTGTCTGTATCGTACCATTTGAAGCCCTTACTAATTTTTAATGAAAGTGCAAAATATTTACATTAGGTTTCGAAGAGCCCATTGCTGGTAACCATACGTGTGCCTTATGATCAGACTCGGCTAGCCATGACTATTTTCCGATCGGGGATAAGCGGGTGGGTGGGATGTCTCAAGGAAAGATCGAGAAAAAAAAGACTTCAAAGTACAAGGTGCGTGGAATCGTCGGGTTACCGGTAGCCAAGTGGTAAGACAACTGACCGGTAACTCGATCGGAAAATAGTTAAGGCTAGCCTTAGCAGTATGCATGGCCCTTACGTGATATACTGAACTGGCCCTTAAGGGGAGTCCGTACTTGATAGCTTCACAAATTAGCCACCCGAAAATTTGCGAGCAGAAGCGGCGCTGCCGTCATGTAGGCTGAATTCGTATTCGACAATAATTATGGGCAATTAAAGAAAATAGAGTTTTTACCCCAAAAATCAGAGTTGAGCGCCATAGCTATTGGTGTAATTATTAATTACATATTGCTTAGCTGATCGAAAAATCAGTATTTTCGACGAAAAGTGATAAGTACGAAGTGACATTGGTATGTGTTTTAAGCATTGATTCGTACTTATCACTTTTCATCGAAAACACTGACTTTTCGATCAGCTAAGCAATATGTAATTAATAATTACACCAATAGCTATGGCGCTCAACTCTGATTTTTTGGGGTAAAAACTCTATTTCTTTAATTGCCCATAATTATTGTCGAATACGAATTCAGCCTACATGACGGCAGCGCCACTTCTGCTCGCAAATTTTCGGGTGGCTAATTTGGAAGCTATCTGTACGGACTCCCATTAATATGGCGCGTAACGGGGTGAGTCCGAGGGCCCGTCGTGGTTAACCAAATGTATGGCTTGCCTTAATTTCACCCTATCAAATCCTGATGTAACTAGAATGAAATCAAGTACGGCCCTAGTATGGCTCGGTACAGGCTGTCAATGATCTAACGAGGAGTGCTTTTTTAGGTTAGGATGTATACTGAGCATGGGGAAATAAGTGTCGATTTAGGAAAAAGGATTGTGAGACTGATTTAATTATTGAATGGAGAAAGAAACTTGATTTTATAATGGACCCAATAGAACTTTAAGCGGGAAGAAGCACTTGAATCAAATTGAGAAAATTGAAAAATAATGATGTATTCGAAACTTTAAGGCCTGCCGGGGCATCATCCGATACCATGATAGGGCCTCGTCTGGGTGTTCCGGTTACAGACTCGGCCCAGATAAACGCCACAAAGTTATTTCCGATCGAGAAGCAGAAGACCGTCGATTCGATCCCCACCTGGGGACGTTGATTTTTTTCTTTCTCGATCTTTCCTTAATTAATTTTCTAATACCACTGGCAACATATTTAAGACTTGTCGATATGCAAGTAAGTTGCTCAAAAGAGGGTTTTGCGCAATATTTGCAAAAATATTGAGTAACGCAATTTAGCTCGGAAATACACATTAAATCATTACTTATTAAATTATTTATTGTTGCGATTATAAACTTTTTTTTAATTAGCACCTGGGCTTGTTTTATTATTATTTATTGACATGTTTTATGTATAATAAAGATGTAGACGCCGATTACAATGATATTATTGAACGAGAAAAGGAGAATCATTTAGGACGTTTAAATACAACTTACAATGTGGTTAAAACTTATATGACAAATGCTCCCCGCAAGTTTTGGGTATGTGGCCCTGTAAAAGACAATTTAGGTTGGCGCATTATAATACTATTACCATGTGTGAGGTATCATTCTTTGAGATATTAACATTTCATTTTAGGCGTAACGTATGCAAAACTGCATGTTTTCCAAGGATTCTTTATGTACGAAACGGATACAACACTTAATAGAGAAGGACTAATGTTGGGTTCCTATCGAGCATTCTTTAATTCTGTAATTAATACATGTAACAATTTAGTTGATGAAAGATACAGATGCTATTCAGATGTATGCAAAGCTCAACCAAAGAATAAAAGATGTAGTCACTTACGAGATTGTTCCTTCATAGATAACAATATACAAGTGTGCCATTCCGTAAGTACACATTTTTTCAAAAAAATTAATAGATTTTGAGATAAAGGGCTTGGAAAATAGAAATTTTTCTAAAAAATTGAAAAATTTCCATTTTTCATGATGGAATAACTCTTAAGCAAATTATTTTGAACACCTAACATTTTTTTTCTATTTTCTGGAAGATATTTCCAGCCTGTTCTCAAATTTTGGAGCGATTTAAAATGTTCATCATCCCACTTGACGTGAAATAGCCCATATATATAAAACTTTTCAAAAATCATGAAAAGAAATAACCTCAACTTTTTCAGCTGATTTCTTGGTGTTATGGCTTGTCTGTATCGTACCATTTGAAGCCCTTACTAATTTTTAATGAAAGTGCAAAATATTTACATTAGGTTTCGAAGAGCCCATTGCTGGTAACCATACGTGTGCCTTATGATCAGACTCGGCTAGCCATGACTATTTTCCGATCGGGGATAAGCGGGTGGGTGGGATGTCTCAAGGAAAGATCGAGAAAAAAAAGACTTCAAAGTACAAGGTGCGTGGAATCGTCGGGTTACCGGTAGCCAAGTGGTAAGACAACTGACCGGTAACTCGATCGGAAAATAGTTAAGGCTAGCCTTAGCAGTATGCATGGCCCTTACGTGATATACTGAACTGGCCCTTAAGGGGAGTCCGTACTTGATAGCTTCACAAATTAGCCACCCGAAAATTTGCGAGCAGAAGCGGCGCTGCCGTCATGTAGGCTGAATTCGTATTCGACAATAATTATGGGCAATTAAAGAAAATAGAGTTTTTACCCCAAAAAATCAGAGTTGAGCGCCATAGCTATTGGTGTAATTATTAATTACATATTGCTTAGCTGATCGAAAAATCAGTATTTTCGACGAAAAGTGATAAGTACGAAGTGACATTGGTATGTGTTTTAAGCATTGATTCGTACTTATCACTTTTCATCGAAAACACTGACTTTTCGATCAGCTAAGCAATATGTAATTAATAATTACACCAATAGCTATGGCGCTCAACTCTGATTTTTTGGGGTAAAAACTCTATTTTCTTTAATTGCCCATAATTATTGTCGAATACGAATTCAGCCTACATGACGGCAGCGCCACTTCTGCTCGCAAATTTTCGGGTGGCTAATTTGGAAGCTATCTGTACGGACTCCCATTAATATGGCGCGTAACGGGGTGAGTCCGAGGGCCCGTCGTGGTTAACCAAATGTATGGCTTGCCTTAATTTCACCCTATCAAATCCTGATGTAACTAGAATGAAATCAAGTACGGCCCTAGTATGGCTCGGTACAGGCTGTCAATGATCTAACGAGGAGTGCTTTTTTAGGTTAGGATGTATACTGAGCATGGGGAAATAAGTGTCGATTTAGGAAAAAGGATTGTGAGACTGATTTAATTATTGAATGGAGAAAGAAACTTGATTTTATAATGGACCCAATAGAACTTTAAGCGGGAAGAAGCACTTGAATCAAATTGAGAAAATTGAAAAATAATGATGTATTCGAAACTTTAAGGCCTGCCGGGGCATCATCCGATACCATGATAGGGCCTCGTCTGGGTGTTCCGGTTACAGACTCGGCCCAGATAAACGCCACAAAGTTATTTCCGATCGAGAAGCAGAAGACCGTCGATTCGATCCCCACCTGGGGACGTTGATTTTTTTCTTTCTCGATCTTTCCTTAATTAATTTTCTAATACCACTGGCAACATATTTAAGACTTGTCGATATGCAAGTAAGTTGCTCAAAAGAGGGTTTTGCGCAATATTTGCAAAAATATTGAGTAACGCAATTTAGCTCGGAAATACACATTAAATCATTACTTATTAAATTATTTATTGTTGCGATTATAAACTTTTTTTTAATTAGCACCTGGGCTTGTTTTATTATTATTTATTGACATGTTTTATGTATAATAAAGATGTAGACGCCGATTACAATGATATTATTGAACGAGAAAAGGAGAATCATTTTAGACGTTTAAATACAACTTACAATGTGGTTAAAACTTATATGACAAATGCTCCCCGCAAGTTTTGGGTATGTGGCCCTGTAAAAGACAATTTAGGTTGGCGCATTATAATACTAATTACCATGTGTGAGGTATCATTCTTTGAGATATTAACATTTCATTTTTAGGCGTAACGTATGCAAAACTGCATGTTTTCCAAGGATTCTTTATGTACGAAACGGATACAACACTTAATAGAGAAGGACTAATGTTGGGTTCCTATCGAGCATTCTTTAATTCTGTAATTAATACATGTAACAATTTAGTTGATGAAAGATACAGATGCTATTCAGATGTATGCAAAGCTCAACCAAAGAATAAAAGATGTAGTCACTTACGAGATTGTTCCTTCATAGATAACAATATACAAGTGTGCCATTCCGTAAGTACACATATTTTCTTATAGATATATAAAACGTGGTATATTCTGTAGACAGATAAAAAATTTAGTATATCTAGAATCTTTAATAAAATATGCTGAATTTACTTATTTATAACGTTAATAAAGTAATAATGTTACATTTATCTTAATTAAATGCTTTGTTAAATGTATATAAGCCTTACGGTGGAAATAATAATTATATATACAATTGTAACAGTCTACTAGAAATCATACTTTTTTATAAGAACATTATTTATAATTATACATGCTCACTCTTTCTAGTAAGCTCACAGAATATACACGTTTTTCCTATCGCTCCGTGTATTATAAAAATTATAACATTGTCAAGGAAACAGTCCCAACCTAAAATATGAAATAAATTTTGAACAAAAAAATTAATAAATTTTCACTACAAAGTTTTGGTTAAAATTGCTTTAATTTCGTATTTTTTCCATAGCTTTGAGAGAAATAACCGATTTAAGCTTCTTTTTTTAAATCTCATCTACTTGATCTCAGCTTTCTCGTGGTTTTTGTTTAAATATCGATTGCTTCCTCATAGAGAAAGCTTTGTAATAGTGAAATTTTTCTACTCGCTAAAAACATGTTATAAGTATGTTTTAACATGTCAGGAGTCGAAATTACGTGTTTTTAGTTGTGTATGTAGTTTGCTTTTTTTTCCGAATTCCGGAAAAGACGTTGGTTATTTATCCCCCAAATAGATTTTGTTTTAAAAACTATTTTCGATTTATAAAAAATTAATTTTTTTTAAATTTTGAAAATGTTATTAATTTTTTTTATCTGAACCAAATGTACTTTATAGAGAATAAAAAAATCTATCCGTTCGATTTTGGATTGACTAATTATTTTTATTAATTTTTTGTTATTAAAAAAATTGATGTTTTTTAAATATTTTAAATTTATGAAGGAACCTTCTAATGATCATATACTGTAAAAAGATCAAGTAATAATATCGAGTAGTTTTGATTTATAAAAAAAAATGAGAAAAAATTGGGTTTTTATGTCGAACGTTTTCGGGAATAAAAAGCATTCAATCCACTTGAAATTTTGCAAAAGAGTAGTCTTTTCCTAACTCCGTGCGAAGAATAAAATCTTGATGCAGTAGTGCTCAAAATTACGAGAGACAAAGTGATTTCAATCTCGTACCACCTTTTCCCCATCGTTTCGCTCGGGCGCAAACATCAGTTCAGGGTAGAATCACTTTTGCTCTTATAATTGTGAGTACTATTGTAAGAAAATTATTTTTTGCCGCCGGAACAACGCGAGTTTTTGCGCACTTATTTCGTAATTTCCTATTTTGGTAGATTCGATCCCTATTGTTTTTCAGCTCAAAATATCTATAATTACCTAATAGTTATTGAGCATTATACATTTTTGTATATAATGTTTAATAACTTATATCTTTGAAAATAATTCATCAAATATGTTGAAAAAATCGTGGAAATAGAACATAATAATGGCATTACACGTTGTAAAAATTTTAAAATCTTTCATGGATTATTTTTTGAGAAAAAAATTATAATCTAAAATGTAATTTTTATTAAAATTTTGTTATTTATAAAGTAGTTTAATGTGGAACTAACCGTATGGAAGAAAATGTTCCAAAGAAAATCCAAAGAAAAGCAAAACAGATAATTTTATATATTTTTAATTGATACCATCAAAAATTTTTTATGTCAGTTACGAAAAATTCAATCTAATAAAACAGAATTTGCTTAATATAAACAAAAACCGCTGTTAATTCATTGATAATTATGTGTTCAATATAATAACTTCATAGTACTTTTGGAAGAAAATGTTTTTAGATAATCCAAAGAACAGTAACAAAGATAATTTTTTATATTATATTAAATTTAACGGTCTGTACGAGCCAGAATATATAAATATTCCTAATCATTAGTCCATGGTGTGCTACAAATTTGTAGCTCCAACACCAAGTTCGATGAGTATAGATATTTTAATTCTGGAGACTAAAGATATTGATGTGGAAATAAAAATTATTATTAAGATAACTTTAAATATAAATATAAAGAGAGTGTATGATAAAGTTATATATGTATTGAATGTTTCGACCACAATTGCCAGTTGGTCTCATCAGTAAGGACTGGCAATCTATCTCTATACATGTAAATGATAAAGTCTTCTAAATATATATATATACCCCATTCAATAGTATTGTTCTTGGTCTATTTCGATATAAATTCTATATTCAATGTCTAAGGTAGATTGCCAGTCCTTACTGATGAGACCAACTGGCAATTGTGGTCGAAACATTTATTACAATTTTATCATACACTTTCTCTATATTTATATTTAAAATTATCTTAATAATAATTTTTATTTCCACATCAATATTTTTAGTCTCCAGAATTAAAATATCTATACTCATCGAACTTGGTGTTGGAGCTACAAATTTGTAGCACACCATGGACTAATGATTAGGAATATTTATATATTCTGGCTCGTACAGACCGTTAAATTTAATATAACATAAAATTCACGAGCGTATTACCCTTTAAAAAGATAATTTTTTATATTTTTAATTGATACCATTTCAAATTTTCTATGTTAGTTGATGAAAAATTTAATTTCATTGTACACAATTTCCTTATAATAAAGAAAAATTCTTGGAATATTTGAAACAGAAGATTATGAATAATATTAATTGAAAATTGACGAAATGGCCTTTATTTTTCCTTTTCAATCATTTTTTTTATTACATTTTTCATATAGAAGTGTACCCTTTTTTATTAAACAAATACATTAATTTTTTTAGCTAGCTATAACTAGTTATATAAGTTTTAACCAGAAAAGAATAATATTTTTCGAAATGTTATAACATTTTGTTTTAAATACTTAAATAATACTACATTTGAATAATATATTACATGTAGGATCGACATGTTAATTAGAGAAAGCTATATATGTGCCAATTAATTGGCAGTGGTTTTTTATTCGTTTCCCAGTTTGTACTAACCAATATTATTTATCGATTTAAATAAATAAAGGTTCTTTAATTTTTTATTAAATATAAATTAGCAAAAATGAATTTATAATAAAGTTTTCATTTATTTCATGAATCTATTTATGTGGTAAAGACTTGTAATTAAAGAAAATATAATAACATACTTTATAAATTTGTTCTATTCGTCCATGCAGTTGGTTCGAAAAGAGGCGTTTTTATCGATTTTTAGTGAACTAACCATTTAATTTATTTAATTGGCGACGTTTCGATGGAAGTCCTCCATCCTCATCAGGCTATACCTTTATTGAAACAATCATTTGTTACACCAGCATTTTACAATTTTGCATATATATATATATATATATATATATATATTTATCTATATATAATTACTCACTATTTGGTCAAATTAATGCACATATGTGGAATTTTTCATAATTTCCATGGTATTTCTAATGTGTCGCTCTAAAATCAATAGCACAACTTGCTTGTGAGAAAGAGAGAGAGAGAAAGAGAGAGAGAGAGAGAGAGAGAGAGAGAGAGCCAAACGTTATTTCGGCATTGTCTGCGGAAGTAAGGTGTTTGATGAATTGGTATGAACGTAAACGAATACTGTTTTATTCAAGTGCAGAAAGTAGCGACCAACAAATTTGCAAAGCAGGTACGAGGATCGCTACTTTACATGCGGGGCTTAAAAAGTTAATGACCGAAGTGCGAACAATACTTGTCAAGAGAGTATCCGTAGATTTCTTACCAATTTCAATGAACTATTATAAACGCATGTACTCTTGTATACCTATAAATAACTTTTGTTTGAAATAAACAAAATTAAAATTAATTATTTTTAAGTATCCATAATAAATTTTGTAGCCATTAGGAAGCGATCGTCGATATGATTGGATGAGATTAATTGATTCTGGTGATACGTATGGCGACTATTATGATACATGCAAAAATACGCAAGGAATGGAGGGAATGACTGGATTCAGTATATGTTTCTGCAACTGCGAAAATGATGAACAAAAAGCTCTACGTTACTTTAGCCTAAAAAATGTGAATGCAGACACTAATAAAAGAAAGTAAATATTTTTTTCATTTATTTATATTAAGAATATTAAGTATTATAAATTATTAGCTCCGTAGTGCATTCACTAACTAATTAAAAATAATAAAAGTTTATTAACTAAGATGAATAGAATGTTAAGTATGGGGATGACCGACAAACGAGGTAAAACAAATTTCAACGTCATCCTTTCCCTATTATAAACGAAGGCAATAACTAAATACAGTCCTACGACAATTGGGGTTTCCATGAGATAAGATCATATGACTATGTATGCATTTTTATTGCCATTACCTAACGACGGACAGTTTCCGATGAACTATGGCAGTGAGTTCATCTCGACCGCTACGCTAACGACACCAACACAACAATAGAACAACCCTTGCCAGGAGCAAAATAAATCATAGCATTTTTACCTGAAAGTACAGTTTATTTATTGCTTAGCATACCCTACACCTGAAACCTCAGAAAGTTATAATGAGAGAATAATTTTTATTATATTTTTATTAGAGGTATATTAGAATATACTTAACTATTAATTTTGAGCATTATAAAATATTTTTAATCGAAGTTACAGCAGAAAAATGTTCATAGAAATTTTAGAGAATATAATTACGAAATTTTTTATAAATAAATTAAAATAATTAAGCCTGATTAATAAGTAAATAATTACTAAAAACGAGTTTAATTCTCAATGATTATTACTAAAACCGTTAAAATTCTTTATAATAGTTCAAATTTTTTAAGTCGCCAATTACCTAAAAGTGTAGGATTCGACAATAGAGTAACTTCTATTTTTTGAGGTTCGCTCACTTTACTGGTAAAGTTGAAATATTCAAAATTTAGGTTCACAATTAAGATTGAAACTTTTAATAAAAATTGTTTTCATTTTTTTATGACAATTCAAAACGTTTCTATTGTGCACTATTTTCACTTACATAAATACTATTGTTCTTTTGTAATTAAAGAATCATCCCAATTTATAGTAACCGCTAGATTCGTGGTTCGGAAACTACACTATTTTTATAGTTACATTTAGTTAGTTATGGTAAATTTTGTACATCCTCCATTGTAAGTTAAGAAAAGAAGGAGATGTCGATCTTTGAGGGTCAAACCAAGTTGAACAAGAAATAAAAAACTCTTATTCTCAATTTCAAAAATCGTGCAACGTTTCGTTCGCTGGTTTGCAGACCTCTCCAGGCACTTCGTGAAACCAATGTATAAGTTTTAATTCTACTACATTGTACTTTGACGTTATCCTAAAATGTAGTACAATTAAAACCTGTACATCGTTTTCACGAAGTGCCTGAAGAGGTCTGCAAACCAGCGGACGAAACGTTGCGCGATTTTTGAAATTGCATGAGAATAAGAGTTTTTTTATTTCTTGTTCAACTTGGTTTGACCCTCAAAGATCGACATCTCCTTCTTGTTTTAGTTAGTTACTTTAATAATTAATTTAATTTTAATTTAGCTCTTATAATCATTCACTTTTCAATTTACTATTATATAATTGTTACAGAGTAGTTACAGGAGTGCGCTTACAAAAGGTAGGTAATATAATTTACCTTCAGATACAGCAGGGAGAGTTAGCTCCTTATGGACAGATAAACGGCGAAGTGGAATGGAAACCAATTCAACAAATTAGTGAGAATGATCTATTGTCAAATAAAGTATCGAAGTACATCTATTACGATACTGAATCTGAACCTGGGACTCGGAGATACGAAGAATGGACAGAATTCTATAAAAATGATCTTGTCTATACTGTTACTTATAAACAAAACACTATTTATTTAGATGATATTATATGTCCACCAGGACATGTTGTTACAGGTGTAAGATTTCAACAAGTGGAAGAAGCTTTAAGATTAGAAGTTGAATTTACACCCTTTCTGACTTCTATCGGATATTTATTTACTGATCAAAGATGGTGGCATACAAATTACAAAACTAAACATGAAAGGTATTGTAAAGGATTAGTAAATTATAAATTAACAAGAGGAGTACATAACCTCCGGGAAACGGATCTTATCCTAACTTTGGTATATCTTTTGTAATGTGGAAATATGAAGAAAGCCAAGTTGTTGCTTGCCAATGGCCACATTGACGAAAGTTATTTGATATCTTATATTAATTTCAATGAAAATTACTTCTAATTTAATCGCTTATAGATATTTTAACCAAAATTTAATATGAAAAGTTTATTGTTTCTTTTAGCCCAAAATTCTTCAATTTCTTATTTTCTTCATAACTTTACTCCAAATGGAGCAATTCTAGCTTCTTTTTTTTAAATTTATATCTACTTGAACTCTACTTTCTTCTGGTTTTTAGTTCGATTGCTCATCTTTATTTGTTTCCGAGTTATAAGCAATTAAGGTGAAAGTAATTGTCATTGAAATTATTATTAGATGTTGAATAACTTTCGTCAATGTGGCCATTGGCAAGCAATAACTTGGTTTTCTTCATATTTTTATATTATAAGAAATATACGAAACTTAGGATAAGATCCGTTTCCCGGAGGTCATGTACTTCCTTGTAATGCATGCAAAATATTACCCTAGTGGAAAAAGTGCAAAACATTAGACACATTGTCCACGGAAAACAAGTATAAAAGATCTTACATCATTGATTGATCATAGGCAGTATTGATTATGCAGTATGTTAATGTATTAGCTTTTCTTAAATTTATCATAAAAAATACGTCAAAAAATTAGTTTTTATAGTAGTAGATAACCTTTTATCATCATAAAAATATTATATCAGTTAAAAGAATATTATAAATATATATGTATTTGTAGAATATTTTATTCTAAAAACAAAAATTGTAAAAGCTTTCCGGTATGCTTCCATATTGGGTATCAAATCTTAATTTTAAATGAGATCGTACATTAAAAATGTTTAGATTTTGAAAGTTAATGACGCCTTTTACAAATACTTCCTTTTGATCAAAAATGTCACGTAAAATCGTAAACTATACAAATACCCTACCACACAAGTGAACCATAACTTTACATTAATATTCTTAATCATACTCACAAGGGAAGTACTTGACCTCCGGGAAATGGATCTTATCCTAACTTTGGTATGTTTATTGTAATGTAGAAATATGAAGAAAGCCAAGTTTTTGCTTGCTACATGCCACTTTCACGAAGGTTATTCGTCATCTACTAATAATTTCAATAAAAATGACTTCCAATTGTTATGAAGAAACTAAGAAATTGAAGAATGTTAGGCTAAAAGAAATAATAAATTGTCTACATTAAATTGTGGTAAAAATTTATTTAGTTTCTTATTTTCTTCATAACTTTGATCCAAATTTAGCAATTTAAGCTTTTTTTGAATTTGTATTTACTTAAACTCAACTTTCTTCTGATTTTTGGTTTGAGCGTCTATCTCTATTTGTTTCGAGGTTATAAGTGATTCAATTGGAAGTAATTTTGATTAAAGTTATTATTAGATACCGAATAACTTTCGTCAAAGTGGCCATTGGCAAGTAATAACTTAACAATCTTCATATTTTTGTATTATAAACAACATACGAAAGTTATGATATGATCCATTTCACGGAGATCATATACTTCCTTCGTCATTAGATTTTTAATGTTTTGAATTACACGAGGGTGTTGTAGTCTAATATATTACATAAAATATAAATAACGTAGAATATTTCTTATAATTTTTTAGACGTGAAGTAACAGCTAAAATTAACGATAATCCAACCAAATCAAACAATCTTGACTCTTACTCTGGCAAAAATGAATACGTGCGTTTCAAAATGTCAGATTTACATAAGGATGTGTCGCAGAATACAATTCCATTCATAGATTTGCAGCCTGTTATACCAAAAGCAGAATCTCCATTGCCACTTTCTGGTGTAGGATTATTTTATAAGTACGATGATCAACACGCTGGGTATATATCGTTGAAAGGCATACATTATGATTTAATAGCTCATTTGTAGTTTATAATTATCAATTTGGTAGTTTTTTACACTTACAAATACAAGATTTGTGATAAATTGAATTAGATTTTATTTTAGTTTAAGTTAGTTGATTTTATAAGATTCTATTATATTTATTGTTATATACGATAGCACTTCCAATTGCGTCGACTGCGTTAGGTTTCAATTCACTATTGTTGTCATACAGTTTATCGAAACAATAAATTTTGTTCTGGATTCTAAACCTGTCTGTGACGAATGATGTAGTTGTAAGCAGCTTAATTAAATGTTACATGTTAAAAAAAACAAATCTATGTGGAGCTCAACGCTGCAATATTTCTTACAGCACATAGTATCATGCGACATGAGTAGATATGTGGTCGTATAGCGAAACTGTCGGGTTCCCCTACCCCTCCACACGGAGAGAAAAAAATAGCAATGATTACTATACATGACAAGTAATTCGGAACCATGAAACAATGTTTGACTTACTACTTGTAATGCATAGCACCGAATACTAAAATGCCATGTAACGAGTTCTTTTTTCTTTATTTTAAAATACAAGGACTGAGTACTTGTTTATTTAGTATTAATTACTATTATAATAATTAAATCATAGTAATGAAAAATAATTAAAGAAAAATAATAATAAAACTATTAATAATTAAAGTAAATAAGGTAGATGTTATATTTTACATTTTTAATTTACGCAAATAATGCGAAATCTACCAACATATGTACATTTAAAATATAATACTGTAAATAAATGCGCGTATCTATAGTATACGTTGTGTACATTCTTAGTTCAGTGAAAATCAAACAAGGCCCGCGTCGAGACGCGGTTTGGGGCATCGTATACCGGCACGCACGGGTTTCAGGCACGAGAGCGTCCAGAGCGGGTAAACAAAACGTACGATAGAAGTCACGATTTCCCTCTCCATGAGTCAGTGCGTTTTTCAGTTCATGCGCATATAAACTTTACAGTGCTATCTTTGCGCGCGGCTTCTATCACCCTGAATCGTGTAGTGATTCTTTGAAGTACATTTTTTATGGGTTTAATTACACGTTAATCATCATGAATACCGACAATGAGATGCAAATTGATTCCGAAATCGAGGTAACTATTACAAGATATATTTTTCTTCAGTTTACATTAAAAAAATTCTAGCGCTAATAAACTTTACGTTATGTGTTTACATTCAAATAATTATTTCGCCATTTTTCGGCGTAGCCGCGCATTTCTAACATCAACGTTATGTCTAGAAGGTTCCAACACAGGAGCACGCGGAAGCTGCGGGAGAAGAAATTCTTATTGAGATTGGTGCTGGAATATCCGCAGCAGATGTGGAAACATACCCAGATAAAAAAATATCATAAAGATTGTATAAAAAATTTATAAAATTTATTTTATACAAATTGTATACAAAATTGGCCGTATAAAATAATTATAAATTATGTATACAATTTCTATAATTTTATACATAAAAGTTATAAATAAATGTAATTATATTGTTGCACAAACCTACATATATATTTTAGATTTTAGATTTATTGATTATAAATAATTCATATTAAAACATGTAACCGTTATATTAATTATAATTAATTAACTAAAGTAAATTAATTAAGATACATATATTATTTTAAATTAATTTTCTTTTTTTATCTTTAAATTTTCATTAACTTCGTTTGTCTTCATTTTCTCAACGAGTTGCCGACTCAAACTTGCTATATAACCTCTTTATCGCTTACATTAGTCCAACTGGCTTTTTTGGCAAATATTCGAACAAACACTAATAAAAAATAAATTGTCATTATACATTAAACCACATTGTATTAATGTGTGTAATAATAGTATATTAATTTTAATCTTACGTAATATTGTATCAACACCTTCTTGATCAAGGCCCGGACGTTTACCTCTATTAATGGCACACTTTTTAAGTGCCTCCTCAGTAAATACCATTCTCATTAATGATCGAGCTAAAGTAGTTTGTTTGTTATTATTATCAATAGCATTTTTTAAAGCGTTCTTATTCACATATATACCGGAATCTTTTATTAATTCTTGAAGCTGTAATTTGTAGATTTATTTATATTTTCAAATTGTTGTTTAATTAAATTTATCCAGTTACATTATTTGCGCTATTAGCAGATAGAAACTTTAAAGTCCACCGAGTAGATAAACAATTGTCTTTATTCACAGTTTCTTCGTTTTTCGTTGTGTACACAGTTACTTTAACGGTATTAATTAAACGCTAAAATTATTTTTACATTTATTAAATCAATATAAATTAGCAAATTTAAATAGTACATTACGATATAAGGTCAGAAAGTTTCGGCTTCGCCTCGAACGTCATACCACGCACGACAGGATATCAAACTATATGACCGTATGTCGTATACTATTTTTCTTATTCCGGACACCGAAAGTACGTTCAATAATTAATAATAACTAATAAAATAACCTAGAAGCCTATCACCCCATGTATTTACAGGTATATATATATATGTCTTTGTCTTTCTGTTAGGGCGCTCGGCACGACCTCTGTCGACAACGACGTAACGCGCTGCGTTCCATTACTATATTTTCCAATTTTGATTTTAAGGGTAGTAATCGGGGTTATTGCTTATGCCCGCCCGACTTTTGCAAAAACGAGGCGAAGCCGAGTTTTTGCTGGTCGGGGCGGGCATAAAGTACACACGCAAATGTTTATTAGGTGCATACTAAAATGAAAAAAATATAATCACACTTTTATACTTTTTATTTGAAACATATAAAAGCTATGAAAATTAGAATACATTTTATTATTGAAGCAACAAATATTTTTTTTAGTTTAATTGTAATGACATAAAATGTCTTATTGATTTTCTTTGTTGCATTTACAAGTAATTATATTAAAAGTACAACCCAGGCGGAAATTTATTTTTCCAGAAAGAGCTTAGAAAAGCTAATAAATTTTATAATCAATTTATAATATGCAGATTTTGGACTCTATTAATAGTTAGTATGAATTTATAACTTTTATTAGCTCTTCTTGGCTTTTGCTAGATTTTATTAGCTTTTAGGTTTTTTTCAAAAGCAAAAGAAATGTGCGAGCTTAAAAAAGCTTATAACTACTAATAACTTTTTTAAATTATTGTATACAGTAAATAAATATTTAGAATTTTTATGAATATTTAGATTTTTATGAATATTTAGCAATAGCAATCTTATATTAATAACTTTTGTTTTTTTGCATACATCACGTAGAAATAGCTAAAAACAGTTAAATACAGGAAAATGCAACAGTTACTATTAGTGTCATTTTGTCGTTTTTCACGATATTTTCGAAATACAAAAATCTAATAAAACCTAATAAAGCTTAGAAATATTTACGAAATTTTAAAAATAACTAATAAAATCTTATAAACATTACCAAATTTTTTAAACTATTACTAGAGTTCAAAATCCGCACTTTATAAAGTGTTATGAAAATCTAATAAAAGCTAATAACTTTTATTAAGTATTTATAAACATTATACGCATATGATTATTTCCGCTAGGGAATTGAATGGTTAAATAGCATAATAGGTTGAATGCATATGAACATGTGCGCGAAAAGTTCTCGCTCCTTTTTTGTTTTTTTGTTATCTTTTAAGCAGGCAATCGGAAAATAACCCAGCCAATCAGAGCGCGCGTATATCTGTAGCTTACCACAAAAGTGACGCTTTCTGCTGGCTATGGTTGCTACGAAACTATGTACTTTCGGTGTGCGGGATAAGAAAAATAATATTATAAAATATATACTTTGCATATACTTATATCGTCATCAGAACTGTCACTTGAAATTATATACATATTTTCTTTTTTTACGATCTTCAAAAACCTACAAATATATAATATATAATTTAGATTTATAATTCAGAAACAAATAAGGGTTTATGAGTATACTAAGTTTTCGTTTACATTTTTGTTTGATTTACTTAAATCATCCTGAAAACCATCAAATTCTATATCTGGCCAACAATTGTCAAAATCTTCGACATTTATTTGTGATATTTTAGATAAGGGCTTGTCTTGAATATTTTTCAATTCATTTGTTTGAGTAGCAAATGTATTATAAATTTTAGACTGCATCGAACAACTGGGTTGGTAATCTTCAGTGTCGCTTAAACTTACACTTACATTGCAATATGGATCAGGTGAGGGTATATTGTAAGAATATTTTCCTTGAGTTTTATCTATATTTGTAATGTCTTCTAAAGCTTTTATAGAGTTTTTATGTTTAGGCATATTGAAAGAACGCCTTGGACGATCATGACTTTTGTCAAGAATTTAATTCTGGACGACTTTATTTAATGCAATTTCTTTTAAATAGTTCAATTTCTAATAAAATAAAATAAAAATTTTATTATTAATATTTTTTTTATATTAGTTTTATCTTTGTTAAATTTTTTTATTTGCT